>JAPPVO010000024.1:45533221-45593951 GCA_030407325.1 Camellia japonica | reverse complement strand
TATTTGAGTTAGAACTCATTCTTTTGTGTCCAAGTGTTGGCTTGGAAAGATGTAAGCCCGTAGGGCATTTAATTTGATGTTACATGTAATGCTTTTACTTAGTAATACTCTGATGAATGAATTAATGAATTGTTTTCTTTAAATATTGCATGTCAATGATATATATATAATGGGGCTATTTTTAGGGCGTTACAACTTGGTATCAGAGCGTACCGGGTTTGAATACTTTGGGTACGTGGGAAGTGATTAGTATCACAATGGGTTCGTCTCGTTTGATAGAGACTTAGTGTAGTGTTATATGTTTGCATGATAACATGTTTATGTGATTATGTGGGTATGGAACGTAGTTTCTAGGATGTTGATTGGACCATTGAGTTTCTAGTAGTCTTGTTGGAAAGGCACTTGATCAATGCTGCTTCCAACCGGAACTATAGTAACGCTTCGGGACTATTATCATCCAGGAATGAAATTCGTAGGTGCTTATGTGATTATGTGCTTACGTGGAATGAATTATTGTTGTTCAATGCATTAGGACGCGAGTGTTTAGCTTCGGCACATTTATTAATGTGCTAACGTTTTTGTTTCCTTTATTAGGATGTCAGGACGAGGACGAGGACGCGGTAGGCGTGGTAGGCCGGGTAGGCAAGAGGTGCCTGTGCCAGAGGAGATTCCGGCAGTACAGGAGGGAGTTGGCCAGGCCAATGTGGCCGAGCCAGTAGGCCAGCAGGCTATGGGCGCTTTAGCCCGAGAGATAGTAGGGGCATTCAGGGAGTCAGTAGGCATCCTCAGAGCTGAGAATCAGGCTCAGGTTGTTGTTGCGGATGCAGGACCTTCCTTTCTGAAGAGGGAGTTTTTCCGGTCTAATCCGGATGAATTTGTCGGTGACCCTAAAGAGCCGCTTAAGGCAGATGAGTGGCTCGAACAGACAACGAAGACGTTTGAGATGCTTGGCATCGAAGACGAGGGGTTGAAAGTGACCTTAGCATCGTTCCAGCTGAAGGGGGATGCAGGTCAGTGGTGGAAGTTCACCAAGGGTCGTATCGGAGGTACGTGGGAGGCTTTTGTGAATGCTTTTCAGGAGAGGTTCTTATCCCCAGCAGTCAGGGAGAAGCTGAGAGACCAGTTCTGTCAGCTTAAGCAGTCGAGTTCTTCAGTGGCCGAGTTTGAGGCTGCATTCACTAGTTTGTCCAGGTTTGCACCTGAGTTGGTGGCGTCTGAGGAACGCCGTTGCATTGAGTTTGAGAAGAAGTTGAGGCGTGGCCTCAAGTTGAGAGTTGGGGGAACTATGATTCGGGATTATGGGCGTATGGTTGATGCTGCAGCCCATATGGAAATCATGATGCAGGAGGAGGAGGAAGGTCAGAAGGGCTCCAAGAGGAGTCAGGATGGTCAGAGTGATGGTAGGAGACAAAAGGGTTTTAACCCTCAGCAGTCTCAGGGTAGTTTTTCTAGATCTACTTTTCCTGTGCCGAGTGCTAGTTCGGGGAAAGGCAGCCAGGGAGACATTACCTGTTTCAAGTGTGGCCAGTTGGGCCACAAGTCTCCAGTTTGTCCTCAGAGGGGAGGAGTACAGAGAGCAGCATCATCTTCGTCTCGATCTCAGAGCCAGAGTCAGGGTAGAGGCCAGCCGCTCTCTTGTTTTCAGTGCGGTCAGGCAGGGCACATGAAGAGGTATTGCCCGCAGTTGGGTGGCACATCTGGTGCATCTGGTTTGAGGCAGACTTAGGGTCAGCAGCCAGCTCAGTCGGGTCAGGCCTCGAGGGCCAATCAGGGGGCTTCTTCGTCCCAGTCTGTGCAGCAGTCTTATGCTCCTAGGGGTGAGCAGGTTGATCAGAGACCATCTGGGCGCGTGTATGCTGTTACCGCGCAGGACCTTGTACCGGCTCCTTCTGTTGTGAGAGGTACCTTCTTGTTTTGCAACTCGGTTGCTAATGTTTTGATTGATACGGGTGCATCTCATTCCTTTGTGTCTGCTGCATTTGCATCTGTTTTGGAGTTGGAGTTAGCACAGTTAGCCTCTCCTATTTGTGTAGTGTCACCTCTTGGGGGTGAATTGATCTTGAAACAAGGTGTTAGGGGTTGTGATATAGAGGTCGATGATCATAGAATCCCATTTTCTTTTGTAATTATGCCTATGAAGGGCTTTGATGTTATTTTGGGTATGGACTGGTTATCGTCATACCGGGCAGTTATTGATTGCTACCGTCAGAGGGTCACTTGTTGTACATTAGCGGAGAGTGTTTCCATTTTCTGGGGGACCGGATTGGTAGTGTTTTGCCACCGGGGTATGTTTCACGAGGGCGGAGTGAGCTTAGTGGTCTACTTGCTAATCTTTCGATTAGTGAGGTTGATGAGACTCAGATTGTGTTGCCAAGGGTGGTTTGTGAGTACTCGGACGTCTTTCCCGAGGACCTTGTTGGGTTGCCACCGCATCGAGAGATTGAGTTCTCTATTGACCTGGTGCCCGGCATGGCGCCAATTTCGATGGCACCTTATCGTTTTGCCCCAGCCGAGTTAGTTGAGTTGAAGATTCAGCTCCAGGAGTTGCTAGATAAGGGTTATATCCGTCCTAGTGTTTCGCCGTGGGGAGCACCGGCCCTCTTTGTTAAAAAGAAAGGTGGTGCTTTGAGACTTTGTATAGATTACCGGAAATTAAATCGGGCTACGGTTAAGAATAAGTACCCTATGTCTCGTATAGATGATCTGTTCGACCAGTTGAAGGGTTCCCGTTGTTTCTCTAAGATAGACTTGAGATCGGGTTATCATCAGTTGAGGGTCAGGGAGGAGGATATTCCGAAGATGGCATTCCGTACGCGGTATGGCCACTATGAGTTTCTGGTGATGCCATTTGGGCTCATCAATGCACCTGCAGTCTTTATGGATTTGATGAACCGGATATTCTGGGAATTCTTGGATCGTTTTGTAGTCGTCTTTGCGGACGACATCCTTATCTATTCACCTTCGGAGGAGGAGCACGAGGAACACTTGAGAGTGGTGCTTGAGTTACTTAGAGCCCATAAGCTTTATGCGAAGTTTGGGAAGTGTGAATTCTGGCTAGAAGAGGTCAAGTTCTTAGGCCATGTAGTTTCTGGGAAAGGTGTGTCTGTTGATACATCCAAGACGGAGGCAGTGCAAGATTGGGCACAACCTAAGACTGTGTTTGAGATCCGCAGTTTTCTGGGGTTAGCTGGGTATTATCGCCGGTTTGTGAAGGATTTCTCCAGGTTAGCTTCGCCTTTGACTAGATTGACTCGGAAGGGAGTCAAGTTTGTATGGAGTGAGACTTGTGAAAAGTCGTTCCAGGAGTTGAAAGTTAGATTGACCACCGCTCCAGTCTTGATTATTCCGGAGAGAGGGTTAGGTTATGCAGTCTATTGTGACGCCTCACGAGAGGGTCTGGGTTGTGTGTTAATGCAAGAGGGGAAAGTGGTTGCCTATGGCTCGCGTCAGTTGAAAATTCACGAGCAGAATTACCCTACGCATGATCTAGAGTTAGCAGCTGTGATATTTGCCTTGAAGATTTGGAGGCATTATCTTTACGGTGAGAAGTTCGAGGTATTCTCGGATCATAAGAGTCTGAAATATCTGTTTACACAGAAAGACTTGAACTTGAGGCAGAGGAGGTGGATGGAGTTTATTGAGGATTATGACTTCGAGTTACATTATCATCCGGGGAAGGCCAATGTGGTGGCCGATGCCCTTACCAGGAAACCTGTTGGTGACATAGCTAGTATAGCCATTCGGGAGTGGGAGATGTTGGGTGCACTTGGGGAGTTCGATTTGCTTCTGGGCGAATCCGTTGAGGCTGCAGCCTTGTTTTCTGTTGTTGCGCAGCCTACACTTGTGACTCGAGTGTTAGAGGCTCAGAGGGGTGACCTTGAGGTAGAATCTCTCCGAGAGAAGATCTCCAATGGGAAGGTTGAGAAGGGTTTGACGGTGTATCCTGACCTGAGTGTGAGATACCGAGACCGTCTGTTTGTGCCGGAGTCTTGCCGAGAGGAGGTACTCCGAGAGTTTCATCATTCGCGCCTTGCAGTGCATCCGGGAGGCACTAAGATGTATCGGGATTTGAGTTGCCAGTTTTGGTGGCGGGGTATGAAGAGAGATGTGGCAGCTTTCGTGTCCAAGTGCCTTACTTGTCAGCAAGTGAAGGCCGAACATCAGAGGCCAGCGGGTTTGTTGCAACCCTTGCCTATTGCAGAGTGGAAGTGGGAGCATGTCACTATGGACTTCGTTGTAGGTCTTCCGAGGACTTAGCGGGGTAGTGATGCTATTTGGGTGGTTGTAGACCGGTTGACTAAGTCGGCGCACTTCATTCCTATATGCGTGAGAGATTCGATAGATCATCTTGCCGACTTGTACATTCGGGACATAGTGAGGTTGCACGGGGTCCCAGTGACGATCGTCTCAGATAGAGATCCTCGTTTTACTGCTAGGTTGTGGCAGAGTTTGCAGAGTGCCTTAGGCACTAAGTTGACCTTTAGCACGGCTTATCATCCTCAGACTGACGGGCAGTCCGAGCGTACTATTCAGATCCTTGAGGATATGCTTCGGGGTTGTGTTCTTGATTTCAGTGGGTCGTGGGAGAGGCACTTGCCATTAGTGGAGTTTGCCTACAACAACAGTTTCCAGTCTAGTATCGGTATGGCACCGTTTGAGGCCTTGTATGGCCGACCTTGTAGATCTCTTGTTTGTTGGGTCGAGGTGGGTGATACACCTCTGTTGGATCCGGAGTTGGTGAGGGAAACGACGGAGAAAGTTGAGCTTATCCGTAAGAGGCTGGTTACAGCCCAGAGTCGTCAGAAATCTTATGCCGACCGTAGGAGGAGACCATTGGTGTTTGAGGGGGGTGATCATGTCTTTCTGAAGATATCACCTAGACGGGGATTGATGAGGTTTGGGAAGAGCGGGAAGTTGTCCCCTCGGTTCATTGGTCCTTTTGAGATCCTTGAGAGGATTGGCGAGGCTGCTTATCGTTTAGCTTTGCCACCGCAGTTGTCCGAAGTACATGACGTGTTTCATGTGAGTATGCTTCGGAAGTATGAGCCGGATCCATCACATGTGTTGGATTGGACTGATTTAGTGGTTGAGGAGGATGTCTCGTATGAGGAGAGACCGATTCGAGTCTTGGATAGGCGGGATCAAGTTTTGCGAGGCAAGACCATCCCTTTGGTAAAGGTTTTGTGGAAACATCACGGGGTGGAGGAAGCCACTTGGGAACGTGAGTTGGAAGTCCGCGAGAAATATCGGACATGTTTATTGATATGTAATATTTTGTAATATTGTTGGACTTAAGAATGTTATATATCTGTCTTAAGTTGTAAAACATTGAGAATGTTTTGGTTTAATGATAGTTGTTTAAAACTTGTTTCATAATGAAAGTGGAATGTCACATTTATAGATTGAATGTGTTTTATATATATCATGGAATTGAATATGATATGGAAATGGGAATCATGTATATTGAACTTGTTAAAATTGGAAGGAAAATGCATAATATTGATACAGGTTGAAATATATGTTGTTTTATTTACATATTATGAGATGCCTCTTGATAAGAGATGAAATGGCCAATTTTGGGTCAAGTTGTTTATTGTTAACTTGTCATATTGTTGTAATTTGAGAAAAAACCTGTTTTCGAAAACTTATGCTTAATTTCGGGGACGAAATTCTTTTAAGGGGGGGAGGTTATAGCGACCCCGGTCTTTTCCCATTTGGTTGTTGTATCCGGACTTATGTTCCGTAGATTCAGTTGTTAGATATTGTTTTTGTTGTCCTTTAATTCCTTATTTTTGAGTTATAGGATATGTTGGGCAGGTTTTGTTACAGGTTGGTTGGATTCGGAAACCAAGTGTTGCTGTCCAGTTTTTGGGTTGGTCGCTCGAGCGAGGGTTTGGTCGCTCGAGCGAGGGTTGTTTTTGTGTCTGGTGGCTCGAGCCAGAGTATCTTCGCTCGAGCGAGCGATTGCGTCTAGTATAGACCTGAGAGCAGTGTTTCTTCGCTCGAGCGAGCTTTCCTTCGCTCGAGCGAGCGAGGTGTATGTTTTCGAGTTCTTCGCTCGAGCGAGCAGTCCTTCGCTCGAGCGTGCTTCTAGATTGCAGACCTGAAGCATCGAGTTTTTGGCTCGAGCGAGCTTTTCTTCGCTCGAGCGAGGATTTCTTGTGTCTGGTCGCTTGAGCGACCATGTCTTCGCTCGAGCGAGCCTGTTCAGTTTAAATACGCAGCAGCGGTTTTTAAAACGTTTTTTCACATCTTTTTGATCCAAAAACCCTAGTTCCGAGTTCTCTCTTTCTCTACTCACCTTCTACCCTAGGTTTCATCTAGTTTTAGGGTGTTTCTACCCTAGATCCTTTATTAAAAAGATAGTGTGGGTCGAAGGTTTCTGTTTAATCTGAACAACCTAGGATTTGGAGCACTTTGGATTTTGGTTTTTCACCTCCGTCTTCTCCTTTTGGGTTATTTCTTCGAGGTAGGGATTTCCTACTCCAATGTATACGTTTTGTTCTAAGTTTTGGCATTTTAATATGTTGGGGGTAGTTTGGTAATTTTTGGGGAAAACCCTAATTGTTTAATAGATTGATTTGTATAATGAATTTAAGGAAAATTGGGGGAAATTAGTTGAATTCATAAGATTGAGGAATTTATTGATTAAATGGGGTAGTTGATTAATTTAAATCTCGCCTATTGAATTGTTGATTTATTTATCTCCAGTCTAGAAATAACTCTTTTGGGCTATCGGTGGAGGATAGTCATGATTGTTGTAGACATTGCATGTGGATTAGGGATAACTGGAACTAATCACATTGGTTAAGTCATTAATTTTGACTATTGAATTAATACAGAAAATACATGTATTGATTGAGCATTGTATATGCATATTGTGTGGGAGGAGATAGGGGATGTACTCCACGGTTTAGGGGAAGATAGGGGATGGACCTCTAAACCGGATTTTGTTTGGGAGGAGATAGGGGATGGACTTCATTAGCATCACTTTTATGTGTGCTTATTGATATTGAAGTGTTTTTACATGTTATTGATACAGCGCTAAAATGTGTATCAAATTGGAAGTATGGAAGTGTTTTGATTTGAGCCTTAGTCTCATTTGTTATGTTGATAATGGAAGAAATGCTAATGTGATAAATAATTCACTATTATAGTCTGGCCAGGTTCTGAGCCATAATGGTATAAATGGAAATAAATGGAAATTGAATGAATAATGGAAAGTGAAACTGATGTCGTGTGTTAACCATCTATTGAATGCTATTCGCTTTATTCAATGCTTATATTTGGTTTAGTATATTTCTACTGGGCTGTGGCTCACCCTTTATGGGAACATCATTTTCAGGTTCAGGTGATAAGCTACCTCCAAGGACTTAGCTTGGGAGGATTTGGCTTTTGGATTTTGAAGACTATCTTTATTTAGTTGTTTATTTTATTTGTTAGTACATGTAAACATTCAAGCCTAGGGCTTTACTTGTATTTGAGTTAGAACTCATTCTTTTGTGTCCAAGTGTTGGCTTGGAAAGATGTAAGCCCGTAGGGCATTTAATTTGATGTTACATGTAATGCTTTTACTTAGTAATACTCTGATGAATGAATTAATGAATTGTTTTCTTTAAATATTGCATGTCAATGATATATATATAATGGGGCTATTTTTAGGGCGTTACAGATAATCTGATTTAGTACTTAAAAATTTAAGTGCCTCTTAAAATATAAGTTAAAACTAACGAAATTTTTTTTTAAATCATATGAAACTTACTTAATTCTGACTGAATTTATAAATACTAAATATAAGTATCGATATACACTATTATAAACTCACTACCACCATCATTACCACCGCAACCACAACCACAACCACAACCACAACCACAACCACCACCACCATCATGTCACTGCCAACACTATCGCAACCGCAACCGCAACCGCAACCGCAGCCACTACCACCACCATCACCACCACCACCACCACCATTGTTACCACTACTACTACCACCAATACCATCATGCCACCACCACCACCATACCACTGCCACCACTACTACCATCTTCATCACCATTGTTATTGTTGCCATAAACAGCACCATCATTTTACTACCACTACGATTTCTACCACTACCACTACACCACAATGCCACCGCCACTACCACCACCACCATCAACGCTATCGTTACCACCACCACCATGCCATTGCCAGCACTACCACAGCCACCACTATTACAATATAAAAATTGAAATATTCAATTTAAAAATAATAATTTTTAAAATTGATCTTATATATATCAAACAACTAATTTTTAATTTAGCATTTAAATTTTTATCAAACAGTTTTTCAGTTTAAAAATTTTAACATTCAATTTTTAATACTTAATTTTTAGTTTTCACCTTTGTCAAGTAGCACCTTATATATATATATATATATATATATATATTTTAAGGATTTACTATGTTAGGTTATTGGGTTGATATAATTGAAGTTAAATTTTTTTTACTTATGAATATCATTATATATATTATATATATATTATAAATACAATATATGTTGAAGTAGTCAGTTTCAGTTTAGTTAGTGCATAAGGTGCTTGAACTGGTATTGAACCAAATTATTTTTAAAAAAAATCAAATAAAAAAAGTGCATAAACCAATTTTTGTTTAAAAAATAGACCAAATATAATCTGTTTAATTGGTTTGGTCAATTTTTTCGATTTTCTTACATTGCTAATTGTGTGTATGATACAACTACTTTTTTCTTGGTACATCGGAAGTTATCTGATATGGCCTCGTTTGGGAAGTTGGCTATTTTAGTAGGCTAAAATATTTGTGTTTGGGAAGAGGGTTAGATTTTTTTGTAGTTAAATGTGATGCTTGTGAGAGAAAAAGTAAAATGATTATGAGTTTGATCTGATATTTTGTCTTATTAATTATTTTAGCTTACTTTTTTTCTTTTCTTTTTTTTTTTTTTTGCGCTTTTTCTTCCCTTTATTTTTTGTCCATATGAACTGGGTCTCTTCCCACATCAAATAATAATATAATAATAATAATAATAATAATAATAATAATAATAAATAAATAAATAATAAGCTAACTGAGTTCTGTTAAAATTTTAATTCATATAACACTTGTCATATTTTCATTAGAAATTTGTGATCTTATAAATGTGAAAAAAAATTTAAAAAAAAAAGGAAAAATTACCCATAAATCCTATATGGAAGAAAGTTAAACCATTTAGTCCTAAAAGTTTTTTTGTAAGCCATTTAGTCCTATTTTTTTGGTAGGTTTTTTGAGGATGATTTTATCCCATTTGAGTTTACATCATTACCCTTGATTATGATTGGTTTCCTAAAATGGTTGATTCTGTTTGGGAGTGGATAAGGCAATGTCAACACGGGGGTTGCGATTCTGATTGATTAACATTGATCTTATTGTATATGGAGGAAGATTGCGGGCGCTCTTTCACTGCGTTACTGGCCATTTTTTTCGGCGGCAACCATTGTTTGTCACAGTAATCATTTTGTGTTGACATTTTCCTGAGGCTTTTTCTGGTGTGCCTTACGCCATCGAACCAACCATCATAACTGCACTTTTTTCCACGTTAACATTGTAAAATTAAATCACTTTCATATGGGCTTTAACCTCAATGTGCCTCTCGTTACACCAATTATTACATGTCAAACAAAGAACAATGAACCTTAATAACATCACGCTTCACAACAACAACATCCGTAACACATCATACATATCATCATAACTTCACTTCCTTTGCACATTAACAATCTAAAATAAATTCACCTTAACATGGGTTTCAACATCGACATTACTGTCGTTACACTGGTTGGTTTGCAAGAGACCATTTTGCTAGACCACATTCTGATCCGAAAATTAATCCGCGCGGTACACATAATTGCAAACTATCATATATATGTGCAACAAACGTACAAAGTTAACTCCGGCAAACAACCCCAATAACATCACAACACGGCCACACAACACAACGCATACCACACTACCAATTTCAGGATGTACACAAATTACACAACACACCAACCAACTATGTCATCACACATGTTAGCAAATCACAATACACTCAAACAACGTAAACACCGCTACCGTTGCGTAATGTAAATCTGTAAATAACCATATCAGCCATCTAATTACACACACAGGAAAACTTCAAACAACAAAAAAACCAGACTAACAATCTCCCCCCCTTTCCCCCAATATTACGACAGTACACCAACCACATTACAATTAAATACACCAACACCCAACACATTACATGTCACAGAGCAAACAAAAAAAAAAAACCCACAAATTTCCAACAACATCAATACACTAACCCCAGCAACAAGCAGGCACTTCACAAAAACCCATCCTCCCACTGACGATGACCAACAATGACACACACATTGTACAATAACATTACACAAACTCAACAAAATCATTACATTAATAACATATTGCACACATCAAACTACTCCCACACATCAAACGGAATAATATACACGAAATCGGCGGGTCGCCATTTGCAACAAACACTGTCTCAGCCGGCGATGTATGTCCGACGTTCGGACGGAATACGGGAACACCACGTGGGAACAGCCTCTGCAACCAAGCGACGTAAACGAGTTACTAGGGATCGTGTTTCATATTTTCTAGGGTTTACAACGGAAAGAAATTGGTAATGTATGATACCAATCTACACCGAACCAACGTTACCTACTACAAATCACTCAAATCATTTCCATCTACGACTCTTCCATTCATTTCAGTTCAAATGCAAAACACAAACACATTACAGTAAGGCACAGGGCACAAAAGTAAATTCTACATTGTCAAAACCCACTGCTGCCCTTACCATAAGTTGCCACACAAGTGGTCACACGGATAATTTGGTCATTAATATTGGGTTGGGACCTATTAGTTCATAAGAAAAACAATAGGACCAACTGGATCACAAGATACAAATTTGGGATTTATTAGTGCAAAATTTATTTGAAGTGTCAACTCGGTTAAAATCTGAGTTATATAATATTTTTTGAGTAAAATTTTGAATGATTTTTTTTGGTATCTAAAATTATTGAACATTATAGATCATGGTTAGTAAAAAGGTAAATTACATTCAACTCTTTTGAAATTTGAAAAATATACCATAAGTCTTAAAGTTTTAATATAATTATATTAATATTTTTTTTAATAAGATTAAAATGATTAAAATTAATGCAGAAGATATGAAAACACAACAATACACATTACAAAATGTACATCTCAATGTAAAAGATATGATAATATTATTTTTACATTTATGCAACTAAGAAATTTATAATAAAAATAGAATAAGTATTATATGAATTAAGATCTTAAAAAAATTCAGTGTAATTTAGCCACACTTATAAAGGTTATTGTATTTTCACTAAGGCTTTGTTTGGCAAGAATTTTTTTATCATCATTTTTTGACTTTTTGACTAATTTAGCCTGACTAAATTAGTTTCGTTTGGGAATAATTTTTTAATTTTTTTGATTTTTTTACTTTTTTGTGAGAGAAGAAGTGTAATGATTATGATTTGGATGTAACATTTATCTTATTAGTTTATTTAGTATTTTTGTGTTTTTTTAGTCCAAAAAAAGAAGCCTTCTATTTCTATTTTTTTCATCAAAATTTTTTTTTTTCGCCAAAAATGACACTGGACGTTGGATCGGGCTTTGAGTGGGCATTGAGTGGGCCGGGCCCACGGGCTTCAAAATGATAGCCTAGGCCCAGGACCAGGCCCAGGATCCTGGGCTGGGCTCGGGCCCGGGCCTAACCGCCCTCAATCCCTGATAGTGAAAATTTCTCCGTCCTCGACCCCGATTCCCGACGAGGAACCTATCACTGTCCCCGCTTCCACCCCCTAATGGGGATCAGGTTTCCTCGACCTCGAACATTCCCCGGCCCAAGAAAAAAAAAAAAAAAGCAGCAACAACAACAGATCAAAATCATCAGAGCCGATGATTTCACCTCCAAAATCAATAGCCCACTATAGCGATCCCGGTTTTTTCCCCATTGGTTATTGTATTCCGGACTCGGTTCCGTGGATGTCTGTTGTTGTATATGTTGTATTTCCGTTATTTAATTCTTTGTATTTGAGTTTTAGGATGTGTTGGGCAGGTTTGTAACAGGTTGGGTGTGTTTTGAAGTAAGTGGTTGCTGCCCAGTTTTTGGTGTCTTCGCTCGAGCAAGATCTGCGTTTTAGTTCCTTCACTCGAGCCAGGGTTCCTTCGATCGAGCGAGCTTTGAGTGGTGTGTCTGTTGGCTCGAGCGAGCATTCTTGCGCTCGAGCGTGCGTCTGCGTCTAGTTTGGACCGGAAGGTTGTGTTTCTTGGCTCAAGTGAGCTTTTCTTCGCTCGAGCGAGCGAGCTGTATGTTTTGGGTTTCTTCGCTCGATCTAGCACTCCTGCGCTCGAGCGTGCTTCTGGGTTGCAGACCTGAAGCTTCGTGTTGTTGGCTCGAGCAAGGCTTTCTGTGCTCGAGCGAGGTCCGTCTCTGTCTGGTCGCTCGAGCGACCAATCCTTCGCTCAAGCGAGGCTCGATTATATCAGATCGCAGCAGCAGTCTTCTTTCTCACTTTTTGATTTCTTTTTCTTCTCAAACCCTAGATCGGCTGTCTCTCTCTCTATAATACATCTTCTCTCTACAAATACATCTAGTTCTAGTGATCTTCTACCCTAGTTCCTTTGTATAAAGTGTGGAGCTTGGCGTGGTCTTCTTTTTAATCTGAAAAAGTTGGTGTTTGGAGCATCTTGGGTTGTCACCTTCATCTCCTTTGAGTCTCTTCTCTTGAGGTAGGGATAACCTACTTCTCTCTATGAGTTTTGACATAAATGTTGGGTATTTTGGATAGATGGTGTTGTTTGGAAATTTTGGGAAAGTTAGGGTTTGTTTTAAAGTTATAAATAGGGGGTTTTCAATTGTTAAGCTCCATGTGTGTGTGAGACCTTGGACTATGGAATTATTGTTGTTAAATTGATGAAATTGAGCCTTAGGGTTGATATTTGAAAAAAGGGAAAAATGCCCTAATTATGTTTGAATAATTAATTTGGGGAAATATGAAATTGAGTTGGAATTCATGAAATTGGGAAATTATGGAATTGAATGGTGTAGTTGGATAAATAAATCATTCACCTATGAAAATGTTGATATTTATCTATTTGATAAATTTATTATCTGTTTAGAAATAACTGCTTTGGGCTATCAGTGGAGGATAGTCTTAATTATTGTAGACACTGTATGTTGATTAGAGAAAACTGAAAGTAATCAAATGTGTTATGTCATTGAATATGACGGTTGAATTGTCACATTGAATATGTGCCTAGATTGATCATTGTACATGATAGAGCTTTTAAATACATTGCATATGTATCTTGTTTGGGAGGAGATATGGGTTGTACTCCATGGTTTGAGAGGAGATAGGGGATGTACTCTCAAACCCGTTTGGGAGGAGATAGGGGATGAACTCCATTGATAACTAAGTTGGCCGGAGTGTCCAGGGTGAAAGTCCCGAAATCCCAATTGCGTTTGCATAACGTAGATGAAATTGAAGTGTTGACGTGTTAATAATGTAAGTTGTAGTCTCATATTAATTGATCGTGATTGAAGTATTGTTAACATGAGTTGTAGTCTCATTATAAACTGTTTGGATGAATAGAGAACCATATCTATGAATTGGTTTGGACAATGAAACAGAAACGAATTGGTTATGAAAGAGATGTACGTTTGTTTATATGGGTTAAACATTTATCAAATGCTAATGTTTTAGTTATTGCTCATATTTGGTTTAGTATATCTCTATTGGGCTTTGGCTCACCCTATATGGGACATTATTTTCAGGTTCATGTGATATGCTATCTCCAAGGACGTAGCTTGGGAGGCTTAGAGGCTGAAAGATCTTTTTGTTGTTATCTTTTTGGTATTACATGTAAATTCAAGCCAAGGGCTTAATGTGTTTTGAGTTAGTACTCTCTTTTGTAACCAAGTGTTGGCTTGGAAAGTTGTAAGCCCGTAGGGCATTTACTTTTGTTGTCAACATGTAATATTTTTGTAATGAATACTCTGATAAATGGAAATATGCTTTATTCTCTCATGTCTATGGATGTCATGAATGTTGGGTTTATATGTATTATTTTGAGGGCGTTACACCCCTCTCTCTCTTCTCTCTCTCTCTCTCTCTCTCTCTCTTTGTGTGTGCGTGTATGGAGAAGTTTGGATCATCTCCATCTTCTTTCTTGACCAAAAAAAAAAAAAAAACAGCAGCAATAGTGAGTTCAAAAAGAAAAAAACAAAATAGCAGCAACACCAACAACCGCGTAAAGGAGGAGAACGACGCCAGTGAGAGAGAGAGGAGGAGCCGCCGTGAAAGAGAGGGGGAGATACCGCACCGTGATTGTGAGGGATAGTGCATGACGCCAGTGAGGGAGGAGAACAATGCCAATGAGAGAGAGGAGGAGAAGCCACCGCCGTGACACTGTGAGGGAGAAGTGACGCTGGTGAGAAAGAGAGGAGGAACTGCTGCTGTGAGCACCTGCAGCACACAGAGAGAGAGAGAGAGAGAGAGAGAGAGAGAGAGAGAGAGAGGCACAAAAATCACTGAGAGAAGAGAAGAGAAGTGAGTGAATAGAAAAACCCTAAACATATATATATATACATACGGGGATGGTTCGGGGATGATTTGCGGCGGCGGGAACCTATCACTGTTCTCGGTCCGAAAATTGTCGGTGATCCATTTTTTAATACCAGTCCCGGCCCTATAGGGGGTAATTTTCGGGAAAAACCCGGCTTATCGCGGCGGGTCTATCTGGGTCCCCGTCGGGCCATATTCAAATTGTCATTCCTATTCCACTCTCTATAAAAGTGAATATTGGAATATTTTAAAACATAGTATATGTTAGAAAATTGTTATGATGTACACTCGTAAAAGGGGTACCACAACGTTCCGTAACAAATATCCTAATTGCATAATTTTTTTACGAAAGTAATTCATAACATTTATATCATATTCATAACAAAACTACAATGGTTCCTAACTTTCAATTTAGAGGTGCATAATATAGATTCACCATTTATAACTTCAGTGCAAAATGACATAATATATCACAATATTTATAATTTTTCCCACAAAAATTCATAGCTTCACACGATAACTTTCTCTTATATGTTATTAGAGGAGGCAAATGAGTGAATATGAGCGGATCAAAACGGGTTATACATTTAAAGCAATTCAATCCAAATCCGTTCATTTAATAAATAAACGTAAACGGGTTAGGTTGAAGTACATACGGATTTGACAAATAAACTCAACCAACCTATTTACTTCATTTTTTTATTTTTCATTTTTAAATTTTTTTTATGATTTATTATTTATTTAGTTTTTACTAAATATTTATTTATTTTTTATTTTTTTTTAAAAAATTATGTAATTTTTTTTAAAAAAAAAATTGGTGGTGGAAGTAGTGTCTATTTAGACGGACTTAAATGGATACTCATATCTAGCCCATATAAATCTAATTTTAATTAGGTTGACAATAAAAAAACAAGGGTAAACTACCAATAGGTCCTACTTTTGAGACTTATTACCCATTAAGTCCTATTGATAAATTTATTAAGTGATAAAGATAAATTTATCAGTCTTTTAATTTTACGAATAAATTTATAGTGATAAATTTATCAGTCTCTTTGTTTTTATGAATAAATTTATAGTGATAAATTTATCAATCTCTTATTTTTATAGTGTTAAATTTATTAGTTAGGACCTGTAGGTAAATAAGTCTAGTTAATAGGACCTACACGTAAGTACCCCTATAAACAATCCATTTAAGTTCATTTATTAATTTAGACAGATTAATATGTGTTTTAAATTAATATAATTGGGCAAATTCATGACTTTGGGTTAAGCTTGCCACCTCTATATGTTGTCATTATTTTTGTATTATTTGTATTAGCAAAAGACATTGTCGGAGAGCCATTAAAGAGACTATTTACATGAAGCCATTAAAGAGACTATTTACAAGAGGGTGAGAGGCCAAGAAAATAAAAATTCCTCTTCTTTGTTTTTTTTGAACCAATAAAAATTCCTATTATGCTACGCCAAATCCGTTACAGAGAATTTTGGGCGAAGCTAAGGCCATGATCTACATGTCTTTGTTTTCTAGTAAAAAAATAATAATAATAATAAATAAATAAATAAATAAATTACACATCAGTTGAATTTTTACAAAATATTTATATATTAATAAAAAAGTTTATAAATTTAATTATTAATATTTATAAAATTTACCATTGAGTTGATTTTTTTTTTTTTTAAAGAATGAGTTGTAATTCCTTCCCAAAAAAATGTGGGTAGTGTTAAACATAAATCCACATCGTTAATCTAAATTACATAAACTTAGTTTATAATGTAAATATTTTTCCACTCATTACTAATTAATTTTAAATGAGATATTACATGATATTAAAATCAGATCTTGTGTGGCTTCACTCTGCAACCGAGTGTCAAATCCATGACGCAATGAAACAAGTCAAGAACTGCGATAAAAGTGTCTACGTGCGTTCAAAGAATGACAAAATCAATAAAAATGAAAATGACCTCCCTAGAGCAAACAACAAAGCAATAAATTTGACCGCCATGCCAACTAACATTAGCCTAATGGAAAGAAGTCTCCATGACCCCCAAGCCCCATTTATTTTGGGAGATAGAGGTGAGATTGGAATTAAGATGAATGTAAGATTTACTATATGTTGTATTTGTTTTGAGAGATAGAGAAGGGATTCATAATCCCATGAAATTAGGATGGGCCTTGGTGTTGGGATTGAGATGGAGGACGTACAGGTCGTATTAGGAAACATAGCGATCTAGGTTTTACCTCGACCTTTGTTGTGTATCGGACTCGGGTTCCGTGGTTGTATGTTGTTGTCTAAGTCTTGTTTTCTTCCTTTTACTCTTTGTATTTGAGTTTTGGGATTTGTTGGATAAGTTTGGAACAGGTTGGTGGTGAGTTGGTATAGGTGGTTGCTACCCAGGTTTTGGCCTTTTCGCTCGAGCGAGGCTTTTTACGTTCGAGAGAGCCTTGGGTTTTTGCTTCTTCGCTTGAGCGAGGGTTCTTGCGCTTGAGCGAGGATTGAGAGTGCTCGGGTTTCTTTTTTCAGACGTAGCTTCCGCTCGAGCGAGCTTTCTTGCGCTCGAGTGAGCCTTATGTGGTGTGTCTCTTCGCTCGAGCGAGGCTTCTTGCGCTTGAGCGTGCGTCTGGGTCTCTATAAGACCAAAATGATGGTATTCTTCACTTGAGTGAGCTTTATTACGCTCGAACGAGCCTTGTAGAATCGTTTCTTCGCTTGAGCAAGATTTCTTGCGCTCGAGCGTGCGTCTGCGTTGGTATAGACCTGAAGCTTCACATTGTTTGCTTGAGCGACGCTTCTTGCGCTCGAGTGAGGTCTTTTGTTGTGTCTGGTCACTCAAACGACAACTCCTTCGCTCGAGCGAGCCTTACATATATCAGTTCGCAGCAGAGGTGAACTTCATTTTTTTGATCCTCTTCCTTCTTCAAAACCCTAGATCGACAGCTACTCTCTCTAAACTCTCTCTCTCTACAAATACACCGTGTTCTAGGGTCTTTCTACCCTACTTTCTTTGTTAAAAAGCTAGAGCATTACGTGGGCTATCTTTTGATCCGAAAAAGTTTGGATTTGGAGCATCTTGGGTTTCTCTCTTTTTCTCCTTTGAGCTTCTCCATTTGAGGTAGGGATAATCTACTCTTTAATATGAGCTTTGACATAAATATTAGTCATTTTGTATAAATAGTGGATTTGGGAAGTTTGGGTAAAGTTAGGGTTTGAGTTTGAAATAATGAAAAAGGGGTTTTCTATTTTTGGGCTCCATATGTATGTGAGGTCTTGAAAATGGAGTTGTTTGTGTATAATGGGTGAAATTTGGCATTGGGTGCAATATTTGAGAAAAGGGGAAAAATGCCCAAATTGGAATTATATAAATTATGTGTCTAAATAATGAAATCAATTGTGGAAATATGAAATTAGTTTGGGAATTGTGAAATTGGGGGAAAATGTGATTAAATGGTGTCGTTGGATTGATAAATCACTCACCTATGGGAAAGTTGATAAATTATCTGTGCCATAGATTTATTTATCTGTTTAGAAATAACTGTTTTGGGTTATTGGTGGAGGATAACCATGATTGTTGTAGAAATGGCATGATGATTAGGTAAATTGAAACTAATCAATTGGATTATGTCATTGAATATGACGGTTGGATTAACATATTGAATATGTGATTTAATTAGTCATTGTATATGACAACGTGTTTAAATACATTGCATATGTATCTTTGTTTTGGAGGAGATAGGGGATGTACTCCATTATTTGGGAGGAGATAGTGTAATACCCTTGTTCTGTATTATGTTAATTGGTCCTTAACATGAATGTGATTATGTGTTTAATATGATTTTGCGTGCCATTATGTGATTATATGTGGTTTTGAATTTCTATCTGTTCACCGTAGGAATATCTGTTTGATAATCTGCTTTGGAATTTAAATTGAAGGCCTTATCAGCCACAGAACCCGAAATTGATTACGCCATAATGATTAGCATAATTTTTAGAGCCTACGGTGAAATTTAATTGAAAACTGATTTGGGTGAAATTAATTAGATTAAAATAATGACTTAGTGCTCAAATATGTAATGTTGGTAATTATAATTGAGGAAAATTGTTTATAGTGGAGCACTAAGCACCCAACCCCTCTCTTCATGTTCATTTGGCTGATTTTAACTCAAGAAAAGAGAGAGAAAGAGGGCCGGCTAGAAAGAGAGAGAGGGAGCAATTGAAGATTTGCTCAAGAAGCTTGAATAAATTGAAGACTAACTCAAGATTTGACCATAATTTGGAGAGATTGAGCTTTTAGGTGAGCAATTGATTATGAAGTTATAAGTTTAATGATGTAATTTTGTGAATTCAAGTTGATTAATGGCCAAGAACATGAGTTTAATTGAGTATGATGAAATTGAGTTGGTTTTGTTGAATTGAAAGTTATATGCACATGCATGTGAGAAATTGCTTTGAAATTGCATGTTTGAGCACTAGATGTGTAATCCATGTGAGATTTTAAGTGAAGCTCATAGTTTTGACCATCTCTTCATCATCTAAGTTAAGAATAAGAGTTGTATTCCACATGCACGTACAATTCATGAGAAAGTAGTTTGAAATACATGGAATTGTTGTGATAGAAACAAGTTTGGTGTAATTTGAATCATGCATGTGTTTGATTCCTAGAATTGAGCTTCATAATGTGTTGAATTTGATGTTAGTACATGTTTATGTGAAGATTGAGCCAAAATCATGCATTTAGGACCTTTGAATATCAAGTTGAAGCTCAAGAACACATTCTGGAAAACCCAGAATTTTTGATGTCCGCTCGAGCGAGGGAAGTGTCGCTCGAGCGGGAAATTTGTGTTCCCAGTATCTTTGTAGACATGGATGTCCGCTTGAGCGGGGAAGTTCACGCTCGAGCGGGGAGCCATGTAGAGAGGCCTTCCGCTCGAGCGCCAGAATTCACGCTCGAGCGCAAATTTGACATAGCCAGTACTTTTGCAGGCCTCTTGGGTCCGCTTGAGAGGGGAAGTCCACGCTCGAGCAGGGACCCTGTTTTCTGAAATTTTGTTTATGCGTTCTGTGTTTTGTTTTCCGTTCTCTTTCACTTGCAAGCACTCTTAGGCATGCATTAAGCATTGTAATTGGGTTAAAGAGATAAGAATGAAGCCTAAAGAGGAAAATGTGAATTTAGAACGGATTGAATTATTTGTGACCCTTTTGTGTTCATGGAATGTGTAGGGTCAAGCTCCAAGGCGAATCCACAAGCCGATCACTGTGAGTAATATCTTAACAAGATATTTGAAAAATGTCATTGTCCAATTGTTTACTTCTATGTAAGTTTTGTAAGTTCATTAATTTGAATGGTGGACAACAATTGACATGAATGATTGGGCCGAAGGCCGATTGACATGAATGATTGGGCCGAAGGCCGATTGACATGAATGATTGGGCCGAAGGCCGATTGATACAAGTGATTGGGCCAAAGGTCGTCTGCTATAACTGTTTCAAAGATTGCTTATGTATCTTCCTTATTTGATATTATTCACTGGGCTTTCGCTCACGCTCACGCTCATTCATGTACATGTAAGTGAGCCGAGGGACGTCCAGAACCAGCCTCGGTGAAATTGTGAGAAACAGTCAAAGTTCTGAGAAGTCAGCCCAACCGTCTCACGCACGAGACTGTCTTCGCCTTTGTCCTGTGTTCATAGTTTTGTTATGTTGGCGAAAGCATTGAACTACTTTTGTATTTAAGTCTGGGTTTTGACTGACTTAAACTTGTATGATCCTGTATGTACAGTGTTTTGTGTTAGTACATATTTTGTTGTGAGTTATTAACATGTAAGTGTTTGGAATGTTATGGTGTGCATATAAGCACAGCTCTATGGACAAAGTTTTAAATTTGCTTCCGTTTGGCCCCTTTACTCTGTTGAGTTTTGTTTTAATTGGTTTGAGGCCGTAGGTAATCTCGTGATTACTGGCCGGTTATGGCCTTAACCCACGGGAGCGGGTTCGGGTCGTGACAGATAGGGGATGTACTCTATTGTTTGGGAGGAGTTAGGGGATGGACTCCATTCATAATTAAGTTGGTCGGAGTATCCAGGGTGAATGTCCCGAAATCTTATATATATATTTGGGTGCCAGTTCTCTCGAACGTAATTCCGTAAAATGGCAAGTGAATGGAAGTATACGAATGATGTGTATGATTGAAGTGTTGATATATGAGTTGTAGTCTCATTTTGAATTGTTTGGATAATAATGAACTATATCAATATTGATTGGTTATGAAAAGGGTATAAGTTGGTTTTCAAGTGTTAAATATTTATCGAATGCTAATGTTTTAATTAATTCTCATATACTGTTTAGCATATCTCTACTGTGCATTGGCTTACCCTACTTGGGACACCATTTTTCAGGTACAGGGGACATGCCGCCTCCAAGGTCTTAGCTTGCGGGGTTTAGGAGTTGAAGACTCCGTTTTGTTATTTTGTTTTGATGTTAAATGTATATTAAAGCCAAGGCCTTTCTATGTATGGAGCTAGGACTCTCTTTTGTTGTAACCAAGTTATTATTTAGAAAGATGTAAGCCTGTAGGGAACTCATTTTGCTAATACAAGTTAGAGTTACATGTAACATCTTTTGTAAAAAAGACTTTGATGAATGAAATATAACTTTTCTATTGTGTTTATGGATCTTATGAATGATTGTTTCATGTTATATTTTGGGTGTAACGCCCTCAAAAATATACATATAAACCCAACATTCATGACATCCATAGATATAGGAGAATAAAGCATAATTCCATTTATCAGAGTATTCATTACAAAAGTATTACATGTTGACATCAAAAGTAAATGCCCTATATGCTTACAACTTTCCAAGTCAACACTTGGGTACAACAAAAGAATTCTAACTCTTTATACAAAATAAGCCATTGGCTTGATTTACATGTAATACAAAAAGAAATCAACAAAAGAGTCTTTCACCCTCTAAGCCTCCCAAGCTATGTCCTTGGAGGTGGCATACCATCTGTACCTGAAAATGATGTCCTATATAGGGTGAGCCAATGCCCAGTAGAGATATACTAAACCAAGTATGAGAAATAACTAAAACATTAGCATTTGATAAATGATTAACACTTGTAACTCAACTTATAACACATTCCAGTTCCATGGCAAATATGTCCATGTTTCATTCCACTTTCCTTTACTTATCCAAGTTTCAATTCATAAACATGACTCATTATCTAGCCAAATAGTTAAATGAGACTACAACTCATATCAAAACACTTCCATTATTCACAATTCAAATGAGATTACCACTCATATCAAAACACTTCCAATACTTCAATCATCTACGTTATGCAAACGTAATTAGAATTTCGGGACTTTCACCCTGGACACTCCGGCCAACTTAGTTATCAATGGAGTCCATCCTCTATCTCCTCCCAAACAGGTTTGAGAGTACATCCCCTATCTCCTCTCAAACCATGGAGTACATCCCATATCTCCTCCCAAACAAGACACATATATAATGTGTTTAAACACTTATCATATACAATGATCAATCAATACACATATTCAATGTATTAATCCAACCGTCATATTCAATGACATATTCCGGATGATTAGTTTCAGTTTTCCCTAATCAACATACAGTGTCTACAACAATCAAGACTATTCTCTACCGATAGCCCAAAGCAGTTATTTCTAAACAGATAATAAATGCATCAAACAGATATAATATCAACATTTTCATGGATGAGTGATTGATTTATCCAACTACACCATTCAATCTCACAACTCCCCAATTTCATGGATTTCAACTCAATTACACAATTCCTCAAATTAATTATTCAACATAACTAGGGCATTTTCCCACTTTTTCAAATATCAACCCTAAGGTTCAATTTCATCAATTTAACAACAATGATACCATTTCCCAAGGTCTCACATACACATGGAATTTAACATTTGAAACCCCCCTTTTTATAACCTCAAATCAAACCCTAACCTTCCCAAATTACCAAACAACACCATCTAATCAAAAGGACTAAAATTTATGTCAAAACTCACAAGATGGAGTAGGGTATCCCTACCTCAAGAGAAGAGACTCAAAGGAGAAGATGAAGAAAACTCGAGATGCTGCAAATCCAAAGATTTTCGGATCGAAATGTAGCCCACACCAAGCTCTACACTTCATATAAAGGAACTAGGGTAGGAGACCACTAGAACTAGATGGATTTGTAGTGAGAAGATGAATGTAGAGAGAGAAGCAGCCGGGACTAGGGTTTGAGTAAAGAAGATGATGAAAAAGTGAAGTGTAACCCACTGCTGCCAACTGATATATTCGAGGCTCGCTCGAGCGAAGGAATGGTCGCTCGAGCGACCAGACACAAAGAAACCTCGCTCGAGCGTAGAAAGCCTCGCTCAAGCCAACAATTCGAAGCTTCAGGTCTGCAACCCAGAAGCACGCTC
This sequence comes from Camellia japonica, assembly GCA_030407325.1. Lineage (NCBI taxonomy): Eukaryota > Viridiplantae > Streptophyta > Magnoliopsida > Ericales > Theaceae > Camellia > Camellia japonica. Next base: position 45,570,843 of record JAPPVO010000024.1, on the reverse strand, counting down.
GAGCGAAGGAAAGCTCGCTCGAGCGAAGAAACCTAAAACATAGTCCTCGCTCGCTCGAGCGAAGGAAAGCTCGCTCGAGCAAAGAAATGCAACCTTCAGGTCCAAAACTAGACGCAGACGCAAGCTCGAGTGCAAGACTTCTCGCTCAAGCCACCAGACACACCACTCAACTCTCGCTTGAGCGAAGGAACTAAAACACAGAGCTCGCTCGAGCGACAAAAGCCTCGCTCGAGCGAAGACACCAAAATCTGGACAGCAACCATTTGTTTCAAAACATACCCAACCTGTTACAAACCTGCCCAACACATCCTAAAACTAAAATACAAGGAATTAAAGGACAGAAAGAAACATATACAACAACAGACATCTACGAAACCGAGTCCGGAATACAATAACCAATGGAGGGAAAACCGGGATCGCTATAACCTCCCCCCCTTAAAGAATTTCGTCCCCGAAATTAGATATAAGTTTCAAAATTGTGATCTTTCAATTCTCAACAACATTACAATTCAATATTCAACATCCTGACCCATTACCGGTCATCCCATCTCTTTTCAAGAGGCAATTCACAATATAATTCAATATGCGTTAACAACATGCTTTTCTTTGAAATTCAACAATTTCCAATACCATATTACATCATTCCATAACATTCTCAATGTTGATGATATATTTGCATTTCTACAATACATTTAACATATACAATGTCAAATTAAACTTTCATTTTCAAGGCATATTCAATAATACTTCCATAAATCAAAACATATACAATGTTTTACAACTTAAGACATTCAATGTTCTTAAAGTCTATCAATACAACAAAATTTGCAATACAAGGTTAAACATTAACAAACAAGTCCGGATATTTCTCACAGACATCCAACTCACGTTCCCAAGTGGCTTCCTCAACCTCGTGATGTTTCCACAAAACTTTTACCAAGGGTATTGTCTTGCCTTGCAAGACTTGATCCCGCCTATCCAAGACCCGCACCGGTCTCGTCATACGAGGCATCCTCATCTACCTCTAAGTCGGTCCAATCCAATACATGCGACGGATCCGGCTTGTATTTCTGAAGCATACTAACATGAAACACGTCATGCACTCTGGACAACTGCGGCGGCAAAGCCAAACGGTAGGCAACCTCGCCAATCCTCTCAAGGATCTTGAAAGGGCCAATAAACCGAGGGGACAACTTCCCACTCCTACCAAACCTCATCAAACCTCGCCTAGGTGATATTTTCAGAAAGACATGATTACCCGCCTCAAATGCTAAAGGTCTCATCCTACGGTCGGCATAACTCTTTTGGCGACTCTGGGCTGTAACAAGTCTCCTACGGATAAGCTCAACTTTCTCCGTCGTTTCCCGCACCAACTCCGGGCCCAACAAAGGTGCATCACCCACCTCGGCCCAACACACTGGAGAACTACACGGTCGGCCATACAAGGTGTCACACCCCAAACCTGCCCCTAAAAGTTTGGGCATGACCTCATCAGAAACAGATACAAAAATCGACATATATAATATATGGGGCCCGAACGGAAGCACCTGATAACACAAAAATCTATTCCATTGAGCTACCACTATTATGCTAGGATCACAACATCACACTAAGCAAATATTATACAGAAAGCCTACACACATAAACCTCGACTCAGCCCCTCAAATAGGCGTATAACAAAGATATTGATGAAAAAGGGATCATATACAATCACCCATAAATAGACAACCAAAGCATAATTAAAACTTAGCAAAACTTTACAAAACGCACGGGCTTCAGCTAGTGCCTGGACATCGAAGTTGACAAAAGAGAGACGAGCCTTAAGGGTTAGGACTGGACTCCCAGTTGATTACCTACAGAAACAGACAAAATACAGAATGAGCGAAACCCAGTGAATAATAGTACATAAATAATGTAATGTTCAACTTGAATAATAAAGTATATAACTGCAGAAGCATATGAATAACTACATCTTATAATTATGTCTCAAATAGTCATGGGTCCAGCCATATATATATATACAGAACAGCCTTTCGGCCCAGAAATATATACAGAATAGCCTTTCGGCCCAGAAATATATACAGAATAGCCTTTCGGCCCAGAAATATATATACAGAACAGCCTTTTGGCCCAGAACAGCCTTTCGGCTCAGAAATATATACGGAATAGCCTTTCGGCCCAGAAATATATACATGTATGGACTCAAGAGGTGGCTCGCACGGATTCTAGAGGTGGCTCCCACCAAAGTGTAGCACTTAGTTTCGTACAACACTTTGCTCCATACCGGAAATCAATAAGTTTTAAAACCAACAATTCATATCATGCTAAATCACAAACGGAATGGATTAATAAGACAGAATACCTAAACAGAATAAATAAACAGAACAAGACAATCTCAAATTCATATGAATATCGTCACACCATAGTATACACAAATCATCTCATGGCTTATTACAACAGACATAATCGTCTCATGTATATCAGAACATTAATAACGTTTCTTGATAGGGACGGAATAATTTACCTCATAACAGTCTTGATTCATCATTGACAAACCAGAATGATTCGGAGTACACGAGCTTTATTGTTTCTCCTGTTTACTATAAATCAATGCAGATAATTTACAGATAACGGAACGTTAATAATACCGTTAACAGTAAGCAATCCCAATTATATTCATCTATGAGAGGCAAACACCTATATCATAAGACATGTAGTACCCAACAGACTGTAGGAATTCGTAATAGGGTACTCGGGATATCATGTTCCCATTCAGAATATCGTTTCCACGAACTCTTTTTTTGTTAACTAATTCCATCATCCTAATAGTTCATATACACTTATTATGCTGCATCATAGGTAACTTATAGGTTATGGCACATTACCGATAACCCTGAATCGTAATCGGAACACAGAACTAAGCCAACTCTTTCAACGTTCACATAGGATTACACTAATTCTCAATCCACATATGTGTTACCATATTGCCACGGAAAACAGAATGTTAATAGCAAGGATTATTAACGGAAATAATATACATATGGAGTACTATTACTCACAGTGCGTTGGTGGAGCATTTATTCCTCCCGAAGCGTGTCCTACACATATATGAAGTCACACATTAATTCTTTAAATCATTTCCCCTAATTTCCTTTCTCATTTTAACATGATTTACAATGCCCATAACAAGGTTCATTCGTAAATTTTTAACATTATTTCGAAACGTCTCAGAAATCCAATTAAACTTGTACACGTATAATTCAACCCACCAATTCCATGATTCTATTTCTAATTTGAGCAAAATCATTCTTTATCATCACAAATTAACCTAGGGTTTTCAAGAACATAAAGTTTTCCATAAAAATTCATACTTCTCATACCATAACCTTACATCCCAATTTCCTCCTTGATTATACATCTAAGGATCATACTCCATCACCTTAACCCATCAAGTGAACCCTCAATGCTTCAAACCCGAAATTCCCAAATCTCATAATTTACTTTATATGCTCAAAAATGCAAATTCATACATTAATACAATGGAAATACCACAAATCTATCTCTTGATGTAAGTATTAAAGAGTATTAGAACCCTTACCTCAAGAATCAACAAAGGAGCAAGCTTGAGGAGAAACCTTCGCAAATCCGAGTTCCAATCGGGTAAAAACATTGATCTTTTCTTATTCTCCATCCTTGATGCAAAAACCATGGTGGATTGTTGCTCAAAATAGAGGAAATCAAGGTTTTGAGGCTAGGGTTTCGGACTTAGGAGAAGAGGAAAGAAGAGAGGGGAAAGAAAATGTGGAAAAAGATCTCAAAATCCCGTTTTTACGTTGCTGTACTCGCCAACCCCGCTCGAGCGTCCTTATTCCCGCTCGAGCGTACCTGCTCCCAGCACAGATCCCAAAACTTCAATCATGTGTAACTCTCTCATCCGGACTCCGTTTTAGATCGTTCTTGTGTCCAAATTGAAGCCCCGGAGATAAGCTTTTCAATGGTTCTAACCTCACATTCAAATTCAAAGTGTGGAAAAAGAAAAGGGCAAAAGAGTGACTGCTGAACATAAACAAATTGTTCGAATTAAAGTTTTTGATCCTATCTTACTTCACCATCATATTACCACCTCAATCAATACTCCAAAATAAAATAAGAAGATTCCAAATACACTACTGCAATGTCAAGGGCAATCTTACTTTTCACGCTCGAGCATCGCTTCAACCGCTTGAGCGCGCACAGACCAATAAAGCAGTCCGCTCGAGCGTCAACTTCTCCGCTCGAGCGGAGATTCACAACTCCCAGAATCTCAGGCCGTCTGCAAAATTGCTGGGAACCCCAAAAGTCCGCTCGAGCGTCAATTCCTCCGCTCGAGCGGAGGGAAAAATTCTGGGTCGTCACACAAGGCCTCAGATGGTGCCATACCAATACTCGATTGGAAACTGTTGTTGTAGGCAAACTCCACCAAGGGAAAGTGCCTCTCCCACAACCCACTAAAGTCAAGGACACAGCCTCGAAGCATATCCTCAAGGATCTGAATAGTACGCTCGGACTGCCCGTTAGTCTGAGGATGATAAGCCGTGCTAAAGGTCAACCTAGTGCCCAAGGCACTCTGCAAACTCTGCCACAACCTAGCAGTAAAACATGGATCTCTATCTAAGACGATCGACACTGGGACCCCGTGCAATCTCACTATGTCCCGAATATACAAGTCGGCAAGATGATCTACCGAATCTCTCACGCGCATAGGAATAAAGTGCGCTGACTTAGTCAATCGGTCTACAGCCACCCAAACAGCATCACTACCCCGCTGAGTCCTCGGAAGACCTACAACGAAGTCCATCGTGACATGCTCCCACTTCCACTCGGCAATAGGCAAGGGTTGTAACAAACCCGCTGGCCTCTGATGCTTGGCCTTCACTTGCTGACAAGTAAGGCACCTAGACACAAAAACTGCCACATCCTTTTTCATACCCCGCCACCAGAACTGGCGACCCAAATCACGATACATCTTAGTGCCTCCCGGATGCACCACAAGGCGTGAATGGTGAAACTCTCGGAGTACCTCCTCTCGGCAAGACTCCGGCACAAACAGACGGTCTCGGTACCTCACACTCAGGTCAGGATACATGGTCAAACCCTTCTCAACCTTCCCATTGGAGATCTTCTCCCGGAGGGATTCTACCTCAAGGTCACTTCCCTGTGCCTCTAACACTCGATTCACAAGTGTAGGCTGCGCAACTACTGAAAACAAGGCCGCAGACTCAACAGATTCACCCAGAAGTAAATCAAACTTGCCAAGTGCACCCAACATTTCCCACTCCCGGATGGCTATACAAGCTACATCACTAATGGATTTCCTACTATGGGCATCGGCCACAACATTGGCCTTCCCCGGATGGTAATGTAACTCAAAATCGTAATCCTCAATAAACTCCATCCACCTTCTCTACCTCAAATTCAAGTCTTTCTGTGTACACAGATACTTCAGACTCTTATGATCCGAGAACATCTCGAATCTCTCACCATACAGGTAGTGCTTCCAAATCTTCAAGGCAAAAATCACAGCTGCTAACCCTAGGTCATGTGTAGGGTAATTCCTCTCGTGTATTTTCAACTGCCGCGAGCCATAGGCTATCACTTTCCCCTCTTGCATCAACACACAACCCAAACCCTCTCGTGAAGCATCACAATAAACTCACTCCATACAAATTTGACCCCTTTCTGCGTTAATCTAGTCAAACGCGAAGCTAGCCTGGAGAAATCTTTCACAAACCGACAGTAACAACTGGCCAATCCCAGAAAACTACAGATCTCAAAAACACTCTTAGGTTGTGCCCAATCTTGCACTGCCTCAATCTTGGATGTATCAACAGACACCCATTCCCCGGAGACTACATGGCCTAAGAATTTTACCTCTCTTAGCCAGAACGCACACTTCCCAAACTTGGCATACAGCTTATGGGCTCTAAGTAACTCAAGCACCACTCTCAAGTGTTTCTCGTGCTCTTCCTCAGAAGGTGAATAAATCAGAATGTCGTCTACGAAGACGACCACAAAACGATCTAAGAACTCCTGGAATATCCGGTTCATCAAGTCCATAAACAGGGCCGGTGCATTGGTGAGCCCAAAAGGCATCACCAGAAACTCATAATGGCCATACCGTGTACGGAATGCCGTCTTCGGGATGTCCTCCTCCCTAACCCTCAACTGATGGTAACCCGATCTCAAGTCTATCTTAGAGAAACAACGGGACCCTTTCAACTGGTCAAACAAATCATCTATATGAGGCATAGGGTACTTGTTCTTAACCGTAGCCCGATTCAATTTCCGGTAATCAATACAAAGTCTCAAAGCCCCATATTTCTTTTTAGCAAAGAGGGCCGGTGCTCCCCACCGCGAAGTACTAGGATAGATAAAGCCCTTATCTAGTAACTCCTGGAGTTGAATTTTCAACTCACTCAATTTGGCTGGGGTAAAACGATACGGTGCCATGGAAATCGGTGCCATGCCAGGGTCTAAATCAATAGAGAACTCGATATCTCGATGAGGTGGTAAACTAACAAGGTCCTCGGGAAAAACATCCGAATACTCACAAACCACTCTGGGTAACTCAATCTGAATCTCATCACCCTCACTACTCATACAGCTAGCGAGAAGGCAACTAAGTTCACTCCGCCCCTGCGGATCATACACTGGTGGCAAAGCTCTACCAACCCGATCCCCCAAGAAATGAAAACAATCCCCGCTTAAGGTACATACAGTGACCCTCTGGCGGTAACAATCAATAACAGCCCGGTATGACGATAACCAGTCCATATCCAAAATCACATCAAAACCCGACATAGCCAAAACTACAAAAGAAAATGGAAGCTGGCGATCGGCGACCTCTATATCATAGCCCCGGCAGCCTTGTTTCAAAATCAACTCACCCCCAACAGGTGATTCAACACAAATAGGAGAAGCTAACTGTGCCAACTCCAACCCCAAAACAGATGTAAATGCAGCAGATATAAAGGAATGAGATGCACTCGTATCAATCAACACATTAGCAACCAAGTTGCAAAACAAAAAGGTACCTCTCACAACAGATGGAGTCGGTACAAGATCCTGCGCGGTAACAACGTACACACACCCAGAAGGTCTCTGGTTTACCTGCTCACCTCTCGGAGCAAAAGATTGCTGTACAAACTGAGACGATGAGGCTCCCTGATTGGCCCTCGAGGCCTAAACAGACTGAGCTGGCTGATAACTCTGCCTCGACCCAGAAGCACCAGATGTGCTACTCAACTGCGGGCAAAACCTCTTTAGGTGCCCCGCCTGACCACACTGGTAACAAGAGAGCGGCTGACCTCTGCCCTAACTCTGGCTCTGAGGACGAGCCAAAGATGAAGCTGCTCTTTGCCCTCCTCCCCTCTGCGGGCAAGCTGGAGACTTGTGGCCCAGCTGACCACATTTGTAACAAGTAAAGTCTCCCTGACTGCCTCTCCCAGAACCTGGACTCGGCACTGGAAAGGTAGATCTCGCAAAAACACCCTGGGATTGCTGAGGGTTAGAACCCCTCTGCCTCCTACCATCCCCCTGGCCGTCCTGACTCCTCTTGGAGCCCCTCATCCTCTCCTCCTCCTCATGCATAATAATCTCAAGATGAGCCGCAGCATCCACAAGGCGCCCATACTCCCGAGTCATGGACCCCGCAACCCTAAGCTTGAGCACGGTCCTCAACTTCTTTTTGAACTCAAGATAACGGCGTTCCTCAGACGCCACTAGCTCAGGTGCAAACCTAGATAGGCTAGTAAATGCGGCCTCAAACTCGGCCACTGGTGTATTCAGTTGCTTGAGCTGACAGAACTGATCCCTCAACTTCTCCCAAACAGCGAGAGGCAAAAACTTCTCCTGGAAGGCACCAACGAAAGCCTCCCAAGTCCCACCAATATGGCCCCGAACAAACTTCCACCACTGACCCGTGTCTCCCTTCAGCTGGAAGGACGCCAAGGTCACCCGCAAACCTCCGTCTTCGATGACAAGCATCTCAAACGTCTTCGTTATCTGCTCAAGCCACTCATCAGCCTTAAGTGGCTCTTTAGGATGCCCCAGAAACTCATCCGGATTAGACCGGAAAAACTCTCTCTTTAGAAAAGAACGCCTTGCCTTAGCAACATGGGCCTGGACTTGATTCTCAGCTCTGAGAATGTCCATGGATTCCCTCAATGCTCCTGCCATCTCGCGGGCTAAGGCGCCCATGGCCTGCTGATCTATTGGCTCGGCCACATTGGCCTGACCAACACCCTCTTGCTGCGCCGGAATCTCATCCGGTATAGGCATCTCCTGCCTCCTAGGCCTACCTCGCCTACCACCATGTCCTCGTCCTGACATCCTAATAAAGGTAACGAAAACATTAGCACATTCACAAATGTGCCGAAGCTATCTCACTCGTGTCCTAAAGCATTGGACAATAGTCATTCATTCCATGTAAGCACATAATCACATAAGCACTTACGAATTTCATTTCTGGATAATGACAGTCCCGAGGCGTTACTAGAGTTCCGATTAGAAACAGCATTGATCAAGTGCTTTTCCAACAGGACTCCCAGAAACCCAAGGATCCAATCAACATCCTAGAAACTAAATTCCATACCCATATAGTCACATAAGCATGTTTCACTTAAACACATAACATCATACATAAGTCTCTAACAAGCGAGACAAACCCATTGTGGTACTAACCACTTCCCACGTACCCGAAGTATTCAAACCCGGTACGCTCTGATACCAAGTTGTAACGCCCTAAAAAATATACATATAAGCCCAACATTCATGACATCCATAGATATAGGAGAATAAAGCATAATTCCATTTATCAGAGTATTCATTACAAAAGTATTACATGTTGACATCAAAAGTAAATGCCCTATAGGCTTACAACTTTCCAAGTCAACACTTGGGTGCAACAAAAGAAGAGTTCTAACTCTTTATACAAAATAAGCCATTGGCTTGATTTACATGTAATACAAAAAGAAATCAACAGAAGAGTCTTTCACCCTCTAAGCCTCCCAAGCTATGTCCTTGGATGTGGCATACCATCTTTACCTGAAAATGATGTCCTATATAGGGTGAGCCAATGCCCAGTAGAGATATACTAAACCAAGTATGAGAAATAACTAAAACATTAGCATTTGATAAATGATTAACACTTGTAACTCAACTTATAACACATTCCAGTTCCATGACAAATATGTCCATGTTTCATTCCATTTTCCTTTACTTATCCAATTTTCAATTCATAAACATGGCTCATTATCTAGTCAAATAGTTAAATGAGACTACAACTCATATCAAAACACTTCCATTATCCACAATTCAAATGAGATTACAACTCATATCAAAACACTTCCAATACTTCAATTATCTACGTTATGCAAACGTAATTAGAATTTCGGGACTTTCACCCTGGACACTCCGGCCAACTTAGTTATCAATGGAGTCCATCCTCTATCTCCTCCCAAACAGGTTTGAGAGTACATCCCCTATCTCCTCTCAAACCATGGAGTACATCCCATATCTCCTCCCAAACAATACACATATACAATGTGTTTAAACACTTATCATATACAATGATCAATCAATACACATATTCGATGTATTAATCCAACTGTCATATTCAATGACATATTCCGGATGATTAGTTTCAGTTTTCCCTAATCAACATACAGTGTCTACAACAATCAAGACTATCCTCTACCGATAGCCCAAAGCAGTTATTTCTAAACAGATAATAAATGCATCAAATAGATATAATATCAACATTTTCATGGGTAAGTGATTAATTTATCCAACTACACCACTCAATCTCACAACTCCCCAATTTTATGGATTTCAACTCAATTACACAATTCCTCAAATTAATTATTCAACATAACTAGGGCATTTTCCCACTTTTTCAAATATCAACCCTAAGGTTCAATTTCATCAATTTAACAACAATGATACCATTTCCCAAGGTCTCACATACACATGGAATTTAACATTTGAAACCCCCCTTTTTATAACCTCAAATCAAACCCTAACCTTCCCAAATTACCAAACAACACCATCTAATCAAAAGGACTAAAATTTATGTCAAAACTCACAAGATGGAGTAGGGTATCCCTACCTCAAGAGAAGAGACTCAAAGGAGAAGATGAAGAAAACTCGAGATGCTGCAAATCCAAAGATTTTCGGATCGAAACGTAGCCCACACCAAGCTCTACACTTCATACAAAGGAACTAGGGTAGGAGACCACTAGAACTAGATGGATTTGTAGTGAGAAGATGAATGTAGAGAGAGAAGCAACCGGGACTAGGGTTTGAGTAAAGAAGATGATGAAAAAGTGAAGTGTAACCCGTTGCTGCCAACTGATATATTCGAGGCTCGCTCGAGCGAAGGAATGGTCGCTCGAGCGACCAGACACAAAGAAACCTCGCTCGAGCCAACAATTCGAAGCTTCAGGTCTACAACCCAGAAGTACGCTCAAGCGAAGGAAAGCTCGCTCGAGCGAAGAAACCCAAAACATAGTCCTCACTCGCTCAAGCGAAGGAAAGCTCGCTCGAGTGAAGAAATGCAACCTTCAGGTCCAAAACTAGACGCAGATGCAAGCTCGAGCACAAGACTTCTCGCTCGAGCCACCAGACACACCACTCAACTCTCGCTCGAGCGATGGAACTAAAACACAGAGCTCGCTCGAGCGACAAAAGCCTCGCTCGAGCGAAGACACCAAAATCTGGGCAGCAACCATTTGTTTCAAAATATACCCAACCTGTTACAAATCTGCCCAACACATCGTAAAACTCAAATACAAGGAATTAAAGGATGGAAAGAAACATATACAACATCAGACATCTATGGAACCGAGTCCAGAATACAATAACCAATGGAGGGAAAACTGAGATCACTATATTGGGGGTGTTACAACTTGGTATCAGAGCGTACCGGGTTTGAATACTTTGGATATGTGGGAAGTGGTTAGTACCACAATGGATTTGTCTCGCTTGTTAGAGACTTAAGTGTAATGTCATGTGCCTATATGATAACATGTTTATATGACTATATGGGTATGGGATTTAGTTTCTAGGATGTTGATCAGGTTCATGGGTTTCTAAGAGTCCTGTTGGAAAGGCACTTGATCACTGCCATTTCTAACTGGAACTCTAGCAACGCCACGGGACGATCATTATCTGGAAATGAAATTCGTATGTGTTTATGTGGTTATGTGCTTACGTGGAGTGAATTACAATTGTCCATCGTATTAGGAAGCGAGTGAAATAACATCGGCACAATTATGAATGTGCTAATGTCTTTGTTACCTTTATTAGGATGTTAGGACGAGGTCGTTGTGGTAGGCGTGTGTAGACACCCCATTTTTTACCGTCCTCAAGACTTGGATGTTCTTGCAGGTACATCCAGCGACAAGTTTGATTGCTCGTTGAGTACTTGACTTCCGCGACAGAATGCTCCAGGTTTGATCTTTCCAGACCCTGTCTCCATTCTGTCTCATACTTGGACCATGTGTTGGTCTTTGCATAGTGATGTTCTAGATGGCATGCCGGCCATCAATGAGCCACTGCTGGCCACCACTAATGGCCTGCCGGCCACCAATGTTAGAGCAGATATTTTTGTAGATATTTTGATAGCTATTTGCACAGATGAGCCCATCTGCTTGCACGTGGATGGTTGGATCTCTTCAACGGGCTTTTGTATCTTCTATATATAGAGCTCATCTATATGCATGCAAAGGGTTACAAAAATTTTGAGTTGAGCAAGAATTCTCTCTCTCTCTCTCTAGAATACTCTCTCTCTATATTTTATGCTTGAAAGTGATCTTTCTCTACATATTTGCACTAGCACCCTTAGCCAAACACCTTCACCTTAGAGTTGAGGTTCTTGGAGGCCTTGTTTGAGCTCTTTGGAGTGGTTTTGGCTAAGAAGTTTGGTTGTTTTCTTGCTGTTTTAGTGTTGTGCTTCAAGGGTAAGAATTTCACCCTTTTAAGCTTTGTTTCATTTACTTGGTTTGGCCATCCTTGCATGCTATTTTTGGCCTAGTTGTCATGTAAAAAAACCTCTACTTTTAAGTGTTGAAAGTGGTTGTTTGAGGCCCTTTTAGGGTTAGGGGTGTTCCCCTCTCTTTTGTGGCTTATTTGCTAAGTTTTGTGCCTTCTTTTAAAGCCTTTAAAACAATCTCTTTTTTTCCTTTCAACCACTCAAATCCAGGGGATTTTCAGTGGCAAAAACTTGGTTTTGAGGTCCAAAATAGGAGGGGGTGGCCTCCCCTCCTTGTTTCTTCTTTGCATGTGTTGTTGACCTAACATATGAGCATGTATTTCTCCCTTTTCATGGCTTAGTTCAAGCATGTGTTAAGCTTTATTTTAGCATGTTTAAGCTCTATTTTTGGCTGGTTGAGTCACTCCTTGCTCGCTTCTTACACTTGTAGTGTAATCATGCTTACTAGCTTAACATACTTGATGTTTTAACCTATTATTCTAGCATGTGTTGGCTCCTCTCCAGCATGTTTTTGGCCTTACTTTGACATGCTTAAACTCTATTTTGAGTGGTCTTGGTCCTTTGTGACTTGCTTTGTATAGCTATAGTGTAGTTGGCCTTCATTAGCTTTGTGCTTTAAAGCCTCTAGTATGCTTTGCTTGTGTTGTTTGCATGATATGGCATCATTTAGCATGTGATTTCAGAGCATGTTCCTTTGTCACACTCTCACATATCTCACTCCTTCATTGCGTTTGAGAGTTGTGCCTTATGCCTTGCTTGTGAGCCAATACATGAGCATGATTTTCTGGCTTTTCATGCTCCTATCTCAGCATGTTAGGCCTCTGATTTGGCATGGTTAAACTCTGTTTTGACCTGGTTCAGTTGTTTGAGCATGATATTGCATGGTTCTAGTGTAAAGTGCTTCACTAGTTTTAATGCTTAAGTCTCTTAACATGTTGTACATGAGTTGTTTGCATGTTAGAGTCTTGTGTTTCATGCCATTTCAGCACTGAAATTCTGCAACCTCCCCTATTTCTTCACTTTTGATTTGCTTTGAGGCTTGGTTGGTCTTAAAGTTGTGTTTAAGCTTGAGATTGAGGCTTATGCTTAAATGGCTTTAACCCTCTTTTGAGGGTTCCTCCTAGTCAAAGGCATGGTTTCTCTCATGTCTTAAGTCATCTTTTGATTGACCTTCCTCTCATTAGAGAACTTTCACATTGGACAAATCAATTAAGGAATAGTTTGGTAACTTAAAATGTGTAAACAAGAATTGAATCAAGTAAAACATGCCAAGATAAGCATGTTGAATTTGCATTGCATTGTGTTCAATCGGACGTTATATTGAACACAAAGTAGATTGGCCCATTTCATACTCAAAGTGATGAAAATGAGCCAATCTCCTTTGTCTCCATTGCCTTTGATTATCCATGATAAGGTAGTGGTCCTAGAGTCTTGTTTGTCTTGCATTTATTGAATGTGTACAAGTTGAATCTTTGGACATCATGCATTGTGAATGCTGATTGATGGTCTTGGATCCAATGGTGCCACTCATTTGATGTTTTGAGATGATAAGGAGGGGTACAATACACACATGTCCTTGGGAGACTCTCCATTTTCCTCTGGTTTGAGCACTGTTGCAGAATGGCAATTCAGCACACCAGTGGCCGGCAGTGGCACACTGAAGGCCAGCAAGGCTTCATCCTTGGCCGACAGTGCACATCCTTGGCCGACAGATGGCCGGCAACAGCTTCTCATGGTCGGCAGGCCACTGGTGCAGTTCCCAGCAGTGATTTGGTAAGGTTCAGCAGCAAATTCTTGGAGAAACCCTGCAAATAGAGCCTCTCAAGAGCAAACCAAAGAGCTTTTCGGGACGGAAACTGAGGCATGCATGTTTATCTTTCAAGAAGAGATGAGGCAGCTTGGTGTAGACACCTCATTTTTGACCGACCTTAAGACTCAGACGTCATCGTTTGAGCGCTCGATGATTGTGCATGTTTGTGCTCATTTCGAGTTTCCAGAGTTTTCAGCTGAATGCCTTGCCTCCGGGCCTCTGAACTCTTTGTGTTTTGGCTTGGTTTGTGGATCATGCCTTGTTAACCTTGCCTAGAGGGAGGGAGAGGTCCGTAGACCACTTTTTGTAGTCGTAAACTACTTTTCCTTCTTGTAGGCTAGTTTCCGATTTTCAGAGCCTTCAGCTGAGCGCCTTGTCTCGGAGCCTGTTAACGTTCTCCTCTTGGCCTGGTTTTCGGACCATGCCTTGTTGCCTTTGCCTGGAGGGAAACAGAGGTTTGTAGACCACTTTTTGTGGTCGTAGACCACATTTCCTTCTCGTAGACCACTTTTTGTACCCGTAGACTAGTTTTCGGGGCTCCCGGCTGCGTGCCTTGTCCCGCGGACTTTTGTCTTGCTTCCTTTTGGTTTGGTTTTGAACCAAACCTTGTTTTCCCTTCTTGGATGGTGGAATAAGGGGTGTAGACCAATTTTTCCCCCTGTAGACCACTTTTCTTCCCTACCAGCCAGTTTTCTGGTCGGCCAGCTGGTCTTTAGTGGTCTTTGGACCACCTAAAGTGGTCGGCAGCCATGTCACCACCTTTCTTTCTTTGTGCAGACCAGCTTTCCCCCCTTGCTAACCACTTGTTGACCTTGCATACCACTTTTTCTAGTCGGTCGACTAGTGGGAGTGGTCGGCCGACCACCTCAACTGGTCGGCACCTTTTCTGCATTTTTCTGCAAATATTTTCTTGCCAGCTGTGCCAGTTGTTGGGCACATAAAGCATCCTCCATACACGTGTATGGAGGGATTGCTTGGAGCCTCTAGCTTGTCAAACAAGCTTGGAGCATGGATTTCTATAAAAGGGAGCCTCCTCCCTCTTGCTTTAGGTTCAGAAAATTGGCTGAGGGCTATACATATCATCTATCTCTATACTTCATCCTTTCTTTGCATATCTGTGCTTAAAAGTGCCATTTCTTCACACTTTTGCACACAAACACATAGTGAAACACCTTCATTCTTGAGCTGAGGTTCTTGAAGGTCTGTTTGAAGCTCAAAGGCTTGGTTTTGCCTCAGAAGTTACTGATTTGCTGTGTTTCTTCAAAGGTGAGACTCTATCCTCTCTAAAGCTTTGTTTTGCTTAAGTCTTTGGCCCTATTTGCATGTTGTTTTAGGCGTAACTTTACACTACAAAAAGTTCTGATTTTAAGTGTTAAGAAAGGTTGTTTAAGGCCTCTTTGGTGTTGGGGGTATTCTACCCCCTTTTGTGCCTCATTTTGCCTTATTTTGAGCTATCCTTTTAAGCTATTTGGACCACCTCTTTCTGGCCTTCTCACCACTAAAACTCAGTGGTGGAAAGTGTGTTTTGAGGTCCCAAATAGGAGGGGGTCATCCCCTCTCCTTGTGTCTTGGTTGCTTGCCTTGTTGGCCTCATGTTTGAGCATATCTTTCTAGCATGTATTGGCTCCATCTTAGCATGTCTTAGGCATTATTTCAGCATGGCATAGCTCTGTTTTGGGCTGGATTGATCATTGGTTGCTTGCATGTTACACTTATAGTGTAAATTCTGCATACTAGCCTTACATGCTTGTGTTGATAGCTCATCTTTCTAGCATGTTTTGGTCCTATCTCAGCAAGTTTTTGGTGTTATTTTAGCATGCCTTAACTCTGTTTTAGGTTGGTTTGATTACCTCTTGCATGCTCCTTGCACTTGTAGTGCAATTCCACTCGCTAGCCTAACATGCATCATGCTTTGGATCATCATTCTAGCATGTTTTTTTTGGCTCCACTGCAAGAAGTTTTTACCCATGTTTTGCCATGCTTAAGCTCTATTTTAAGTTGTTTTGGTCATGCATGCCTTGCTTTGTATAGTCATAGTGCATTCTAGCTCACTAGCTTTGAGTTTCCAAGTCACTAGCATGCATTGCTTGGGCTATTTGTATGATTTAGCATCATTTGATATGTGATTTTAGTGCATGTAGTGTGGCCACACACTCACATGTGTCACTCTTTCAATGCTTTGGACGGTTGGTGCTTTATGCCTTAAACATGAGCCATTATGTGTATGCCATCTTGCTTAAGCTTTTGGGCTACCATCTCAGTGGGTTTTTGGTCTTATTTTGCCATGATACAAATCTGATTTTTGTTGGTAAAGTCATCTGATGCTTGGTGTTGGTAGATGTAGTGTAATCCTCTTTGTTGGCCCAGCATGCTCCATGCTTCATGCCTTCATGCTAGCTTGTTTTGGCTATACTCCATACATGTTTTAGCATTGTTTTGACATGCTCTAGGACTATTTTGGGTTGTCTTGGCCATATGGTTCATGTATTGCATAGCTATAGTGCAAGTGCCTATGCTAGTTTCAAGCTTTGAACCTCCTAGCATGCTTCATTTGTGACATGTGCATGATTTGGCATCATTTCACACCTGATTTCAGAGCATATAGTGTTGTCACACTTCCACACTTGTCACTTCTTAATCATGTTTGAGAGTTATGCTCTTATGCTTAGTTGATGGGCCAATGCATGAGCATGCATTATCTTGCTTTTCATGCCATCATTTCAGAGTATTTTGGCCACTGTTTTGGCATGATTTAGGTCTTTCTATATTCGGTTTAAGTCCATTGAGCATTGTATTGCATGCCTCTTGTGAGATGTTCTTTCCTAGCTTTGATGCCTTAGGCTTCTAAACTTGCCATGCATGCATTGTTCATATGTTGGAAACTCGTGCATGCCATTCTAGCATTCATAGAAGAGCATGTTGTTTGCATGTTGTTACGTTGCATTGTGTTTGCATTTTGTTGCATTGAATGTTGTTTGCATGTTGTTGCATTGCATTGTGTTTGCATGCCATTAGCATTGATAGGCTAATCATATTGCATTGCATTGTGTTTGCATGCCATTAGCATTGATAGGTTGATCATGTTGCATTGCATTGTGTTTGTAGAGTGTTAATCCAAACATGAGAAACGAGGGACGTTTCATACTTGAAGTAATGAAACGTGCCTCATTTCTCGGTCACCGACCCTCTTGATCAAGCATGATGGAGGTTAAGGCCCTTATGTGTTATTTGTGCATTCATTCACATTGAATTGTGCAAACTTGACTTCTCGACCATCGTGCACTGCGATGCTCGGTTGGTGGCCGGAGAGTCGAGAACCACACTCCCTTGAGCTTAAGAAATGATAGGGATGGTGGTTGTGCCCACATACCTTGCAAATACACTGCTGTGCCCCTTCTTGTTCTCTGTCGCAGCAAATTGGAGCTTGGTAGGATTTTTTGGTCGGCAGACCAGAAAAAGTAGCTGGCCGACCACTTTTTCTGGTCTGCAGCATGTTTAGGTGGTCTACAAGTGGTCTACAACACCATTAAGTGGTCGGCAGCCCTCTTGGAGGTGTCCATGTTGGAGTAGAAGCTATTTGGAGGTTTGTGCAGTGTTCTGAAATCAAATGCAAACAGAGGCAAGTTGGGACATAGTAATGAATTTCCGAATGAGGCGACCGAGCATGCATGCACCCCTCGCCCCGAGGACCTCTTCTAACTGCTTTACTTAGCTGCTTTGCTTAGATAGCTAATGCTTTGGTTTTGTACTTAATTAGTTGACATGCTTAGCTAATCGATTTGTTTTGTAATAATTAGTTAACTTGTTAGTTAATTATTTTTGGTTTGTAATAACTAGTTTAATTACCTTAGATTAGCTAGTTAGCATATTATTCGGACCCTCCGTCGAGAGGGCAAATGTTGTAATAAGTGTGCGTGTGTGTGTGCATGTCTTCCAACCTCATTTCTTTCTCCCTTTTACTTATCAGCTTTTGATGGTTAGTTTCGGGCATATTTCGATTAGCAAACTTATGCGTTGCATGCGTGCATCTATTCATCTGTCTTGCATGCACCGGGCTCGGCGCATCATACAAACTGCATTATATTTCAATACCAATTTGAATACATGTTATCTAGTTGCATTCACATGACATCTTAGAATAGTCGAGCCTATCTTAGTTGCATTTTGCATGAGTTGCATTAGGCATTCTTAACATAGCTAGGATCATGCATTGATTTCTAACATAGCTTTTGTTTTGGCTCGGAGTACTAGGTAAGCTTTTTACGCTTTAGCATCCTTGCATGCGTGTAAGTGTTGCCATGTTCAGCAAGCATGCCATGAGGCTATGTGCTTAACTGCTATAACTGTTTGAATGCTTGTGGGTGGAGGCTTGATTTCCTGAATTGGAACAACTCGATGATTGTGAGTTTTAAGCCCACTTGAAGTAGCAAAATCATGTTTTTCTAAGCCCACTTGAGGGTGGAAAATCCGCGCTTTAGCCTACTTGCGAGTAGCACTTTCAAACCACTTTAAAAAACAAACATGAGTTGTCTTGTTCCAATCTGCGTGATTGAGTCTATACTTGTATGCTGTGCGCATCACATAGTAAGTTAGCCAATAAACCAGAATAAGAACGCATGTGTTTTCAAAAACAATATATCATGTTAGTAGAGGCCGATCTTTGATCGGGCAAGCGGGGGTGCTCATTTTAGGACCTTCCCCTCTCGTACCCAAGTTCCCGAGCCGAGGCAACTTTGGTGATGACGGACACGTGGCCTTAGGCACGAGGCAGGGTTTCCTAAATTTTCCAAAATAAAATATTTAGGTGGCGACTCTGAAATCTGGCAAAGCAGTCCATGTTTGGCACTTCTTGATTAAAATGGATTTTCCAAAACGATTTGTCGGATTTGGACTCTTTGGTGATTTATTAGTCTTACATTGCACTTTGTGAGATTAGATTCAGAACCGTGACAAGAGTCCGAACTATAGTAGCTAGAACTACAATTCGCGCCTTCGTGCGCAGAGCGGAGTTCGGGCGGTCTACAGTTTCTGGCGACTCTGCTGGGGATTTAGAGAACTTGACTTGAACTCATGATATGTTGTTTTGTTTACACTTATGTGTCTCTTTGCATTGCATTTGCATTGGTGCGCCTAGGACACCGTGTTTGCCGTCTGCTATTCCTGAACGATTTACCGGAGGCTTGCTTTGAAAAGCGTGCTTGTAGACACCTCATTTTTGACCGTCCTCAAGACTTGGACGTCATCGTTTGAACACTTGATGATCATCCATGCTCGTGTTCGTTTTGAGTTCTCGGAGGTCTCGGCAGGGCGCCTTGCCTCAAGATCTCTCAACTTGACTATTTTGTGCTTGGTTGTGGACCAAGCACTTGTGTTTTTGCTTCTGAGGGAAGAGGGTGGCTTGTTGGCCATCCCCTCAACCCATCGGCCAAGGCATGAAGCCATCGGCCTTGTTTTCCTGCCATCAGCCAAAAGTTTTGGCCGATCGGCACTCTTTTTGGTCGGTCGGCCCCCTTTGTTGGTCGGTCGGCCATATTTTCTAGTCGAGCACTGTTCATCTGCTTTATGCAGATATTTCATGCCAGCTGGCACAGCTGGAATCCACAATTCACCCCCTCCATAGTGTATGGAGGGATTTGCTTCCATTGCTTAGCTTCTCTTAGAAGCTTTAGAATTGGATTTCTATAAGAAGGGAGGTCCTCCTCCCTTCTCAGGGGTTCTGAAAATTAGGGTTAGAAAGTTGTATCTCTCTATCTCTATATCTCCCTCTCTTTACACTTTTGTGTGTGTTTTTGTGACCTAAAGTGTGATTTTGTCTTACTATTGCACACAAACATCTAGAACTACACCACCCTTGGTTGCTGAGCCATTAGGGAGTTGGTGTTAGGGTTCTTGAGCTGTTTTTGATCAGAGAAAGGTGCTGGTATTGTGTTCTTGAAGGTGTTCTTCAAGGGTGAGCATTCTTGCTTTAGATACCCCTTTCTTGCTTAAGCTTTTAGCCCTTCTTGCTTATTGTTTTAAGCTTAGATATTAACTGATAAAAGTTCTGTTTTTACTTGCTTTAGAACTTTGTTTAAGGTCATTTTGAGGTTTGGAGTTGTTTACCCCCTCCCAGGCCTTGTTTGGCCTTGTTTTAGGCCACCCCTTTTGGCTCTTGCTTTGGGCTTTGCATGACCTTTTTACCACTGAAATCCAGAGGATCTTCAGTGGTGGAAAGGTGGTTTTGAGGTCTTAAATAGGAGAGGGTCATCCCCTCTCCTTATTGTCTTGAATGCTTGCATAAATGGCTTATGTAGGTAGCATGTGTGCTTAGCTTGTTTTAGCTTCATTTCAGCATGTATTAGGCTTTGTTTTGCCGTAATACACCTCTTTTTTGAGTTGGTTTGATGGCCTCTTACACGCTTCATGTACTTGCCTTGCAATCCTCTTATTTGCCTTAACATGCATAATGCTTTGACATGTCTTTCTAGCATGATTTTGGCTTAACTCCATGAAGCTTTTAGCCTTGTTTTATCGTGCTAAAGCTCTGTTTCTCATTGTTTTGGTCATGCTTGCATTGTTTTGTATAGCTACCATGCAATCTAGCTTGTTAGCTTTGAGTGTCCAAGTCACTAGCATGCTTTACTTGAACCATTTCACTGATTTGGCATCACTTGTTATGTTATTTCAGTCCATGTTTCATCCTCACATGCTTGCACTTATCACTCCTTTAATGCTTTAAAGGGTTTGTGTCTTATGCCTCATGTTTGCGTTATTATGCATGCTTCCATGCTTAGGCCTTTGGGATGCCATCTAAGTGGGTTTTTGGGCTTGTTTTACCATGCCTTAACTCTGTTTTTCATTGCTTAAGTCATGCCATGTTTGGTTTTGATAAGTGTAGTGTAACACCCTCTTTGGTAGCCTTGCACGTCTCATGTTTTGGCGTTGTGTTCTAGCTTGTGTTGGCTAGTTTCGAGCTTGTTTTTGGTCTTGTTTGGACCTGCCTTGGGACTATTTTAGGTCCCCTTGGCCCTTTAAGGCTTGCCTTGGGCGGCCATGGTTTGAACTCCTTGGCTAGCCTTAAGTTTTAGGCTTTCTTGTATGCCTTGCTTGGCTTGTTTGTGTGGTTTGGCACCACTCCTTGCATGATTTTAGAGCTTACCTCATTGTCACATTAGCATGCTTGTCACTTCTTGCTCATGCTTAAGAGTTGCATCTTTATGCCTTAGTCCTTGAGCCATTTGGCATGCATGCTTGTTTTGCATTTCACTCCACAATTTTAGTACTAATTGGCCACTGTTTTGGTATGGCTGAGGCCTATCCATTTTCAGTATAAGTCCATGGATCATGCGGTTCGTGTATTGTTGTATGCTTATCGCATTGCATGTTGTTGCATACTTATTGTTGGTATCATTATTGCATGCCTATCACATTGTATGTTTGCATATCTAGGTTGCATAGTCATATTGCTTACTTATTGTATATCATGTTGTTCACATGTTAGGTTGCATTGCATTGCATTTGTCATGCTCACGTTACATTGCCTTGCATTTCCAAGTTGCATTGTACTTGGTTGCATGCATTGCATTGTGTTTGGTTTGGGGTGTCAAACCAAACACGAGGGCCAAGGGACGTTTCGTACTTGAAGTGACGAAATGTGCCTCAATCCTCGGTCGCCGACTCTCTTGATCAAGCATGATAGAGTTCTAGGCATTCATTTGTTTTTGTTGCATTCATTCCACATTGATTTGCACACTTGGCTCCTTTGGCCATCATGCATTGAAATGCGCGATTGATGGTCCGAGGGTCGAGCACTACACTCCCTTGAGTTCATAACATGATAGGGAGGGTGGTCGTGCACACATTGCCTTGAAAATGCATTGCCATGCTCTGTTTGTCCTCTGCTGCAGCAAAACAACATTCTGCAGGAAGATATGGCTGGCCGGCCATCTTCAGTGCCGATCGACTAAACATTGTTGGCCGAGATCCTCACAACTGGTCGATGACTAACTTTCCTTGGCCGATGGCCTCACAGCACGCCCACAAGGTGGTTCAGAAGTGTCACAGAAGTTGGCACAATTTTCAGACGTCCAGAGCAGTGCAAACAGAGGCAACATGAAGCATGGCGACAGATTTCTGAGCAAAGTCCATCGAGCATGCATTCGTCCCTCTTCCCGAGGCTAATTTACTGTTTCTGGTAGTTTAGTTAATTTGTTAATTAATTAAGTGTTGTAATAATTAGTTGTAGCCAATCATTCATTCGTTTGTGTAATAATTAATTAGCTTGTTAGTTAGTTAATTAGATGATTTGTATTATTCTTTCGGACCCTCCGTCGAGAGGGAGAATTTTATAATAAGCGTGCGTGCGTGTGTGAATGTCTTCCAACCCCACGTCTTTCTCCCTTTTACTTACCTGCTTTCAATGGTTAGTCCTAGGGCACGTTTCAATTAGCATCCTTATGCTATGCATGTTTGCATCATTCATCAGTATTGCATGCACCGGGCTCGACGCATCATACTAACTGCATTGTATTTCAATTCCAAGTTGAATACGTGTATCGAATTGTCGCATCTCATATGCCATATTAGATTAGCCGAGCCTATTCTATTTTCACTTTACATGCGATGCATTAGCCATTTTAACATGAACTAGGATCATGCATGATTTCTAACTAGTTTCGTGTTTTGGCTCGGAGTACACTGTAAGCGTTTATGCTTTAGCATCTTGCATGTGTGTGAGTGTTAACATGACATCATGCTTTCCATGAGGCTAATTGCTTATGTGATATGACTGCCTGAATACCTGTGGGTGAAGGTTGGATTACTTGAATTGGAACGATTCATTGAAATCCGTGTTTTAGCCTACTTGCGAGTAGCAAACTTCAAACCATTTCCAAACAAACGGATATGCAATGCTTTGTTCCAAATTAGGCGATCTAGTCTATACTTGTGTGTTGTGCGCATCACATAGTAAATTCTAGGCTAATAATCGGAATAAGAACACATGTGTTTTCAAAAACAAAATATCATGCTTAGTACAGGCCGATCTTTGATCAGGCGAGCGGGGGTGCTCATAGATGACCTTTCCCAATCGTACCCAAGTTCCCGAGCCGAGGCAACTTTGGTGATGACGGACACATGGCCTTAGGCAACGAGTCAGGGTTTCCTAAATTCCCCCAAAATAAAACATTTAGGTGGCGACTTTGTATCTGGCAAAGCAGTCCATGTTTGGCACTTCTTTCTTAAAAATCAGTTTTCCAAAACGATTTACCTAGTTTGGACTCTTTGGTGATTTATCAATCTCACATTGCACATTGTGAGATCAGATTAAGAACCGTGACATTTGAGTCTGAACTGTAGCATGAGGTCCTCGGGGCGCGTCTACAGTGCCATAAGGCTGACCGGTTACGGGCTCTGCCACGATGGGAACAAAAATCTCAGTTTTTACCGAGGCACCCTTTTTGACCATTCGACCTAGTGCATATCGGAATCCATAGAGACCATTCCAAACTAGGACAGGTTGCTTACCCGATTGTAGGTTGTTTGAAATCGCTGTGTGCGTAGTGAAACCCTAGCTCCTGACAAGATAGGACAGGGAAACCCTACCCCACCATAGGGGTGCTTTGGCTCTCACTTGCTTACTATGTGCTTTTAGAGTGTGTTTCTACAGGAATGCATGTATCAGTTTGCAAGTCTGGGTATCAGGGTTGCGGGCATCAGTATTTGGGGGAATCAGTTTTACCCGAGGGTATCAGTTTTGAGGCAGTGATTCGAGGACAGTGATCAGTGTTGAGAACAGTGTGTTCAGCTTACAAATGTCAACTGTGTGTTGTCCTTATTTTAAGCCGAATTGTTGTCCGTTTTTCTGCTTATTGTTTCCTTATTATGCTTTATTTTATCTTTTTGCAAGGTAGTTTAGCATCATTGCTTTCGACCAGGCAGATATTCCCCAAGCACTCTAGACTAGAGGTCGAAGGCTTTCCCAATTTGAGGATCTAGTTGACGGACAACTAGTGTTTGTGTCATTACCCCCGGTTACGAGACAGAGGTCATCCAAGCACAGATCATCAGTACAACAGTCAGTTCAGAGGTCTTTGTCTACCCCACTTGTGCACAGTAGGGATCAGAGTTCTGTTTCTCCCGCAGAGAGGGAACATACACCGGTTCAGTCAGATCCACACTTTACAGTCAAAATAGAGGAGGTGATGCGTCTGCTCCAAGAGACTATGCAAGCCATGCAGCGGGATGCAGCCCGCCAGGCAGAGTTTGCTGCACGTCAGGCTGAGGTTGTAGCCTAGCAAACAGAGTTGATTACCAAACTTCAGCAACAACAGCAACCGCAACCACAACAAGCCGGAGCATCTGCTTCACATCCACCCCCGCCCCCACCTAGAATTCCAACACTCGGGGATACTGCAAACGTCCAGGAAGATACGGACGCCCCAACAGGACCAGTTCCGCCACCAGTTCTATTGCAGATTTCAAAGACACCGGCCTTCTCAACAGATACACCATTTGAATCTAAGATGGACCCAACTGCCCTGAAGGTCAATAAGCTTGAAAAGCTATTCAAGAGGGCTCAAGGTGTGAATTCCATTCCAGACATAGAGGATGGTTACACCGATTCGGCGGTGACTTTGTCGGACCGGTTTAAGATGCCCCACATAGATCGTTTTGACGGTTCGGGTGACCCTATGGTTCATCTGAGGCTATTCTCGGATATTTTGCGCCCGATGGGCTTGACGAGACTCCAGAAACTTTCACTCTTCAGCTAGACCCTGTCGGGTGTTGTGGCCATTTGGTACGCGAAGTTGGAAGATTCTGTCAAGAGAAGCTGGAAGGAGATGGCTGAGGCCTTTGTAGCTCAATACTCCTACAGCACGCAGATCCAGATCATAACTCGTGATCTCGAGACAACTAGACAAGAGCCGAAAGAGGGCTTCTCTGACTTTGTAACCCGTTGGAGAGCCAAAGCTTCTATGATGACCACCGGGCCGGTCGACAAGGATCAGATACGGATGATTGTGTGCAATCTCTAACCCAAGCTGATGCGAAAGATGATCGTCTTACCCCTTCCCACCTTTGTGGATTTACACGAGATTGGCGTACAGATTGAGGACGCCATATGAAGCAGGGTCTGATTGACCACGAGAGAGAGCAGCCCAAGAGGGCATTTACCCACAGTTCGAGTGCAGGCACGAGCAGTGCTGCAGCTGCCAGGACTTCAGATGTGGGCATGGTCACCACCACCACTCCAAAAACAGCCAATCCCTTTGCTGGTACTTCCACTTCAAACCCCCAAACTCCGAATTATCCACCCCGAGGCAAAAGGGTTTTCACCTCGCCGTATATGTCTTTATCCAAAGCTCTGGGAGTCCTACTCAAGAAAGGACATCTAAAACCGTTAGAACAACAGCCTCTACTCGATCCTCTCCCTCCAAAGTATGACTCGACCAAATACTGTGCCTTTCACCAATAGCATGGTCACGACACCAACCAGTGCTTCAGGCTGCGTCATGAGATTCAAGATCTCATCGACAACAAGATGATTGCACCACCCCAAAAGCCAAATGTCACCACCAACCCCCTCCCACCACATAACCAAGCTTCACCTCCCAAGCACATCAACCGAATCCAAACCGCGGCCATTCCATATGACCTAGGCATATATATCACCCCCTCCCACCTACCCAAGCCTGACGTGTTCACTCCAGACAGCACGAACTTGTGCATGTTGAGCACCTCCCAAACCCAACCTGAACCGGTGGTGGTGACTGTCGAAGACAGAATCGAGATGACTTTGGAGGCAGATAGGAATGTTGATTTAGAGCCCGAGGGGTCTGGGAACTTTGCGTACAACCTGAGTGGTTACATCACATAAACAGACCAGGCTAAGCCGAGGGTAGAGTTGCCGGTTGGGGCAGAGATCAGTGTGGTTCGGGAGGATGGACCTAGTCAGGGGTTAGATGACCTAGCAGAGTTGGAGAAGGATATCGCGAATCTGTAATTCTTCAATGAACAGGATCCGGGGGACGTGACTGTTAACTGGTTCGACTTGGATGGATTAGTAGAAAACACAGGGTGGCTCAGTGACGAGCCAGATGTTGTTGAGCAACCTCAGCCAGTACAGGGGCTGTCAGAAACGGGGACATCAACAGTGGCCGGAATGGCCGAGAATCAGAAGAAATCACCGGAGAGCATCGGTGTAAAGAATTTTGCTTGGGATCCGGGCAGTTTGAGTACAGTAGACGCTGAACAAGAGGCTGCACTGAAACAGCTTGAGCAAGAAAAGATCGAGGATCTTGAGAGGGCTAGGAAGGCCAAAGCCCCTACGGGGATGGAATGTGCTGTGAGCACATAAACAGTTATAGCGGGACCGGACAGCTGTCTGTCGGTTACCGACGGGATGTGGTGAGAAGACGACGACTTACGTCTTGCCCACACTGACGAAGATTGGGGGCGGAACCAACTGGATGACACCTGGTACATTGAGGAGGTTGACCATATGACCAGGAGTGGGCGGTACTTCAAGCCCCCACACTTGGATCAACCAGAGGCGTCCTGAAAGGACAAAAAAGCAGAGAGGCAGAAGGAAAAACTGCTCGAAGAGGAGGCTGTACTGAAACAGCTTAAGAAAATTCAAGCAGACATCTCCATCTGGGGACTGCTTACGGCCTCAAGAGTTCACAGACAAGCCGTCCTTTCTGCCATGGACAAGGCGAAACTTTCAATTGATACCACACCCGAGCAGTTGTAGGGCGAGGAGCCGTCCCCGAAGGAGCTTGACCTTGACCTTCACTGACAAGGAACTGCCGCCTGAGGGCTCAGATCATAACAAACCGCTCTATATCTCTGTTGAGTGTAGAGAAAAATGGGTACCGGTGGTCCTTGTTGACACAGGATCTGGTATCAACGTGTGTCCGTCGAGAACGACATATGCTATCGGGTTGAAGCCCGCGGATTTTGTGCCTACAACCCAGGTGATACGGGCCTATGATAATACCAGCCGAGGGGTGATGGAGACTGTACAGATTCGGACTCAGGTTGGTCCGGGGCAATGGGACATTGAGTTTCATGTCTTGGACGTTCTCGTAACCTTCAATCTACTCCTGGGGCGGCCGTGGCTGCACCAGGTGAAGGCTATCTCTTCCACCATTCACCAGATATTGAAATACCCCCACAGGAAGGAAGTGGCAATCGTCTTTGGGAATTCTTCGATACATCCTTCGCTAGACGTTTCTACACCAGTTCTGGAGATTGAGCATGGCGCGGAGGATGTGTTTTTGTTAGGATTCACCCTAGCTGAGGCCCGGGTTGTACAGAATATGCTAGCTGTTGATGAGGGGCTATACATCAGTGCACAGTCTGTCTACCTTATGAACAAGCTATAGTACAGGCCCGGGATGGGATTAGGGCGAAGTGGCCGGAAGGGCGTTACAGCATCGGCCGAAGTGCCGCATAACCCACATACCTTTGGTTTAGGTTATCTACCTACCAAGGAGGATTGTGTGAGGAAGAGAAGAGAGATGGCCGGAAGAGCCAGGGAAAAACAAGCCAGGAAGCATTATGAATTGATGCACCAGCCTATCCAGGGGACCCTGAACGGACGCTTTGTCCGGGAGGGGGAAGACTTCCTGTTCTGCGGCTTCCCAGAGCCATGGCTAAATGCAGAGAGGCGGCGCTTGCCGGGATTTGAGATTTTCTTTGACTTGTAATTATCCGAGGACGAAGTTGTCGTAGAGCAGACAAACCCACCAGCTGAGGTTGAGCAGTGCAAGGAGGAGGATTCCAAGAGCACAGAATTTGAGATGGGGGTAGTGCTGGCTTGTCTCCTCTCAGATCCTCAGATCGTACCGGAGTCCTTGGGGGATAACTTCTCAGTCTCGATGATCGGCAATGAAACGGCTGTGGGCCCATCTTCAAACATTCAGGATGCATCCATCGCACTGTAACAAGCCCGCGGGGGACCTCGCTACAGTTCGGACTCGATTTTTGTCACGGTTCTCAATCTGAACCAAAGAGTCCAACTTTGGCAAATCGTTTTGAAGAAAAACAGATTTTTGAAAAGTAGTGCCAAACATGGACTGCTTTGCCAGATACAGAGTCGCCACCTAAATATTTTAAAATGGGAAATTTAGGAAACCCTGACTCGGTGCCGAAGGCCACGTGTCCGTCATCACCAAAGTAGTCTTGGCTCGGGAGCTTGGGTACGATCGGGGAAGGTCAGCTATGAGCACCCCCTTTCGCCCGGTTCGAAGACCGGCCTCTACTAACCGTGATATCCGATTTTGAAAACGTTACATGTTCTTATTCCGGTTATTAGCCTAGAATTACTATGTTATGCGCACAGCAAACAAGTATAGACTAGATTACCTAATTTGGAAACAAACATTGCATATCCGTTCGTTTTGAAAATGCTTTGGAATTTGCTACTCGCAAGTAGGCTAAAACATGGATTTCAATGAGTTTTCCCAACTCAAGCAATCCAACCTCCACCCGCAGGCATTCAAACAAACAGTTATCTCATATAAGCACTTAGCCGCATGGTAAGCATACTGTTATGTTAACATCCACACGCATGCGATATGCTAAAGCATAAATACTTACATCGTACTCCGTGCCAAAACAAGAAACTAGTCAGCAAACATGCATGACCTAGTTCATGTTAAATGGCTAATGCAACACAGGCGAAGATGCAATTTAGAGTAGGCTCGGCTAACCCTAAAGATGGTATGTGAAATGCACTTTATTCGATGCACGTATTCAATTTGGAATTGAAAATGCAATGCAGTTTATATGATGTACCGAGCCCGATGCATGTCAACAAATGCATGGATGCACGCATGCATAGCATAAGGCATGCTAAAATAAACGTGCCCTAATACTAACCATTAAAAGCAGGTAAGTAAAAGGGAGAAAGAAGTGGGGGTTGGAAGACATACACACCACTTACCCACACTTATTATAGATATGCCCTCGCTCGGAGGGACCGAAAGAATAATACAAATAATTAACTACGCAAGCTAATTAAATATTACAAATAGCCCAATTAGTTGACAAACTAACTAAACTAAGAAAAACAGTAAACCGCCTCGGGAGGAGAGCCAAATGCAGCACGTGCTCGGGTCTTGCTCGGAATTGCACTGCCATGCCTAGACTGCCTCTGTTTTCCCTGCTCTGCCTTTCTAAAACTGCCAAAGTCTCAGAACTACTTCTCAAGGCACTGGGGATACCACCGGCTGAGGGAAACACCACCGGCTGAAGTATGTGGCCACCGGCACAAAATGAACTCATCGGCTGATAATTTAATGCCGGCCGGCACTAAATGTTGCCGATCGGCACTGAATGTCTGCAGAACCTGCAACTCACAGCAGCAGAGGGCAAAATCTTGCATGGCAATACAATTCAAGCCATTTGTGCACCAAACACACTCCTTATCATGTTTGTGACTCAAAGGGGCATGTGCCTCGATTCTCGGGCCACTAATCACGCATTCCCATGCATGATGGCCCAAAGGATCAAATGTGCACTTTCAATCTCAAATGCATGCAAACCAAACAAACCAAAATCCCAATCCCTATCACCAAATCAAGAGACAAGGAATGCATGTTGATGCAATGCAACCTAGTCATGTTAGCTGTCATGTTAGCTATCATGTAATATGAACAATGCAATGTACTTATGCAAAGCATACAAGCAAACATGAGGTAAGCTTGCAAGCAAGCAAATGATGGTCTTAAACATGACTTAGGCAACTCTAAATAGGCCTAAAATCAGTGGCCAAAGTGCCCAAAAATGAAGGCTAATCACGCATGCACACATGCACATGTTGAGGTACCAACTTAAGCATCAAGTGAGCAAGCTTTAAGCACACTTAAAGGAAGCTAAACATGGACAATTAGCATACATAGAAAGCTCTGAAAATCATGTTAGAATATGGTGCTAAACCAACCCAAATGAGACAACATTAGCATGCAACAAATGGCCCAAGCATCCAAGGCAAGCCAAAGGAGACCTAAACCATGGCTAAGCCAACCAAGCCTCACAAGGCCAAGAAGGCTTAAAACAGGTCTAAGGCAGCCTTAGACCATACAAATGGGACCTCCTAGATGGCATCTAAGTGGCTCTAGAGCAAGGCATACACAAAGGTCAAGGCATGAGGCATACAACATATGCATTCAAAGCTTCAAAGAGGCATGCAAGGCAATCAAACAAGCATGTCTAAGGGACTGAAATTGCATGCTAAATGGTTCCAAACCATTGAAAATAATGCAAACAAGGCATGCTACACATTTATGCACTTAAGGCCAACAAGCCAAACATGCAAAGGGCTATACAATGCAAGCTAGGGTCGACCAAAATAACTATGGACAGACCTCATTCATGGCAAAATAAGCATACAAGCTTCACAAATGTAAGCCTAAAACATGCTAGAAACAAAGGCACACAACCTAAGACATGTTAAGGGATCACAAGGCATTACATGGCAACTATGCTAAGCATGCATAAGGGACCAAAACCAACTCTTAGCAATGTTATATCATGGCATAATAAACATAAAATGCAGCCTAGACATGCTCAACACACATTCAAACAAAGGCTTCCTCAAGAGGCCAAGACTTGTCCTTTTCAAGGACAACAAGGAGAGGGGGTGGCCCTCTCCTTCTTGGGACTTCAAGGCATCATCTACACCACTGAAATCCCTCAAGATTTCAGTGGTGAAGAGACCCAAACACCAAAATCCCGGAGCTCAACAAAATAGCACAAAAAAAAGAGGCCTTTCAAGGCCTAAGAGGGGCCAAACTTCCCCAAAGCACAAAGCACCCTTAATAAACTATCAAGAGGACTAAAAAACAGAACCTTTTTGTATTAAACACCAAGTGCAAAAATAGTTCAAAGATAGGTAAAAATGGAGTGCAAGAATGGGGTAAAAAGAGGACTAATGTCTTACCCTTGTAGACCTCTTCACCAAAGATGATGTTGTTGCTTCCTTAAGCTCTAATCTAGCCAAAAACTTTAAGAACAACCTCTTGGAACCTCAGTAGCCAAGGGAAGGTGAAACACTAGGTGCTTGTGTGCAATAATGTGGACTAAAGCACCTAGTGTACAAACAAGAGAGCAAAAGAGAGATAGGATAGATATAGAACTCAAACCCTAAAACCAGAGCTTCTCTGAGGTCTTTTCTCTCTAAAATGTCTAACTCTCCAACCCTAGAACAAGGGAGAGAAGGCCTCCTCTTATAGAGGAGGCAATCTTGTAAAGCTTAACTAGTAAGCAAACAAGAGGCACATCCCTCCATACACGTGTATGGAGGAGAAGAAAGTGCCAGACAGCTGCTTTAAAATATCTCAAAAAGCAGATGAACAGTAGTCGGCTAGCCAAAAATGTCATTTTGACAAAAATGAGTGCCGACCGGCAACAAAGAGTGCCGACCGGCAATATATATTGCCGGTGGCAACGAAAACCAGCCGGTGGCCTCTAGCTAGTGCCGGTGGTGTGTGGGGATGCCTCACAAGGCATTCCCTGCCCCCCCAAGGCAAAACACAAGTGTTTGGTGCAAAACACAGAAAACCGACACAAACGGTCGAGTTCGGAGATCCTGAGGCAGGGCGCGTAGCCAAGAACTCCGGGAACTCCAAACGAACACAAACATGGATAATCACCGAGTGTTCAACCGGTGACGTCCAAGTCTTGAGGACGGTCAAAAATGGGGTGTCTACAGTTGCCCTTGTTTGACAGAACTCGAAAGTCATAACAATGACGGGAGTGAATGTCAAAGCCCAGAGACGACCCATTTTTGACAAGGCCGAAGACTTGGACAAACATGCAAGGCAAATAAGGTATGCGCCCGAAGGTAGGGGCAAAATGCAAGACAATGCAAGAGGCCGAGCATAACTTATGATCATGCAAAGAAAGCTGTAATGAGGCACGCATGCAACAGTTATAAGCTAGCGTACGCCAATCTACACTACAATGCAGAAAGGATGTAAGAGAATTATGCAATTCTCGATACGTCTCACGCGGAGGATACAATACCTGTGCGGCTCGTCCGGTTGCACCGGCCTCAAATGAGCCGTACATACAATATCGTGCCTGAAAAGAAAGCAAACTTAGCAGGTATGATATTGTTAGCAACATGCATGACAATGCAATGATGAATGCAAAATGATATGCAATATATACAAAACAATGCATAAACAATGCAAATGATAATGCAATGCAATTGAAACAATGCAAATGATATGCAATGTTAAATGCAGGGCAATTGAATCATGATTCAATCATGAGCGGTTCGAAACTACACATATGTCAAATAGATTGATGGAAGTAACAAGTCCGTCTACCATAGAACGATGTCTAAACTATGAGTGATGTAGACAGACACAAGAACAAGTATTGGATGGAATGACATAAGTGGGGTAACAACCCGCTGAGGAAAGAACAATGATCCTAATGCCGGATGCAACAATTACACTACAATGCAATATATACAATGGATATGGCATGTAGCCAAACCGTATTTTGCCTAGGAAGGGGATGCACGCATACAAGCCACATCTAATCACAGAACTGTACGCGTACAGAACTGTGCTTTGACGTGAAAAGTATGGACACATACCAGACCAAGCTCAACAAGGAAAGGCGCAAGCCATAAATGGGGGGTGATGCAATGGATGCATGCGACTAGAATGCAATATATGCAATATGCAATGGAATGGATATTTATAATGGATAAGTGAAGGCGAAACCTGCGTATCGACGCAAGTGAAGAATGCACGACAATGCAGGTGGAAGCGAAACATGCGCGTCAACGCAAGTGAAGAATGCACGACAGTGCGGGTGGAAGCGAAACATGCGCGTCAACGCAAGTGAAGAATGCACGACAATGCGGGTGGATAATGCAGTGGGTGTATGCAAACTATAATGCGATATAGATGAATGTTTACAAAAAATGCATGACATATGCATGTTTTTTTTTTGGTTTTTGAAATGCATGACATATGCAGTATTTATGATGATGATGCATGAGGAATGCATGATGATGCAATGGCTGCGATTGCAGTTTTCCCTATTCTCCCAACAGGGCGATATACTAGGTTGGTTCAGTATCCAGAACTGAGGCGTAGACACGCCGCCTCAACCTATGGGGCTTCCATATAGATTTCAAGCCGAGGGTACACCCTTTGGGTATTTAAACCAGACTTTAGTCTCGGAAATCCTGAACCTTTGCGTTCTAGGCATGAGCCGTTCAAACTCTAGTTTTCACCGTCCCCATTGGTCTCCTAGGAACTCACCGCAAACACAGGCTGGTGGCTTTACCAGACCACCGGAAGTCGTTCGGGCACGACAAACACCAAAGGAATTGCACCTTCAGAGGATTTAAGGTCTCCTAGACCGGGATGCAATGCATGATAATGCATGTTTTCTTTTTGTTGTTTTTTTGAATGCAGATGATGCATGACAATGTATGTGAAGGTTTCGCACCCTCCAAGGATTTAAGGTCTCCTAGACCGTGCGTGCTTAGGTCTCGCCAGACCGCTTGGGGCAATGTATGAATTGAGATGCGGTGCACAAGACAGTGCCATACGCAAGATCGCGTGATGGAATGCATGCCAAATGCAATGAGAGGCGCGACACAGCGCGGTGCTTTGAGACAACGCGGATGAAGGTTTTGCACCTCCCAAGGATTTAAGGTCTCCTAGACCGTGCATGTTTAAGGCCCCGCCAGACCCGTGGAATGAACAAAACAATGCGATGTATAATGCAAGTGAGACACGCATGCCATGAAGGAATGGAAAACGATATGTAAACGAGACACGCATGCCTCAAGGATTTGAGGCACGCGTACCCCAAGATTTGACTGAAATGTAGATCGAAAGATGCATGACAATGCGAGAGAACTAAAGTGCGTAACAACGCACATCTTTCAAAATGCACCGAAGGTCTTGCACCTTCCGAGGATTTAAGGTCTCCTAGACCGTACGTGTTTAAGGTCTCGCCAGACCGGTGGAGGTAATGCATGAAGCAAGTGAAACACGCATGCCAAAGGAAATGGAAAGTGATATGTAAATGAGACACGCATGCCTCAAGGATTTGTAAAAAGGACGCAAGCAAGGTACGCGTGCCTCACGAGGATGTAAAATGATGCAAGTGGGGTACGCATGCCTCACGGAGATGTAAAATGATGCAAGTGAGGTACGCATGCCTCACGGAGATGCAAAATGCTGCCAGTGAGGTACGCGTGCCTCAAAGGATGCAAAATGCTGGTGTGACACGCATGCCACAAGGAAATGCAGAACAATGCAAGTGTGACACGCATGCCGCACGAAATATAAAACAATACAAGTGTGACACGCATGCCACACGAAATGTAAAATGTAAGTGAGACACGCATGCCTCACGAAACACAAAATAATGCAAATGTACTCGAGTGCGTGACAACGTACGTGCTTTTTCTTTTTGGAATGCGTGATAATGCAAAACAAGGAGATGCATGACAACATAAATGATGTGCCAAGCAACGACAACACGAATGATGTGCGAGGCGATGTATATATTGAGATGCATGACAATGCATGACAACGCTTGTAACAACATGCATGATAATGCATGAGGGATGTGCATGACGGCGCGACGCAACGCACCAGACAACATAATGAATTCATGCAACGCACGCGGGGCAACTTTCGAATCTTGTGAAAGACAAAAGGATACAAAAGGATACAACATTGCATGAATTTGAGTGCTATGCGCAGAAGACACGGTCCGAGGTCAAAACGGAGGCCGGTTGAGCATCGGAGATACACTTTCTTGCACTTTCTTGAGCTATGAAGACCAGAAACCACTCATATTGCCTAAACAAGGCTGTGGGAACATCACCGGCCAAGCTAGGAGGCCACCGGCTGTCCATCGGCTGAAAATAAATTCCATCGGCACAATATTCTGCCGGCCGGCACAAAATGTTGCCGACCGGCAAAAAGTTGCTGAGTCGGGGCAGATTCGACTTTTCACCTTGGGTTCTTTAAAATAGGGTTTCAAAACCCTATTTCCTTATTTCCCTTGCGCCGAGAACTATCCCTCTCTCTCTCTAGAGCCTCTTTCTCTCCTCCTTTGCTCATTTCTCCGTGTTTTCACGCCATTTTCGTCGTCCATTCGCGAAGTTCATCGCGTTTCGGATATTTTCGACCGATTGAAATTTCATTTCGGCGCTCCCTTTGCCATTTCCCCCTTTTCGGGATTTGTTCCCCTCGATTTCCTCTTCATTTCCATACCTTTTTCCATCCCGACCTTTCCGGCCATTTTCCACCTTCCCGGGGGTTGACTTTCGAGTTGACTCTTCGTATTTCGAGCCTATTTTCATTCCTCGACCATTTTCCCATCATTCCCGACATGGCCGATGACGTTCCACGCGGCGGGACTCCCTCGGATCACGAGATGGATCCGGAGGTCGAGCTCCTCCCGTTGAGCGAGCGCCCTTTCGACCCGGCGACCTACCGGCCGGCGATTCACGTTCTACCACCCGACGGGCTACGCCAGTTCAGGAGCTTCGACATGGCGTTGGATCCCGAGCTTCTGCTACGCGAGCCTACCTCTCACCTTTCCTTCGGCGCTTCCGAGGTAACATCTTTTCTCTGCTTTAATTTTCTGCACTGTAGAACCTTTTAACTGTCAACCGCCACAGGCGATTAGATTCTTTAATTGCTTTAGCTCTGATACTCTGATGCATTGTGTATTGTAGTTGATCATAAACAAACTTGCAACTGATTATCTGTTTAGGACTCACACGCGCACACACTGCACTAGCCTTGAACCACTCAAACCACGGCACAC
This sequence comes from Camellia japonica, assembly GCA_030407325.1. NCBI lineage: Eukaryota > Viridiplantae > Streptophyta > Magnoliopsida > Ericales > Theaceae > Camellia > Camellia japonica. The sequence continues at coordinate 45,535,195 of JAPPVO010000024.1, read as the reverse complement.
ACCGTATTTCACTGCAAACACCAACACCCGATAGCTGTTTGAATCTGAAAATATGTACGCATGCCACATTTGCACCGAGCCACACAAACGCACTGAAGCATCACACGTTGTAGTTCACTAAAAGCACACCGGCACCCGGTATCTGTTTGAATATGAAAAACTCGCACGCATGCCAAATTTGCACTGAACCACTCAAACACGTTGACGCATCACGCATTGTAGTTCACCGTAAGCATACCGGCACCCGGTATCTGTTTGAATCTGAATATATGCACGCATGCCAAATTTGCACTGATTTTGACTATTTCTTCAAAACTGTACATTTTATATTGCTTCGCAATAATTTGTTTGAAAACAGGGAGATTCCCATACCATCCGCGGGTATGGGAATACCGTTGCTCGTGCGTGGTACGATGAGCTTCCTAACGCAGTTCGCCATACCGTAGACCAGGCCGGCTTTGGCGCGTTCTGCAGGGGACTCTCCCAGCTCACGACATGCAGACCTCTCCTCGCTGCTCTGGTGGAGAGGTGGTGGGACACCACCGATTCATTTCACTTTTCTACGACCGGGGATATGACGATGACCCCTTATGATTTTTCGGTGCTCGCAGGCATCGGGGTAGGGGGTGATCCGATCCCCTTTGATATTGACATGGATGAGTGGACTGCGGCTCAGGTCTACTTGCTTGGCGCGGCACCGCCTCTCGCGCGTCCCGGCTTCGTCCGGTACTCCTGGTTTGAGGTGCAGTTCCGGGTCCAGCCCCTCCTCGTTGATGCAGCTCCGATGACCCCAGAGGCCGTGGAGAGATATGCCCGCGGCTTCCTCATGTTCCTATTCGGGACGACCCTTCGTCGACCGGGCGAACACAGTGCCCCTCTGCCTTCTCAGCGCACTGGTGGATGTCAGAGACATTTTGCATTATGACTGGGGTGGTGCCGCTCTGGCCACCCTTTACGGATATATGAGCTCAGCCTCCCGCGGCAGTGGACAGCTACTCGGGGGTCACTGGCGTGCTTGGGAGGTACATTTCTTTTTCGGCCTTTCAATTCAGTTCTATACTTTCTGTACTCTGTACACTGCACACACTGTAGTCTGCTTTACACTTGCTGTATACTGTACACACGGCACACACATACTCTGCTTCACACTGACTGTACACTGCTCACACTGTACACTCTGCACAATACACTGCACAACACACGGCTCTGCTATTCCTGCTTTCTATTCTGTATTCTGCTTTATCTGATAAATGCACTGGTATTTATCTTGCAGTTGTGGGTTTACGCCTACTTTCCTAGGCTCGCTCCTGTACCCGATGCAGAGACCCCTCTGGTCGTCCTTTTTTCACGCCGCTTTGACGGGAGATGCACCCGGAGGCCACGGGAGACATTCAGCTTCTTCCGCCGCTACTTTGACACTATCACCCCCGCGGAGGTATGCTTTACTTGCAGTTCATTTAGGCTTCGTCTTTCCACTGTATATTAGCTATAACAGTAGGTAACAAACTGTATTGCATTTTCAGATCACCTGGCAGCCTTGGGCTCCTTTGCCAGCCGTGGCGCGGGATCGGTTTGCCGGCGCCGTTGATACTCGCGTTTCCGGATTCTGCTCGAGGGCCCGGTCTGTCGGGCTTGGTACCTGGGTGAGCGTTTCTTACATCAGACCCTAGGCCTGCCTGAGCAGATAGTCCCGGTGCACCCTCCCGAGCACATGCGGGATACTGAGCGCTTCACTGCCGAGCAGATGGCAGATTACACCATCGGCTGGGAGGCAGACCACTTCAGAGGCGAGGACGATTACTTGGAGTACGTCCGGACCTTCATCATGCGACCTCTGAGCGGCGGCCGCCGAGTAGAGATAGTGGGGCCAGCGACTGGAGCAGGAGCTGGAGGGGGAGCGCCGAGGAGGGCTCGAGTCCGTGGCAGGGGTGGAGTTCAGCGAGGGCGAGGGACCGGTTGGCCTGCTCTGCCCGC
>JAPPVO010000024.1:45203792-45533121 GCA_030407325.1 Camellia japonica | reverse complement strand
TGGACTCTTGTCCAGCGTATTCAGCTCGCGGCTACTTCTTCAGGCAACGCCTAGTTGACGCCCTTGATGAGGGTTGGTGGTTTGAATGGATGTGCAGTTGTCCGCAGACCGCATTGCTTGGCGGTGCCCTGGCTCAATCTCCCAATGATGAGTTACAGCATGACCCGTCAACCCGGGATCCAATTGATTGGCTTGACTCACTGTGTCTTCTACTTCCCATTCCGTATCCTGCGCCAGTTTGGTCATAATCAGACTTGTCCGCCGGAAGGGATAGAGTACCGGTTACATTCCCGATTCGAGGCGCACAGCTGGCCCGTATGCCACAGCATGGAGGACGAGAGAACTCCTGGCCCCGCTCCCACTTTCAGTTGCACTTTGTCTGATGAGTGCTTGGATTGGCTTAATGAAGAGGCACAGGAGGGGCCACTTTGGCATCAGAGGCTTCGACCAGCTCTGGGAGGGGGCGCAGGGACATTTGACTTGACCATGCCCCGGATTTATTGCTTTATTAGTACTTTCAAGTTTTCTTTATGAATGTAATAAAAAGCAACTTCAATTGTATGCAAGAGCAAGAGAACTCTATTTGAAATCAATGAAATTGAAGGTTGTGGTACTGAAAATTTTCCGTTTTGGTCCAGAAATGGTCTTAGTTGTAAAAAGATTTATTTGAACAAAGTCATCTTTATTAAAACTTTTCAAAACTATTTTCGATATGGATCAGAACTGGACACGCCTGAGATCTGTCACTGAGATGCACAACCCCGGATCCTAGCAACTGGAAAGTTGCCCCTTGTTTGAATGGTACCGCGGCACTGTACGGCAACGGAAAGTTGCCCCTAGTCTGAAAGCACTGTACCGGAGATTGCGATAAATGCTGATGGGCAAAGATGACCAAGATGATCAAATGGACAAAGTTGATCGGGAAAAGTTTATGGCTGAACTTCAGGATGAAGCTGCCTACGTATCCCAAAGATGGGAATCAAGCCTTACGTAGTTCAGGCTTGGGTTCACTCGAGTATTTTCACTCTCCTTTTGCGCTCTAACTTTTGCCAAGGCCGCCCTTTGCGGGTTTTCAACCTTGCGAGCTCAGTTTTTATATTTTCTAATTTTTTTGTGCTCTGAATTTTGCCTAGGTCGCCCTTTCGGGTTTTCGGCCTAGCGAGCCCTCTCAGGGTAATATTTCTTCAACTTGTCCATGTTGATCGGTTGGGAGAACTCTAGGCCATCTAGGTCCATCAGAACCACAGCTCCACCTGACCAGATAGACTTGATGATATAGGGACCAGTCCAATTGGGTCTGAACTTGCCCCTTGGGTCGTGGATGGGAGCTCGGTTGTGTCTTGAGTACCAAATCTCCTTCCTTCAAATTCCTAGACTTAACTTTCTTGTTAAAAGCCCGGGCGATTCTGCGTTGATATCCTTGGACATGGTACAGTGCTTTTAATCTCCTTTCATCGAAGAGCATGAGTTCTTCGAATCTGCTCTGCTGCCAATCTGCCTTGGCTATCTGACACTCAGCCAATACTCGTAGAGACGGAACCTCAATCTCTATAGGTAGAACAGCCTCCATCCCATATACCAAGGAATACGGAGTCGCCCCAGTAGAAGTTCTAATTGAAGTTCGGCAGCCCCATAGAGCAAACGGCAACTTATCTGGCCAGTCCCGATAGGTTTCCACCATCTTCTGCAATATGTGTTTGATGTTTTTGTTGGCGGCCTCAACTGCTCCGTTGGTCTGCGGCCGATATGTGGACGACTTATGAAAAGCCACATTATATTTCTCCAACAAATCAATCACCTCCTTCTTGAAGTGAGAACCATTGTCCGAAATGATCTCATTCGGGACTCCATAACGGCAGATAATGTTGTTTCTGATAAACTTTGCGACATGCGAAGCCTTCAACACGGCATAAGATTGGGCCTCGACCCACTTCGTAAAGTAATCTATTGCTACCAAGATAAACTCATGCCCATTCGACCCCTTCGGGGTAACAGCTCCAATCACGTCGATCTCCCAAACTGAAAATGGCCATGGCGACGTCATGTTGTACAGCTTTGACGGCGGGATGTTCATGCGGTTTGCGTGAATCTGGCATTTGTGGCATCGCCGAACAAAGCCGATACAATCTTCCTCCATGGTAGACCAGTAGTAGCCTGTCTGAGGATCTTTCGTGCCAGCATCACCCCATTCATATGTGCCCCACATTCTCCTCCATGGATGGCCTCCATCAGGCGCTTCGACTCTTCGGCTTCCACACACAGCTTGTGCATTCCCAGATGACCTCTTTGTACAAACTTACCCCCGCAGATGATAAACTGAACAGCCATTCTTCTGATTGCCCTTTTGTCCTTGGCATTTGCCCCTGGTGGATATGCCTCCTTTTCCAAGAAGTTCCATATGTCGTAATACCAAGGGTTGTTATTCTTGCACTTCATCTATGGCAGAGATTGACTCGTAGGCAGGTGCAAATTTCTGGTCAATAATGACTGGACGCATCCGGACCCAGATGGGATGTCTATCATGGAAGATAGAGTTGCTAGCGAATCTGCAAACCTGTTGTTTTCTCTTACTAGGTGAGTGAAATTTAACTTCTCGAACCGAGGAATTAACAAATCCAAGGTCTGGTGGTAAATTATCATCTTTTCCTCCTTGACTTTCCAGTCTCCTTTAGCTTGAGACACAACAAGGTTCGAATCCCCAATGACGTCCAATCGCCTTGCCCCTAGTTCTAGGGCAGCTTCTAGACCGGCAATACATGCCTCATACTCTGCCTCATTGTTCGAGACTTTGAATCGGAGTTTGAATGCTAAAGGGATACGGGAATCGTCAGGTGCTATCAGCAACACCCCTATCCCATACCCGTATTGATTTGACGCTCCGTCAAAGTACATCGTCCAAGTTTCATCTTCGATGTGCAGAATGGCTTCATCTGGGAACAGGTACTCAACCGCTTCATCCCCTTCAACCGGGTGGTCGGCAAGGAACTCTGCTACCGCTCTCCCTTTTACTGACTTGCGCGTCACATACTTGAAATCAAATTCGGAGAGCAACAGCAGCCAACGAGCTAGCCTACCCGTAAGCGCTGGTTTCTCGAAAAGATATTTGATGGGATCAAGTCGTGAAACCAACATTACAGAGTGAGCTAACAGGTAGTGCCGCAACTTCCTGGTAGCCCATACCAAGGCCAAACAAGCCTTCTCCAGCGGAGTGTAGCGGGTCTCGTAATCCAGCATCTTCTTGCTCAGATAGTAGATGGCCCTTTCCACTTTATCTTCCGACTCTTGTGCGAGCATGCAGCCCATTGTAGTTTCAGTTACTGACAGGTACAGTATCAACGGTTTTCCCGGCTTTGGTGGTGACAACACGGGTGGATTCTGTAGATATTCTTAATCTGTTCAAATGCAGCTTGGCATCGGCCGTCCCATTGGAACTTCTTTCCTTTCTTCAGGAGACCAAAAAGTGGTTCACAAGTTAAGGTTAGTTTTGAGATAAACCGTCTTATGAATTGCACTTTACCCAGAAAGCCTCGCACCTCCTTTTCAGTCATTGGTGGTGGCATTTCTAAGATGGCCTTGATTTTGGAAGGGTCGACTTCGATGCCCCTTTGTGTAATCAGAAATCCCAGCATTTTTCCCGCTGTAACACCAAACGTACACTTCTGAGGATTCACCGCAGCCGAAATTCCTGATCCTTTGGAAAAACTTTTGCAAGGCGGTGTAGTGGCCCTCTCTTTCTTTGGACTTGACAATCATGTCGTCCACATACACCTCGACCTCTTTATGGATCATGTCATGTAATATTGTGGTTGCAGCCCGTTGATATGTAGCCCCAGCGTTCTTCAACCCAGCCCGTTGATATTAGCCCCAGCATTCTTCAACCCAATGGCATCACTGTGTAGCAATATGTACCCCACGGGTGGTAAAAGCAGTCTTCTCCCGGTCTTCGGGTGCCATTACTATCTGATTATAGCCTGAAAAGCCATCCATGAACGAGAGCAAAGCATGCCCCGCTGTGAAATCTACCAACTCGTCGATATGCGGTAAGGGAAAGTCATCCTTCGGACTGGCTCTGTTCAAATCCCTGAAATCCACACATACCCGGATTCTGCCATCTTCTTCGGCACTGGAACAATGTTGGCCAACCAAGTCGGGTATTCGGATACCAGCAGGAAGCCTGCGTCAATCTGCTTGGTGACCTCTTCTTGATTCTTAATGGCCCAATCAGGGCGGATCCTTCTGAGCTTCTGTTTGACAGGTCGGGCCTCGGGGTCAAGAGGGATCCGGTGCTGTACAATCTCAGGATCGATTCCAGGCATGTCTTCGTAGGACCACGCGAAAACATCTTTGAAATCTTTTAATAAAGCGACTAAGCGCTCGCGTTCCTCCGAAGACAACGTGGACCCGATCTGGACCAGCCGCGGGTCCTTCTCAGTACCAATGTTCACGGTAGTGATTTCATCCATTAAGGGTTTAACAAACCTCTCCTGCTCTTGTTCAATTAGTCGTTGCAAAACCGGAGGAATTTCGTCCTCGTCGTTTTCATCAAAATTTTGAAAGTCCTGATTTAAGCAATAAACCAAAGGCACAGAAAAGTACTCGGAAACCACAGTCACCTCATTCTCATTAGATACTTCCGAACCGTCCAATTCTTCTGTTACAACAGACTCAAAAGAGAAAGAAAAAGACGACCTGGACAGGACTGTGGCATCCGGGTTATCACCCCCAGGAATACCGACTCAGACTCAGACGAGCTGGAACCTGATTCCGACTCACAAGACTCGGTGGAATCAGATTCCGGCTCACTACCTGACCCGGTGCTGCTAGATAAAAATCCCTCCTCGTACTGCCAGGTGAGGGAGGGTGCGATGGATGCATCCAAAATAGCTGCTGGTAGGCCCGCAGCCGTTTCATCTCCGATCATGGACACCGAGGAGTTATCCCCCAAGCACAACTGGTCGATCAAAGGATCTGAAAGTAGACATGCCAGTGCTACCCCCATTTCAAACTCTGTGTCCGCAGACTCACTTCCTTTGCTATGCTCAGTCTCAATTGGGTCTGTCTGCTTTTCAACAACATCATCCCAAGAACTGCAGGTCAAAGAAAATTTCGAACCCCGGCACGCGCTTCTTCTCTGCGTTCACCACGGCTCCGGAAAACCACAGAATGGAAAATCTTCCCCCTCCCGACGAAGCGTCCGTTCAGGGTACCCTGGAATGGCCGATGCATCAATTCAAAGGGTTTCCCCATCTGTTTTCTTTGGCTCTTCCAGCCATCTCTTTTCCTTTTCTTACCCAATCTTCCTTGGTGGGCAGATAACCCAGGCCAAGGTATGGGGGTTGTGCGGCACTTCGGCCAATGCTGTAATGCCCTTACGGCCGCTCTTTCCTAATCCCATCCCGGGGATGTATTGGAGCTTGTTCATGAGATACACTGCTTGAGCACTGACATATATCCCTTTGTTAGTAGCCATGATACTCTGTACAACCTGAGCCTCGGCCAAGGTAAAACCTGATATGAATACATCTTCCATGCCATGCTCGATTTCTAGAACAGGCGTGGATACCTCTGGTGGTAGGTGGATTGATGAATTCCCAAAGACAATGGCTACTCTCTTTCCGTAGGGGTATTTCACCATTTGATGCAGAGTAGACGACACTGCCTTCACCTGATGCAGCCACGGCCGCCCTAAAAGCAAATTGAAGGTTGCAGGGACCTCTAAGACATGGAAATCTATCTCGTGCTGCCCCGGCCCAACCTTTGTCTGAACTTTAACTGTTCCCATCACTTCTCTACTTGTATTGTCATATGCCCGGATGACCTGGGCTGTTGGTACAAAATCCACGGTTTTCAAGCCAATCGCATATGCTGTCCTTGCTGGGCAGACATTGATGGCAGACCCGGTATCAACAAGTACCACCGGTATCCACTTATTTCTACACTCCACGGAGATGTAGAGGGGTTTATTGTGATTTATGCCCTCGGGCGGAAGTTCTTTGTCTGAAAAGGTCAATGTCGGGGAACCTCCTCCCGGAAAGACCAATCCCACCAGCTGCTCTGGCGTGGTTTCTATTGAAAGCTTCGCTTTGTCCATGGCTGATAAAACAGCCTCTCTATGCACCCGTGATGCCATGAGCAGTCCCCAAATAGAGATGTCTGCTTGTATCTTTTTCAGCTGTTTGAGTACGGCTTCTTCCTCAAGCTGCTTCTCCTTTTGCTTCTCGGCTTCTCTATCCTTCCCCGAGGCCTCTGGCTGATCTAAGTGTGGGGGTTTGAAATACCGCCCACTCCGCGTCATATGGTCGACCTCTCCAAGGTACCAGTGTCATCGGGTTGGTTTTCCCCCAATCTTCGTCCGTATGGGCAAGACACAAGTCTTCATCTTCCCACCACATTCCATCAACAGTTGACAAACATCTGTCCGGCCCTGGTATGACTGTTTTTGCGCTCGCAGCACCTTCCGTCCACATGCCCGCAACATTCTCGGTTCCTGTGCACACAGCAGTTTCAACTCCCACATGGGCCTTCGCCTTCCTGATTCTCTCGGAATCTTCAAAACTTGCTTGTTCTGACATGACTGACTGTTCAATAATCCCTGTACTCAAAATACTCCAATCTCGGGCGAAATTCTTGACACCGGCGCCCTCCGGCGATGTGTTCTGCTCTTCGACCCTCCGGCCGTTACTGATATTCTCGCCCCTGCTGGGCCTGCTCTGCCTGAAATTCTCCTACCACATCGGGTTGATCGTCCAACCACCCAATAACTTCTGCTGAATCTCATAATCGAACCATGCAACTGCCGCGTCCTCTGGGTATTGGTCACTGTAAAATTGGAGATCGGCCAAGGTCCTCCCCTACAGCTGTTACATCATCTGTTCCCTGTCCCAGACTATCTCCTTGAATCACACACAACTCTTCCTCTGTTGGCAATTCTATCCCGGGCCCATCTTGGCCTTTGATGAAATGTAGTCACTCGGACTATATGTCTTCCCACATAACTCCCAGATTCCGCAGACTCTGACTCAACAACCTGTTTCTCCTTTGGAATCTCCCTTCCCCTGTTCTTGGCGGTCACCGCCGCTGGCTTAGATTGGGTCATGGAGATGTCCATCATGCACAAGTCGGTGCAATCGGGAGGAACACCTCTGGTTTAGGCAGGTGGGTAGGTGTGATATAGATACTAGGGTCGTAGGACACGGTCCCAGTATGGATGAAATTGAGTCTTTTGGGTGGTGGAGCTTGGTTATGTGCGGGGAGGGGATTTGTAGTAACATTGGGTTTTCGGGAGGCAAAATCACCCCATTGTCGATGAGATCTTGGATCTCATGACGCAACCGGAAGCACAGATCGGTGTCGTGACCGTGCTGTTGGTGAAATGCACAATATTTGGCCGGGTTATGGGTAGGAGGGAGTTTTTCTGGTAAGGGCCGCGGCTCCAGGGGCTTCAGGTGCCCTTTTTTGATCAAAACCCCCAGAGCTTTGGATAGGGGCATATATAGTGGGGCGAAGGTTCTGGTGTTTCTGGGTGGGTATTTGGTTGTTTGTGGGTTGCTTCCGGACGCGCCGGAGAATGGTGCAGCTGCCGTATTTCTTGGAGGGGGTTGGCGGTGACCATGCTTACTTCGGTGGCTCTCGTAGTAGTAGCGCCACTCGGGCCTGCATTGCTACCACGATTGAAAGTTCGTCGGGGTTGCTCCGGTCATTATCAATCAAGCCTTGCTTCAAGGCATCTTCAATCTGCACCCCATTCATGTAGGTCAGAAAAAGTAGGAAAGGGGAGTACTATCATCTTTTGCATCAACTTCGGCTGAAGATTGCGCACAATCATCCGAATCTGGTCTTTGTCCGTAGGCCTCAAGGTCATCATCGAAGCCTTGGCCCTCCATCTGGTTACAAACTCTGAAAAACTCTCCTTAGGCTCTTGCCTAGTCGTCTCGAGATCACGGGTCGTAATCTCAATCTGTGTATTATACGAATACTGTGCGATGAAGGCCTCAGCCATTTCGTCCCAATTCCTCTTAACGTCATCTTCCAGCTTGGCATACCATATGGCCGCCACACCCGACAGGGTCCGGCCAAATAAAGACAACTTCTGAAGCCTACTGAGGCCCATTGGCCTTAGGACATCTGAAAACAGTCGTAAGTGCACCATGGGGTCCCCGGACCCGTCAAATCGGTCAATATGAGGCATTTTGAATCTGTCGGGCAGCGTCACAGCTGCGTCGGTATATCCATCTTCAATGTCGGGGATAGTCTTAACCCCTTGTGATCTCTTGAACAGCTTTTCAAGCTTGCTCAACTTTAGTGCGGTGGGATCAGTCTCGAACTCAAAGGGAGAGTCCGGTAGGTTGGTGGGTGTTTTTGACAGCTGAGGTTGAATTTGAGGTAGGATCGGAGGTGTGGGGTGGTCCTGTAGGAAGTTCTGTATCATTCTGAGCATTGGTCGTCTCTCCGAGATTCGGGACTCCTGGTGGAGGAGGAACTTGTTGCGAAGCAGAGGCTCCGGTTTGCTGCTCTAGCCTGGCAATTGTCTCTGCCTGTTCCTTCACCAGTGTGGCCTGTTGCCTGGCAAATTCTGCCTGTCGGACAGCATCTTGCTGCATCATTTTCATGCTTTCTTGGAGGTGGCGCACCATCTCTTCTAAACTAGCCATGCTATTCTGCTCTGGTTGAATTACCGGTATATATTCTCTCTCTGTTGGTGACACGGAACCCTGATCCCTACTGAACACAGGTGGGGTAGATAAGGCCCTCTGAACTGACTGCTGTGCTGATGTCCTCTGTCTGACTGACCTCCGCCTAGTAACCGGGGGTAGTGAACAGTACACTGGTTGTCCGTCTATCAGATCCTCAGATCGATGGAGTCGACGACCTCTAGTCCAGAGTGCTTGGGGAGTATCCACTGGGTCAGAAGCAATCGTGCTCAACTACCTAGTAAAAAGATAAATAAAGCGTATAAATAAACAGGCAATTGGACAGCACAACGGCATAAAATAAACATACAACACACGGTTCGGATATCATAACACACTGCTAGTGAACTGGATACACTGTTCCTCAAATACTGATCACTGTTTCTGAATCATTGCCCCCATGTCTGAATCTGTACCCACAGATAACTGATTCCCCAAAATACTGTTACTGGTGCCCTCAGGCCGGATAAAACTCGCAAACTGATATGCGCATTCCCTGTAGAGATACATTCTAAAAGCACATAGCAAGTAAAAGAGCCAAAACACCCCTATGTTGGGGTAGGGTTTCCCTGTCCTATTTTGTCAGGAGCTAGGGTTTCACTACGCACGCAGCGGTTTCAAACAACCTATATCGGGTAAGCAACCTGTCCTAGTTTGGAATGGTCACTATGGATCCGAATATGCACTAGGTCGAATGGTCAAAAAAGGGTGCCCCGGAAAAATCGGGGTTTGTGTTCCCATACTGGCAGAGCCCGCAACCGGTCAGCCTTATGGTCATGCCTTGACAAGACAAGCCTCCAGCAAACCGCTCAGGAATAGCAGATGGCCAACACGGTGTCCTAGGCGCACCAATGCACATGCAATGCAAAGAAACACATAAGTGTAGTCAAAACAGGATATCACGAGTTCGAGTCAAGCTCTCTAAACTCCCCAGCAGAGTCGCCAGAAACTGTAACAAGCCCGCGGGGGACCTCGCTACAGTTCGGACTCGATTTGTGTCGCGGTTCTAAATCTGAACCAAAGAGTCCAAATCCGGCAAATCGTTTTGAAGAAAAACAGATTTTTTGAAAAGTAGTGCCAAACATGGACTGCTTTGCCAGATTACAGAGTCGCCACCTAAATATTTTTTAATGGGGAATTTAGGAAACCCTGACTCGGTGCCGAAGGCCACGTGTCCGTCATCACCAAATGTCTTGGCTCGGGAGCTTGGGTACGATCGGGGAAGGTCAGCTATGAGCACCCCCTTTCGCCCGGTTCGAAGACCGGCCTCTACTAACCGTGATATCCGATTTTGAAAACATTACATGCTCTTATTCCGGTTATTAGCCTAGAATTACTATGTTATGCGCGCAAGCAAACAAGTATAGACTAGATTGCCTAATTTGGGAATAACATTGCATATCCGTTTGTTTTGAAAGCGTTTCGGGTTTTGCTACTCGCAAGTAGGCTAAAATACGGATTTCAATGAGTTTTCCAACTCAAGCAACCCAACCTCCACCCACAGGCATTCAAACAGTTTATCTCATGTAAGCACTTAGCCGCATGGTAAGCATACTGTCATGGCAACATTCACACGCATGCGATATGCTAAAGCGTAAAATACTTACATCGTACTCCGTGCCAAAACAAGAAACTAGTTAGCAGACATGCATGTCCCTAGGTCATGTTAAGTGGCTAATGCAACACAGGCAAGGATGCAATTTAGAGTAGGCTCGGCTAACCCTAAAATGGCACGTGAAATGCTACAACTATCACGTATTCAATTTGGAATTGAAAGTACGATGCAGTTTGTATGATGTACCGAGCCCGGTGCATGTTTAGACAAATGCATGGATGCACGCATGCATTGCATAAGGTATGCTAAAAATAGACGTGCCCTAATCTACCATCATAAGCAGGTAAATAAAAGGGAAGAAAGAAGTAGGGATTGGAAGACATACAAACCACTCACCCACACTTATTACAATTATGCCCTCACACGGAGGGACCAAAAGAATATACAGTCCCAAATAATACAGTCCGAATACAGAATAAATAAATTATTATAGAAATTTCTAATTATCAAATTAAATCAAATGTAAAAGAAGGGGGCCTCAGCCCTGCCTCGGGATGCGCGAATGATGCATGCTCGAATCCGACTCGCCCGGAAACCCGCATCATGACACTGCTGCCTCTGTTCTTACTGCCCTGTCTCTCCAAAATTGCCAAAGTCCCAGAACACCTTCCTTGCATGCTGCTGTACACCACCGGCTGGATGGAATGGCCACCGGCCATGTAAAATGACCACCGGCTGCTTGAGAGGTTATCGGCTACCCATAAAGTGCCGGTCGGCACTCTATACTGCCGGTCGGCACAAAATTCCTGCAGAGGACAGTTTGACAGCAACAGCAGGCAGACAGTGCATGATATGGATTTTAGAGCAAATGTAAGCATGGTCAATGCTCCCTATCATGTATGGGACTCAAGGAAGCATGACCCTTGGTTCTTGGGCCATCAATTATGCATCTTGGTGCATGATAGCCTAAGGAACCAAGATTGCATTTTAATGTAAAAATGCATGCAAACACACAAATGAAACCAAGACCTTATCATGTTTGGTCAAGGGCCTTGGGGACCAAGAGTTGAAACAAGTTGCACCACTTGTAGTGTGAACTTCCCTCAACCCTTATGCTTGGTTTGACAACCCCAAACCAAGCCATGAAATGCATGTATGCCACATAGCTCAAATGATGCAACATGGGAATTAGGATGCAAGCACACCAAATGTCATGCAACTATCATGTTAAGCATGCAAAATGCTAGAGTATACAAGATGCAAATGTCATGCAAACATGGACCAATCAAGCAATAAGACCAACATACTACAACGCTTAATGAATCAATTAAGCAATAGACATGAGGCAAGCATGTGATGGTGGACTAGACCACAATGGGGCAGCCCTCAAACCAACCCAAAACAGTGGCAAAACATGCCCAAAATGGTGACCAAATACCTATGCAAACATGCAAGTCAAAGGGCCTAAGGTTAAGGCACAAAGGGAACACTCCTTGCTACCATTAACATGGCCACTCATGGCATATATTAGACAACCAAAAACAGATTTTTAGCATGCAAAAATACACCCCAAAACCTTGATATGGCAGCCCTAAAATGCATTAAACATAGAAGCATGCAAAAGGCCTATTCCTAGGCATGAAAGGGCACACCCTAAAAGCATGAAATAAGCCACATATGCAAACATACAAACATGATTTATGGACTGAAATATGACCCTAAATGATGCCAAATCATAAGGCTAAGGTAGGCTAAGCATGCTAGAAGCCAAAATACTCAAGGCCTACAAGCCGGAATGCAAAGCAACCACATCAAGCATGCCAAACATGACCAAAACAGTGGCTAACAGACCTTATGCAAGGCAAAACAAGGCTAGTAACTTCATGAAGTTAAGTCAAATCATGCAAAGATCATGGCCTAAATGCATGGCATACTTCTAAGCATAAGAGAGGCATACAAAACAAATGCAACATGCACACAATGGAGCACCAATCCGACCAACAATAGGGATATATTATGATCAAAAGACACCTAAAAAGGTCTGAAATAAGGCCATATAAGACTAGACATGCATGCTACTATATTAAGCCAAACAAAGGCAAGAGAGGGACAAAGGGGAGAGGGGTGTCCCTCCCCTATACAAGACTTCAAACCAACCTCCTTACCACTGAAAATCCACTGATTTTCAGTGGTGAAAAGAAACAAACACACAAGCAAACAAGGCCTAAAAATGGAAGCACCAAAAAGGCCAAACAAGGCCTAAGAGGGTGAGTTTTCACTCAAACCACAAAGTGACCTTAATGAATGTTCTTAAGAAAGGAAAAACAAGCTTTTTTTTAGTTATACACAAAGACTAAAACACAAAGCAAGATGGGTAAAAACTAGTTGCAAAAATGGAGAAACTAAAGTAACTAACTCACCCTTGAAGAACACTTGAAGGACAGGTGGTGCAGCCCTCCTCTAGTGAGCAAAACCAGTCCAAAAACTCAACAAACAACCCTCCAAGTCCCTCAATCTCGAAATAAGGTGTAATGGTGTGTGTATTGGTGCAAAAGTGAGGTAAAAACACACTATTTAGGCTCAAAACACACACACAAGGATGAGAGAGAGTGAGATATAGAGAGAGAGAGTACAACACAAATGTATAGATATAGAAGCTTTGGTTTTGTGTTGAAAATGGCTAACCTCCAACAAAGGGAGAGGAATGGTGCTTATATAGGCCAAGACTAAGCCACAAGACTTAATGGCTAAGCAAAGGAAAAGGGGCAAGAGGTGCAAAGGAGTCTTGGCTTCTTGGAGAAGCCAAGACAGCTGGCCAAGCTTCTCCAAGAAGCTTTGGCCAAAGGGTCAAGCTTCTAGAAGCTTAGGGGGTTCAAGGGTGCAAAGGGTGCAAAATGGTCACACCTGTGCACGGGGGAGTGTGATGGTGCATTCTAGCTGGCACAGCTGGCATGCACCATGTCCTAGGGGTTCAAAGGGTGCATGCCGGCCGGCCAAAACAGTCACCGGCACAAAAAAGTGCCGGTCGGCAACATACAGTGCCGACCGGCCAAAGTGTTTGAGAAAAGAGTGCCGATGGCCGAAAGGGAGTGCCGGTGTTGTGTGGGGGCAGCCGGTGGGCTTCAGGGATGGCTAACAAGCCTCCCCCTACCCTCAAATGCAAAAAAAACACATGTCTTGGTGTAAAACCAAGCACAGAACAAGCCGGTTGAGAGGTCCTGAGGCACGACGCGCAGCCGGGACCTCCGGGAACTCAAAACGAATACAAACATGGATAATCACCGAGCATTTCAACGGTGACGTCCACGTCTTGAGGACGGTCAAAAATGGGGTGTCTACAGCCTCCCCTGAAAAATAAAACTGGCCGGTGGTGTTCTCCACACCCCCCCAAGGTCTCTGCAAATTTTGAGAAAAATTGGAGTCCCCGGGACTTGAAAAAGTACAAGAGAAGTGCACGTTCTGTCGCGAAATCGCTCCGCCGGAACTTTAGCTTCAAACTTCTGACATGTGTCTCATCATTACTCATCAAAATCAAGGTGTATCCTTTTTGAACATATTGTAACCTCTCCGGGAGGTGAATCGGAGGCCGCGATCGAATTGTCCTCGCCGAAACGCGCATTTCCTTGCTCGCCGTTTTGTGACGAACACGCATCCTGATTTGCATTTGTTCGGCATAATTGTGCATCTGACTTGCATTCTCATGAACATACTTGCATAGTTATGCACGTCTCTTTGATATTACCATGCCTCTGTGTTTAAGCTCGCGTTATCATGCACACTCCTTTCTCGCATTGCGATGCACTCACCCACCGACACCGCGCTTGTCGAACTTTCGATATCACATTGAACATATGTTGTTAGCATGTTGTGCTTGTTGAGTTTCTCTCTTTTGCAGGCACGATATTGTATGTACGGTTCATTTGAAGCTGGTGTGACCAGACGAATCGCACAGGTATCATATCTTCTCCGTGTGAGACGTGACGAGAATTGAATGATTCTCCGCATTCCTAACTGCATGAAATGTAGTTGTTGCTTTGCATTCTTGCTTAAAACTGTTGCATCTGTTTGCGAATATTTGCTTCATTACAGCTTGCTGCACTTGCATGAACATCAAATTACATCCAGCTTTGTGCATGTCATTTTGCATTTTGCCCCACGCCTGCGGGCACGCCTGCAGGCACACCTTTGTTTATCTCGCCTGTTTGTCTGAGTCTTCGGCCTTGTCAAAAATGGGTCGTCTCTGGGCTTTGACATTCACTCCCGTCACTTATGACTTTCGAGTTCTGTCAAAGAGGGGCAACTGTAGACACCCCATTTTTGACCGACCTTAAGACTCAGACGTCACCGATTGAGCGCTTGGTGATGTTGCATATCGTGCTCATCCAGAGGTTTTAGAGTCTCGGCCGTGAGTCTTGCCTCCGGACTTCCGGGCTTTTCTGTGTCTTGCCTCGGTTTGCGAACTAGGCTCGGTTTTCTCCGTTTCTCTTCCCAAAGGGAGGGAGAGGTCTCGTAGATCATCTCTCGGTGGCCGCGGGCTACATTTCATGGTCGTAGGCCATTTTGGCCATTTCGGAGCCCGGTCCCCGGTTTTCGGAGCCGTCGGCCGTGTGCCTCGGTTCGGGACCGCTTAACCACCTCCGTTTGCTCTGGTTTTTGGCACACACCTTATTTCCTCCCTTTTGAGGGACACTGTGGTCCGAGAGACCAACTTCGTGGTCGAACACCACTCCCGGTGCCTAACAGTCAGTTTTCGGGACCCCGGGCTGCGCGTTTCGGCCCCCGAACCTTCATTTTGCATCGGTTTGCATTCATTTTTGGCGGGGACCTCTGTTTCATCACCAGGAAGGTCGTAGAAGGGTGGGAGGCCAGTAATTGTTCCAGTAACCAGTTATATTCCTTCATCGCCCTCCGTCGCCCGTTTTCTCTCACTCGGAAGCCAATGTTGACCATCCTTGGGCCACTTTCTTGCACCCTAAACCCCATATTTGTGATGTACACTTCTGGAAGGCCACCAATATTTGGTGGCCGGCCAGTAATTCCATTTGAACCTTTTGAACCCCTTTGAAAAGTGGGTTGTTCTCTCTCCTGGTTCACAGTTGCCATTTTTTGACCACAGGGTTGTGTTGAGAACACATGGAAGGCCACCAATCTGTGGTGGCCGGCCACTAATTTGACTTGGCCCTTTTGACCCTTGGCCGGCCGGCCATGGGGAGAGCCGGCCGGCCACCTGCAACCTCAATAACCAGTCGGCCAGCATCCTTACACCTGGCACATCACAAAAATACACTTTGTTTCCCCCCAGATTCTGTATCCGGGGGGGCAACTTTTGGAGGGAAACTTGGAGTGATTTCCCTCCCTTTTTTCCCCCTCTTTCTCCCCCTCTTTGGCCTATATAACCAGCACCCCAGGTCTGGTTTTGGGGTTGGAAAAATTTGCCTTAAGCTTGCATTACACCCCTCCCT
Organism: Camellia japonica; assembly: GCA_030407325.1. Taxonomy (NCBI): domain Eukaryota; kingdom Viridiplantae; phylum Streptophyta; class Magnoliopsida; order Ericales; family Theaceae; genus Camellia; species Camellia japonica. The sequence goes on along the minus strand of JAPPVO010000024.1, from coordinate 45,517,414 downwards.
CTTCCTCTCTTCCAAACTCTCAAATTTCTCAAGTCTCACACCCCTTTTTCATACCATCACCTAGCACCACACCACCACCTCCATTCCAGTAGCTAAGAGGGTCTTCTCAGAGGCTAGGAGGCAGCTTTTCTTGGTCCAAGAGGTAGCAAGGGATTGGTCTACAAGGGTGAGCACCATTTCCCCCTTTTTTTGAGCTTATTTTGTACCATTTCTTAGCCTTTCTTACTTGTACATTTGAGCTCCACCCATAACTGAAAGTAGTATTTTTTTGAGCTCTATTTCATGTTTCATGAAGGGCCTCTCACTGTTTGAGGCCCCCATTTTGCACTTGCTTCATTATCCCCCTTGTATGCCTATTTCTTGTGTAGCATTTTAGGCTTATGTGTAATCTATTTTGAAGCATGTTGTAAACTGTAAATAAGCTTATTTTGAGCCCTTCTTCAACATTGTAGAAGGTCTCATCACTTTTTGAGTCCTCCATGTGCTACTTGCTTTGATATCCATATTTTACCCCCTTTTTTGCATGATTTATTAGCCTATTGAGCTTCTGTTTTTGGACCTTGTTCCGAACTGACAATGGCCTTTTTTTGACCCCCTCTCCATGTTTCATTAAGGGTCTATTTCTGTTTGGAGCATCATTTGTATACTTTGTGTTGTAACCTCTTTTTAGGCCTTATTTTGCATAGCATTTTGAGCATACTTGTATACTGTTTTGGGTCTGATCATCAACTGTAAAAAGTCATATTTTGGGCCCCTCTTCAACATTGTTGAAGGGCCCTTACCTTTTGAGAGCAGCATGTATCAGTTGCTCCTTTATCTCTATTTTGGCCCTTATTTTGCATAGCATTTTGAGCATACTTGTATCTGTTTTTGGGGTTTTTCATAAACTGTAAAACATCATATTTTTGGCCTTTCTTCAATATTGTAGAAGGCCCCTTCTCTGTTCGGGGCCATCATCTGTGAGTTGCTTCAATATCTTGCTTTCGGGGCCATTTTTGTATGCTAGCTTAGCCCCATTTGTGCTCACTGTTTGGCCTTGCTTTAAACTGTAAACATGCTTTTTTTGGGGCTGCCTTGCTTCTGTATTTACACTTCATGTTCAAATTATGCTTGCATTGCATAGCTATAGGCCATTTCATGCGCCAAATTTCATGTTTCGGGATTCGTCCCATGCATCAGGTGTCATTTTGCCATCTTTCGGGGCTGTTTTGCATATCATTTTACCTCTGATATTTGCATGCTAGTATGCCATATTCCATGTTTCGCCATGTCTTGTTAAGAGTGGCATTCCGTGCCGTAGGTTCGGTCCTCGGTTTGCGTGCACACGTGCACGCATCTCGAGTCGTCTCATTTTCATCTTATGGCCTCTTATGTGAGTGTGGCTGAGGTCCACTTGTGTTAGTGTAAGTCCATATTGCATTGTGTATGCCATTTCATTTCATAGCATTGTGTATGCTAGGTTGTATGTTAGTGCATTGTGTATGCCATGTTACCTCGTGCATCGTGTATGCTATTTCATAGCATGTTGCATGTTAGGTTGTATCTTAGTTGCATTTCATGCATATCATGCATATTGCATTGTGTTCGGGATAGGAGTTAGCCCGAGCACGGGAAACGAGGTACGTTTCGTACTTCGAGTGATGGAACGTGTCTCAATTCCCCAGTCACCGACACTCCGGATTATCCATGATGGAGTTAGGTTTTAGTTGAGTTTTCATGTGCATTCATTCTATATTGAGTAGTGCAATTCGATTCCTCGGCCATCATGCATCGAAATGCGTGATTGCTGGCACGAGGATCGAGGCATGCATACATTTGTGAAAATACATTGCCATGCCCCTTTCCTACTCTCTGTTGCAGCAAATCAAGAATCAGCAGTCTTTCGAGGCTTGGCGCACTTTCCAAAAACCATTTCAAAACAGAGGCTAATCGGGACATCGTCATGGATTTCCGCGCGAAGGCAACCCGGACATGCATCATTCATCATCTGAAGAAGAGTCCAGGCAGTCCCTGGCTTGCATGCCAGTTTATTGTTTTCTTAATTAATTTGGTAATTAATTAGGATATTTGTACATATTTGGACTGTATTATTTATTTGGACTGTACTATTCGGGACTGTATATTATTTATTCGGACCTTCTATGCGAGGGCATAATTGTAATAAGTGTGTGTGTGTGTGATGTATGTCTTCCAACCCCACGTCTTTCTTCCCTTTTATTTACCAGCTTATGATGGTTAGATTAGGGCATGTTTCAATTAGCATACAGTATGATAGCATGTTTGCATTCATTCATCTGTTTTGCATGCACCGGGCTCAGCGCATCATACTAACTGCATTTGTATTTCAATTCTAAGTTGAATACGTGTTAGCTGTAGCATTCCATATGCCATGTTTAGAATAGCCGAGCCTGCTATAGTTGCATTTTTGCATGTGTTGCATTAGGCACTTCTGTATATTTAGGATCATGCATGGATTTCTAATTAGCTTCTTTTTTGGCTTGGAGTACTCGGTGAGTTTTATGCTTTAGCATCCTTGCATGCGTGTAAGTGACTGCCATGAATAGCATGCTTACCATGAGGCTATTTGCTTATGTGATATAACTGCCTGAATGCCTGTGGGTGAAGGTTGGGTTATTTGGATTGGAACAAATCATTGACTGTGTGTTTTAAGCCCACTAGATAGTGGCAAAACCATCTTTTTAAGCCCACCTGAGGGTGGCAAAATCTGCATTTTAAGCCTACCTGCGGGTAGCAAACCATCTTTCAAAAACAAACATGAAATGTTTTGTTCCAATTCAGGCGACCCGGTCTATACTTGTATGCTGTGTGCATCACATAGTAAATCTAGGCTAATAACCGGAATAAGAGTACACAATATTTTCAAAACTCGATATCATGGTTAGTAGAGGCCGATCTTTGATCGGGTGAGCGGGGGTGCTCACGAAGTGACCTTCCCCAATCGTACCCAAGTTCCCGAGCCGAGGCAACTTTGGTGATGACGGACACGTGGCCTTAGGCAACGAGTCAGGGTTTCCTAAATTTCCCAAAATAAAATATTTAGGTGGCGACTCTGTATCTGGCAAAGCAGTCCATGTTTGGCACTTCTTTCAAAAATCTGTTTTCTCAAAACGATTTGCCGGATTTGGACTCTTTGGTTCAAGATTAAGAACCGTGACAACAAATCGAGTCCGAGCTGTAGCGAGGTCCCCCGCGGGCTTGTTACACCCTTTTAGGGTTAGGGGTGTTCCCCTCTCTTTTGTGGCTTATTTGCTAAGTTTTGTGCCTTCTTTTAAAGCCTTTAAAATAATCTCTTTTTGGCCTTTCAACCACTCAAATCCAGGGGATTTTCAGTGGCAAAAACTTGGTTTTGAGGTCCAAAATAGAAGGGGGTGGCCTCCACTCCTTGTTTCTTCTTTGCATGTGTTGTTGGCCTAACATATGAGCATGTATTTCTCCCTTTTCATGGCTTAGTTCAAGCATGTGTTAAGCTTTATTTTAGCATGTTTAAGCTATATTTTTGGCTGGTTGAGTCACTCCTTGCTTACTTCTTACACTTGTAGTGTAATCATGCTTACTAGCTTAACATACTTGATGTTTTAACCTATTACTCTAGCATGTGTTGGCTCTTCCCCAGCATGTTTTTGGCCTTACTTTGACATGCTTAAACTCTATTTTGAGTGGTCTTGGTCCTTTGTGACTTGCTTTGTATAGCTATAGTGTAGTTAGCCTTTACTAGCTTTGTGCTTTAAAGCCTCTAGTATGCTTTGCTTGTGTTGTTTGCAGGATATGGCATCATTTAGCATGTGATTTCAGAGCATGTTCCTCTATCACACTCTCACATATCTCACTCCTTCATTGTGTTTGAGAGTTGTGCCTTATGCCTTGCTTGTGAGCCAATACATGAGCATGATTTTCTTGCTTTTCATGCTCCTATCTCAGCATGTTTAGGCCTCTGATTTGGCATGGTTAAACTCTGTTTTGATCTTGTTTGGTTGTTTGAGCATGATATTGCATGGTTCTAGTGTAAAGCTCTTCACTAGTTTTAATGCTTAAGTCTCTTAACATGTTGTACATGAGTTGTTTGCATGTTAGAGTCTTGTGTTTCATGCCATTTCAGCACTGAAATTCTGCCACCTCCCCCATTTCTTCACTTTTGATTTCCTTTGAGGCTTGGTTGGTCTTAAAGTTGTGTTTAAGCTTGAGATTGAGGCTTATGCTTAAATGGCTTTAACCCTCTTTTGAGGGTTCCTCCTAGTCAAAGGCATGGTTTCTCTCATGTCTTAAGTCATCTTTTGATTGACCTTCCTCCCATTAGAGAACTTTCACATTGGACAAATCAATTAAGGAATGGTTTGGTAACTTAAAATGTGTAAACAAGAATTGAATCAAGTAAAACATGCCAAGATAAGCATGTTGAATTTGCATTGCATTGTGTTCAATCGGACGTTATATTGAACACAAAGTAGATTGACCCATTTCGTACTCAAAGTGATGAAAATGAGCCAATCTCCTTTGTCTCCATTGCCTTTGATTATCCATGATAAGGTAGTGGTCCTGGAGTCTTGTTTGTCTTGCATTTATTAAATGTGTACAAGTTGAATCTTTGGCCATCATGCATTGTGAATGCTTGATTGATGGTCTTGGATCCAATGGTGCCACTCCTTTGATGTTTTGAGATGATAAGGAGGGGTACAGTACACACAAGTCCTTAGGAGACTCTCCATTTTCCTCTGGTTTGAGCACTGTTGCAGAATGGCAATTCAGCACACCAGTGGCCGGCAGTGGCACACTGAAGGCCAGCAAGGCTTCATCCTTGGCCGACAGTGCACATCCTTGGCCGACAGATGGCCGGCAACAGCTTCTCATGGTCGGCAGGCCACTGGTGCAGTTCCCAGCAGTGATTTGGTAAGGTTCAGCAGCAAATTCTTGGAGAAACCCTGCAAACAGAGCCTCTCAAGAGCAAACCAAAGAGCTTTTCGGGACGGAAACTGAGGCATGCATGTTTATCTTTCAAGAAGAGATGAGGCAGCTTGGTGTAGACACCTCATTTTTGACCGACCTTAAGACTCAGACGTCATCGTTTGAGCGCTCGATGATTGTGCATGTTTGTGCTCATTTCGAGTTTCCAGAGTTTTCAGCTGAATGCCTTGCCTCCGGGCCTCTGAACTCTTTGTGTTTTGGCTTGGTTTGTGGATCATGCCTTGTTAACCTTGCCTAGAGGGAGGGAGAGGTCCGTAGACCACTTTTTGTAGTCGTAAACTACTTTTCCTTCTTGTAGGCTAGTTTCCGATTTTCAGAGCCTTCAGCTGAGCGCCTTGTCTCGGAGCCTGTTAACGTTCTCCTCTTGGCCTGGTTTTCGGACCATGCCTTGTTGCCTTTGCCTGGAGGGAAACAGAGGTTTGTAGACCACTTTTTGTGGTCGTAGACCACATTTCCTTCTCGTAGACCACTTTTTGTACCCGTAGACTAGTTTTCGGGGCTCCCGGCTGCGTGCCTTGTCCCGCGGACTTTTGTCTTGCTTCCTTTTGGTTTGGTTTTGAACCAAACCTTGTTTTCCCTTCTTGGATGGTGGAATAAGGGGTGTAGACCAATTTTTCCCCCTGTAGACCACTTTTCTTCCCTACCAGCCAGTTTTCTGGTCGGCCAGCTGGTCTTTAGTGGTCTTTGGACCACCTAAAGTGGTCGGCAGCCATGTCACCACCTTTCTTTCTTTGTGCAGACCAGCTTTCCCCCCTTGCTGACCACTTGTTGACCTTGCATACCACTTTTTCTAGTCGGTCGACTAGTGGGAGTGGTCGGCCGACCACCTCAACTGGTCGGCACCTTTTCTGCATTTTTCTGCAAATATTTTCTTGCCAGCTGTGCCAGTTGTTGGGCACATAAAGCATCCTCTATACACGTGTATGGAGGGATTGCTTGGAGCCTCTAGCTTGTCAAACAAGCTTGGAGCATGGATTTCTATAAAAGGGAGCCTCCTCCCTCTTGCTTTAGGTTCAGAAAATTGGCTGAGGGCTATACATATCATCTATCTCTATACTTCATCCTTTCTTTGCATATCTGTGCTTAAAAGTGCCATTTCTTCACACTTTTGCACACAAACACATAGTGAAACACCTTCATTCTTGAGCTGAGGTTCTTGAAGGTCTGTTTGAAGCTCAAAGGCTTGGTTTTGCCTCAGAAGTTACTGATTTGCTGTGTTTCTTCAAAGGTGAGACTCTATCCTCTCTAAAGCTTTGTTTTGCTTAAGTCTTTGGCCCTATTTGCATGTTGTTTTAGGCGTAACTTTACACTACAAAAAGTTCTGATTTTAAGTGTTAAGAAAGGTTGTTTAAGGCCTCTTTGGTGTTGGGGGTATTCTACCCCCTTTTGTGCCTCATTTTGCCTTATTTTGAGCTATCCTTTTAAGCTATTTGGACCACCTCTTTCTGGCCTTCTCACCACTAAAACTCAGTGGTGGAAAGTGTGTTTTGAGGTCCCAAATAGGAGGGGGTCATCCCCTCTCCTTGTGTCTTGGTTGCTTGCCTTGTTGGCCTCATGTTTGAGCATATCTTTCTAGCATGTATTGGCTCCATCTTAGCATGTCTTAGGCATTATTTCAGCATGGCATAGCTCTGTTTTGGGCTGGATTGATCATTGGTTGCTTGCATGTTACACTTATAGTGTAAATTCTGCATACTAGCCTTACATGCTTGTGTTGATAGCTCATCTTTCTAGCATGTTTTGGTCCTATCTCAGCAAGTTTTTGGTGTTATTTTAGCATGCCTTAACTCTGTTTTAGGTTGGTTTGATTACCTCTTGCATGCTCCTTGCACTTGTAGTGCAATTCCACTCGCTAGCCTAACATGCATCATGCTTTGGATCATCATTCTAGCATGTTTTTTTTGGCTCCACTGCAAGAAGTTTTTACCCATGTTTTGCCATGCTTAAGCTCTATTTTAAGTTGTTTTGGTCATGCATGCCTTGCTTTGTATAGTCATAGTGCATTCTAGCTCACTAGCTTTGAGTTTCCAAGTCACTAGCATGCATTGCTTGGGCTATTTGTATGATTTAGCATCATTTGATATGTGATTTTAGTGCATGTAGTGTGGCCACACACTCACATGTGTCACTCTTTCAATGCTTTGGACGGTTGGTGCTTTATGCCTTAAACATGAGCCATTATGTGTATGCCATCTTGCTTAAGCTTTTGGGCTACCATCTCAGTGGGTTTTTGGTCTTATTTTGCCATGATACAAATCTGATTTTTGTTGGTAAAGTCATCTGATGCTTGGTGTTGGTAGATGTAGTGTAATCCTCTTTGTTGGCCCAGCATGCTCCATGCTTCATGCCTTCATGCTAGCTTGTTTTGGCTATACTCCATACATGTTTTAGCATTGTTTTGACATGCTCTAGGACTATTTTGGGTTGTCTTGGCCATATGGTTCATGTATTGCATAGCTATAGTGCAAGTGCCTATGCTAGTTTCAAGCTTTGAACCTCCTAGCATGCTTCATTTGTGACATGTGCATGATTTGGCATCATTTCACACCTGATTTCAGAGCATATAGTGTTGTCACACTTCCACACTTGTCACTTCTTAATCATGTTTGAGAGTTATGCTCTTATGCTTAGTTGATGGGCCAATGCATGAGCATGCATTATCTTGCTTTTCATGCCATCATTTCAGAGTATTTTGGCCACTGTTTTGGCATGATTTAGGTCTTTCTATATTCGGTTTAAGTCCATTGAGCATTGTATTGCATGCCTCTTGTGAGATGTTCTTTCCTAGCTTTGATGCCTTAGGCTTCTAAACTTGCCATGCATGCATTGTTCATATGTTGGAAACTCGTGCATGCCATTCTAGCATTCATAGAAGAGCATGTTGTTTGCATGTTGTTACGTTGCATTGTGTTTGCATTTTGTTGCATTGAATGTTGTTTGCATGTTGTTGCATTGCATTGTGTTTGCATGCCATTAGCATTGATAGGCTAATCATATTGCATTGCATTGTGTTTGCATGCCATTAGCATTGATAGGTTGATCATGTTGCATTGCATTGTGTTTGCATAGAGTGTTAATCCAAACATGAGAAACGAGGGACGTTTCATACTTGAAGTAATGAAACGTGCCTCATTTCTCGGTCACCGACCCTCTTGATCAAGCATGATGGAGGTTAAGGCCCTTATGTGTTATTTGTGCATTCATTCACATTGAATTGTGCAAACTTGACTTCTCGACCATCGTGCACTGCGATGCTCGGTTGGTGGCCGGAGAGTCGAGAACCACACTCCCTTGAGCTTAAGAAATGATAGGGATGGTGGTTGTGCCCACATACCTTGCAAATACACTGCTGTGCCCCTTCTTGTTCTCTGTCGCAGCAAATTGGAGCTTGGTAGGATTTTTTGGTCGGCAGACCAGAAAAAGTAGCTGGCCGACCACTTTTTCTGGTCTGCAGCATGTTTAGGTGGTCTACAAGTGGTCTACAACACCATTAAGTGGTCGGCAGCCCTCTTGGAGGTGTCCATGTTGGAGTAGAAGCTATTTGGAGGTTTGTGCAGTGTTCTGAAATCAAATGCAAACAGAGGCAAGTTGGGACATAGTAATGAATTTCCGAATGAGGCGACCGAGCATGCATGCACCCCTCGCCCCGAGGACCTCTTCTAACTGCTTTACTTAGCTGCTTTGCTTAGATAGCTAATGCTTTGGTTTTGTACTTAATTAGTTGACATGCTTAGCTAATCGATTTGTTTTGTAATAATTAGTTAACTTGTTAGTTAATTATTTTTGGTTTGTAATAACTAGTTTAATTACCTTAGATTAGCTAGTTAGCATATTATTCGGACCCTCCGTCGAGAGGGCAAATGTTGTAATAAGTGTGCGTGTGTGTGTGCATGTCTTCCAACCTCATTTCTTTCTCCCTTTTACTTATCAGCTTTTGATGGTTAGTTTCGGGCATATTTCGATTAGCAAACTTATGCGTTGCATGCGTGCATCTATTCATCTGTCTTGCATGCACCGGGCTCGGCGCATCATACAAACTGCATTATATTTCAATACCAATTTGAATACATGTTATCTAGTTGCATTCACATGACATCTTAGAATAGTCGAGCCTATCTTAGTTGCATTTTGCATGAGTTGCATTAGGCATTCTTAACATAGCTAGGATCATGCATTGATTTCTAACATAGCTTTTGTTTTGGCTCGGAGTACTAGGTAAGCTTTTTACGCTTTAGCATCCTTGCATGCGTGTAAGTGTTGCCATGTTCAGCAAGCATGCCATGAGGCTATGTGCTTAACTGCTATAACTGTTTGAATGCTTGTGGGTGGAGGCTTGATTTCCTGAATTGGAACAACTCGATGATTGTGAGTTTTAAGCCCACTTGAAGTAGCAAAATCATGTTTTTCTAAGCCCACTTGAGGGTGGAAAATCCGCGCTTTAGCCTACTTGCGAGTAGCACTTTCAAACCACTTTAAAAAACAAACATGAGTTGTCTTGTTCCAATCTGCGTGATTGAGTCTATACTTGTATGCTGTGCGCATCACATAGTAAGTTAGCCAATAAACCAGAATAAGAACGCATGTGTTTTCAAAAACAATATATCATGTTAGTAGAGGCCGATCTTTGATCGGGCAAGCGGGGGTGCTCATTTTAGGACCTTCCCCTCTCGTACCCAAGTTCCCGAGCCGAGGCAACTTTGGTGATGACGGACACGTGGCCTTAGGCACGAGGCAGGGTTTCCTAAATTTTCCAAAATAAAATATTTAGGTGGCGACTCTGAAATCTGGCAAAGCAGTCCATGTTTGGCACTTCTTGATTAAAATGGATTTTCCAAAACGATTTGTCGGATTTGGACTCTTTGGTGATTTATTAGTCTTACATTGCACTTTGTGAGATTAGATTCAGAACCGTGACAAGAGTCCGAACTATAGTAGCTAGAACTACAATTCGCGCCTTCGTGCGCAGAGCGGAGTTCGGGCGGTCTACAGTTTCTGGCGACTCTGCTGGGGATTTAGAGAACTTGACTTGAACTCATGATATGTTGTTTTGTTTACACTTATGTGTCTCTTTGCATTGCATTTGCATTGGTGCGCCTAGGACACCGTGTTTGCCGTCTGCTATTCCTGAACGATTTACCGGAGGCTTGCTTTGAAAAGCGTGCTTGTAGACACCTCATTTTTGACCGTCCTCAAGACTTGGACGTCATCGTTTGAACACTTGATGATCATCCATGCTCGTGTTCGTTTTGAGTTCTCGGAGGTCTCGGCAGGGCGCCTTGCCTCAAGATCTCTCAACTTGACTATTTTGTGCTTGGTTGTGGACCAAGCACTTGTGTTTTTGCTTCTGAGGGAAGAGGGTGGCTTGTTGGCCATCCCCTCAACCCATCGGCCAAGGCATGAAGCCATCGGCCTTGTTTTCCTGCCATCAGCCAAAAGTTTTGGCCGATCGGCACTCTTTTTGGTCGGTCGGCCCCCTTTGTTGGTCGGTCGGCCATATTTTCTAGTCGAGCACTGTTCATCTGCTTTATGCAGATATTTCATGCCAGCTGGCACAGCTGGAATCCACAATTCACCCCCTCCATAGTGTATGGAGGGATTTGCTTCCATTGCTTAGCTTCTCTTAGAAGCTTTAGAATTGGATTTCTATAAGAAGGGAGGTCCTCCTCCCTTCTCAGGGGTTCTGAAAATTAGGGTTAGAAAGTTGTATCTCTCTATCTCTATATCTCCCTCTCTTTACACTTTTGTGTGTGTTTTTGTGACCTAAAGTGTGATTTTGTCTTACTATTGCACACAAACATCTAGAACTACACCACCCTTGGTTGCTGAGCCATTAGGGAGTTGGTGTTAGGGTTCTTGAGCTGTTTTTGATCAGAGAAAGGTGCTGGTATTGTGTTCTTGAAGGTGTTCTTCAAGGGTGAGCATTCTTGCTTTAGATACCCCTTTCTTGCTTAAGCTTTTAGCCCTTCTTGCTTATTGTTTTAAGCTTAGATATTAACTGATAAAAGTTCTGTTTTTACTTGCTTTAGAACTTTGTTTAAGGTCATTTTGAGGTTTGGAGTTGTTTACCCCCTCCCAGGCCTTGTTTGGCCTTGTTTTAGGCCACCCCTTTTGGCTCTTGCTTTGGGCTTTGCATGACCTTTTTACCACTGAAATCCAGAGGATCTTCAGTGGTGGAAAGGTGGTTTTGAGGTCTTAAATAGGAGAGGGTCATCCCCTCTCCTTGTTGTCTTGAATGCTTGCATAAATGGCTTATGTAGGTAGCATGTGTGCTTAGCTTGTTTTAGCTTCATTTCAGCATGTATTAGGCTTTGTTTTGCCGTAATACACCTCTTTTTTGAGTTGGTTTGATGGCCTCTTACACGCTTCATGTACTTGCCTTGCAATCCTCTTATTTGCCTTAACATGCATAATGCTTTGACATGTCTTTCTAGCGTGATTTTGGCTTAACTCCATGAAGCTTTTAGCCTTGTTTTATCGTGCTAAAGCTCTGTTTCTCATTGTTTTGGTCATGCTTGCATTGTTTTGTATAGCTACCATGCAATCTAGCTTGTTAGCTTTGAGTGTCCAAGTCACTAGCATGCTTTACTTGAACCATTTCACTGATTTGGCATCACTTGTTATGTTATTTCAGTCCATGTTTCATCCTCACATGCTTGCACTTATCACTCCTTTAATGCTTTAAAGGGTTTGTGTCTTATGCCTCATGTTTGCGTTATTATGCATGCTTCCATGCTTAGGCCTTTGGGATGCCATCTAAGTGGGTTTTTGGGCTTGTTTTACCATGCCTTAACTCTGTTTTTCATTGCTTAAGTCATGCCATGTTTGGTTTTGATAGTGTAGTGTAACACCCTCTTTGGTAGCCTTGCACGTCTCATGTTTTGGCATTGTGTTCTAGCTTGTGTTGGCTAGTTTCGAGCTTGTTTTTGGTCTTGTTTGGACCTGCCTTGGGACTATTTTAGGTCCCCTTGGCCCTTTAAGGCTTGCCTTGGGCGGCCATGGTTTGAACTCCTTGGCTAGCCTTAAGTTTTAGGCTTTCTTGTATGCCTTGCTTGGCTTGTTTGTGTGGTTTGGCACCACTCCTTGCATGATTTTAGAGCTTACCTCATTGTCACATTAGCATGCTTGTCACTTCTTGCTCATGCTTAAGAGTTGCATCTTTATGCCTTAGTCCTTGAGCCATTTGGCATGCATGCTTGTTTTGCATTTCACTCCACAATTTTAGTACTAATTGGCCACTGTTTTGGTATGGCTGAGGCCTATCCATTTTCAGTATAAGTCCATGGATCATGCGGTTCGTGTATTGTTGTATGCTTATCGCATTGCATGTTGTTGCATACTTATTGTTGGTATCATTATTGCATGCCTATCACATTGTATGTTTGCATATCTAGGTTGCATAGTCATATTGCTTACTTATTGTATATCATGTTGTTCACATGTTAGGTTGCATTGCATTGCATTTGTCATGCTCACGTTACATTGCCTTGCATTTCCAAGTTGCATTGTACTTGGTTGCATGCATTGCATTGTGTTTGGTTTGGGGTGTCAAACCAAACACGAGGGCCAAGGGACGTTTCGTACTTGAAGTGACGAAATGTGCCTCAATCCTCGGTCGCCGACTCTCTTGATCAAGCATGATAGAGTTCTAGGCATTCATTTGTTTTTGTTGCATTCATTCCACATTGATTTGCACACTTGGCTCCTTTGGCCATCATGCATTGAAATGCGCGATTGATGGTCCGAGGGTCGAGCACTACACTCCCTTGAGTTCATAACATGATAGGGAGGGTGGTCGTGCACACATTGCCTTGAAAATGCATTGCCATGCTCTGTTTGTCCTCTGCTGCAGCAAAACAAGATATGGCTGGCCGGCCATCTTCAGTGCCGATCGACTAAACATTGTTGGCCGAGATCCTCACAACTGGTCGATGACTAACTTTCCTTGGCCGATGGCCTCACAGCACGCCCACAAGGTGGTTCAGAAGTGTCACAGAAGTTGGCACAATTTTCAGACGTCCAGAGCAGTGCAAACAGAGGCAACATGAAGCATGGCGACAGATTTCTGAGCAAAGTCCATCGAGCATGCATTCGTCCCTCTTCCCGAGGCTAATTTACTGTTTCTGGTAGTTTAGTTAATTTGTTAATTAATTAAGTGTTGTAATAATTAGTTGTAGCCAATCATTCATTCGTTTGTGTAATAATTAATTAGCTTGTTAGTTAGTTAATTAGATGATTTGTATTATTCTTTCGGACCCTCCGTCGAAAGGGCGAATTTTATAATAAGCGTGCGTGCGTGTGTGAATGTCTTCCAACCCCACGTCTTTCTCCCTTTTACTTACCTGCTTTCAATGGTTAGTCCTAGGGCACGTTTCAATTAGCATCCTTATGCTATGCATGTTTGCATCATTCATCAGTATTGCATGCACCGGGCTCGACGCATCATACTAACTGCATTGTATTTCAATTCCAAGTTGAATACGTGTATCGAATTGTCGCATCTCATATGCCATATTAGATTAGCCGAGCCTATTCTATTTTCACTTTACATGCGATGCATTAGCCATTTTAACATGAACTAGGATCATGCATGATTTCTAACTAGTTTCGTGTTTTGGCTCGGAGTACACTGTAAGCGTTTATGCTTTAGCATCTTGCATGTGTGTGAGTGTTAACATGACATCATGCTTTCCATGAGGCTAATTGCTTATGTGATATGACTGCCTGAATACCTGTGGGTGAAGGTTGGATTACTTGAATTGGAACGATTCATTGAAATCCGTGTTTTAGCCTACTTGCGAGTAGCAAACTTCAAACCATTTCCAAACAAACGGATATGCAATGCTTTGTTCCAAATTAGGCGATCTAGTCTATACTTGTGTGTTGTGCGCATCACATAGTAAATTCTAGGCTAATAATCGGAATAAGAACACATGTGTTTTCAAAAACAAAATATCATGCTTAGTACAGGCCGATCTTTGATCAGGCGAGCGGGGGTGCTCATAGATGACCTTTCCCAATCGTACCCAAGTTCCCGAGCCGAGGCAACTTTGGTGATGACGGACACATGGCCTTAGGCAACGAGTCAGGGTTTCCTAAATTCCCCCAAAATAAAACATTTAGGTGGCGACTTTGTATCTGGCAAAGCAGTCCATGTTTGGCACTTCTTTCTTAAAAATCAGTTTTCCAAAACGATTTACCTAGTTTGGACTCTTTGGTGATTTATCAATCTCACATTGCACATTGTGAGATCAGATTAAGAACCGTGACATTTGAGTCTGAACTGTAGCATGAGGTCCTCGGGGCGCGTCTACAGTGCCATAAGGCTGACCGGTTACGGGCTCTGCCACGATGGGAACAAAAATCTCAGTTTTTACCGAGGCACCCTTTTTGACCATTCGACCTAGTGCATATCGGAATCCATAGAGACCATTCCAAACTAGGACAGGTTGCTTACCCGATTGTAGGTTGTTTGAAATCGCTGTGTGCGTAGTGAAACCCTAGCTCCTGACAAGATAGGACAGGGAAACCCTACCCCACCATAGGGGTGCTTTGGCTCTCACTTGCTTACTATGTGCTTTTAGAGTGTGTTTCTACAGGAATGCATGTATCAGTTTGCAAGTCTGGGTATCAGGGTTGCGGGCATCAGTATTTGGGGGAATCAGTTTTACCCGAGGGTATCAGTTTTGAGGCAGTGATTCGAGGACAGTGATCAGTGTTGAGAACAGTGTGTTCAGCTTACAAATGTCAACTGTGTGTTGTCCTTATTTTAAGCCGAATTGTTGTCCGTTTTTCTGCTTATTGTTTCCTTATTATGCTTTATTTTATCTTTTTGCAAGGTAGTTTAGCATCATTGCTTCGACCAGGCAGATATTCCCCAAGCACTCTAGACTAGAGGTCGAAGGCTTTCCCAATTTGAGGATCTAGTTGACGGACAACTAGTGTTTGTGTCATTACCCCCGGTTACGAGACAGAGGTCATCCAAGCACAGATCATCAGTACAACAGTCAGTTCAGAGGTCTTTGTCTACCCCACTTGTGCACAATAGGGATCAGAGTTCTGTTTCTCCCGCAGAGAGGGAACATACACCGGTTCAGTCAGATCCACGCTTTACAGTCAAAATAGAGGAGGTGATGCGTCTGCTCCAAGAGACTATGCAAGCCATGCAGCGGGATGCAGCCCGCCAGGCAGAGTTTACCACACGTCAGGCTGAGGTTGTAGCCCGGCAAACAGAGTTGATTGCCAGACTTCAGCAACAACAACAACCGCAACCACAACAAGCCGGAGCATCCGCTTCACATCCACCCTCGCCCCCACCTAGAATCCCAACACTCGGGGATACTGCAAACGTCCAGGAAGAGACAGACGCCCCAATAGGACCAATTCCGCCACCAATTCTACCGCAGATTTCAAAGACACCGAGCTTCTCAACGGATACACCGTTTGAATCTGAGTTGGACCCAACCGCCCTAAAGGTTAGTAAGCTTGAGAAGCTATTCAAGAGGGCTCAAGGTGTGAATTCCATTCCAGACATAGAGGATGGTTACACCGATTCGGCGGTGACTTTGCCGGACCGGTTTAAGATGCCCCACATAGACCGTTTTGACGGTTCGGGTGACCCTATGGTTCATCTGAGGCTATTCTCGGATATTTTGCGCCCGATGGGCTTGACGAGACTCCAGAAACTTTCACTCTTCAGCTAGACCCTGTCGGGTGTTGTGGCCATTTGGTACGCGAAGTTGGAAGATTCTGTCAAGAGAAGCTGGAAGGAGATGGCTGAGGCCTTTGTAGCTCAATACTCCTACAGCACGCAGATCCAGATCATAACTCGTGATCTCGAGACAACTAGACAAGAGCCGAAAGAGGGCTTCTCTGACTTTGTAACCCGTTGGAGAGCCAAAGCTTCTATGATAACCACCGGGCCGGTCGACAAGGATCAGATATGGATGATTGTGTGCAATCTTTAACCCAAGCTGATGCGAAAGATGATCGTCTTACCCCTTCCCACCTTTGTGGATTTACACGAGATTGGCGTACAGATTGAGGACGCCATATGAAGCAGGGTCTGATTGACCACGAGAGAGAGCAGCCCAAGAGGGCATTTACCCACAGTTCGAGTGCAGGCACGAGCAGTGCTGCAGCTGCCAGGACTTCAGATGTGGGCATGGTCACCACCACCACTCCAAAAACAGCCAATCCCTTTGCTGGTACTTCCACTTCAAACCCCCAAACTCCGAATTATCCACCCCGAGGCAAAAGGGTTTTCACCTCGCCGTATATGTCTTTATCCAAAGCTCTGGGAGTCCTACTCAAGAAAGGACATCTAAAACCGTTAGAACAACAGCCTCTACTCGATCCTCTCCCTCCAAAGTATGACTCGACCAAATACTGTGCCTTTCACCAATAGCATGGTCACGACACCGACCAGTGCTTCAGGCTGCGTCATGAGATTCAAGATCTCATCGACAACAAGATGATTGCACCACCCCAAAAGCCAAATGTCACCACCAACCCCCTCCCACCACATAACCAAGCTTCACCTCCCAAGCACATCAACCGAATCCAAACCGCGGCCATTCCATATGACCTAGGCATATATATCACCCCCTCCCACCTACCCAAGCCTGAGGTGTTCACTCCAGACAGCACGAACTTGTGCATGTTGAGCACCTCCCAAACCCAACCTGAACCGGTGGTGGTGACTGTCGAAGACAGAATCGAGATGACTTTGGAGGCAGATAGGAATGTTGATTTAGAGCCCGAGGGGTCTGGGAACTTTGCGTACAACCTGAGTGGTTACATCACATAAACAAACCAGGCTAAGCCGAGGGTAGAGTTGCCGGTTGGGGCAGAGATCAGTGTGGTTCGGGAGGATGGACCTAGTCAGGGGTTAGATGACCTAGCAGAGTTGGAGGAGGATATCGCGAATCTGTAATTCTTCAATGAACAGGATCTGGGGGACGTGACTGTTAACTGGTTCGACTTGGATGGATTAGCAGAAAACACAGGGTGGCTCAGTGACGAGCCAGATGTTGTTGAGCAACCTCAGCCAGTACAGGGGCTGTCAGAAACGGGGACATCAACAGTGGCCGGAATGGCCGAGAATCAGAAGAAATCACCGGAGAGCATCGGTGTAAAGAATTTTGCTCGGGATCCGGGCAGTTTGAGTACAGTAGACGCTGAACAAGAGGCTGCACTGAAACAGCTTGAGCAAGAAAAGATCGAGGATCTTGAGAGGGCTAGGAAGGCCAAAGCCCCTACGGGGATGGAATGTGCTGTGAGCACATAAACAGTTATAGCGGGACCGGACAGCTGTCTGTCGGTTACCGACGGGATGTGGTGAGAAGACGACGACTTACGTCTTGCCCACACTGACGAAGATTGGGGGCGGAACCAACTGGATGACACCTGGTACATTGAGGAGGTTGACCATATGACCAGGAGTGGGCGGTACTTCAAGCCCCCACACTTGGATCAACCAGAGGCGTCCTGAAAGGACAAAAAAGCAGAGAGGCAGAAGGAAAAACTGCTCGAAGAGGAGGCTGTACTGAAACAGCTTAAGAAAATTCAAGCAGACATCTCCATCTGGGGACTGCTTACGGCCTCAAGAGTTCACAGACAAGCCGTCCTTTCTGCCATGGACAAGGCGAAACTTTCAATTGATACCACACCCGAGCAGTTGGTAGGGTTGGTTTTCCCGGGAGGAGCTTCCCCGACCTTGACCTTCACTGACAAGGAACTGCCGCCTGAGGGCTCAGATCATAACAAACCGCTCTATATCTCTGTTGAGTGTAGAGAAAAATGGGTACCGGTGGTCCTTGTTGACACAGGATCTGGTATCAACGTGTGTCCGTCGAGAACGACATATGCTATCGGGTTGAAGCCCGCGGATTTTGTGCCGCGGATTTTGTGCCTACAACCCAGGTGATACGGGCCTATGATAATACCAGCCGAGGGGTGATGGAGACTGTACAGATTCGGACTCAGGTTGGTCCGGGGCAATGGGACATTGAGTTTCATGTCTTGGACGTTCTCGTAACCTTCAATCTACTCCTGGGGCGGCCGTGGCTGCACGAGGTGAAGGCTATCTCTTCCACCATGCACCAGATATTGAAATACCCCCACAGGAAGGAAGTGGCAATCGTCTTTGGGAATTCTTCGATACATCCTTCGCTAGACGTTTCTACACCAGTTCTGGAGATTGAGCATGGCGCGGAGGATGTGTTTTTGTTAGGATTCACCCTAGCTGAGGCCCGGGTTGTACAGAATATGCTAGCTGTTGATGAGGGGCTATACATCAGTGCACAGTCTGTCTACCTTATGAACAAGCTATAGTACAGGCCCGGGATGGGATTAGGGCGAAGTGGCCGGAAGGGCGTTACAGCATCGGCCGAAGTGCCGCATAACCCACATACCTTTGGTTTAGGTTATCTACCTACCAAGGAGGATTGTGTGAGGAAGAGAAGAGAGATGGCCGGAAGAGCCAGGGAAAAACAAGCCAGGAAGCATTATGAATTGATGCACCAGCCTATCCAGGGGACCCTGAACGGACGCTTTGTCCGGGAGGGGGAAGACTTCCTGTTCTGCGGCTTCCCAGAGCCATGGCTAAATGCAGAGAGGCGGCGCTTGCCGGGATTTGAGATTTTCTTTGACTTGTAATTATCCGGGACGAAGTTGTCGTAGAGCAGACAAACCCACCAGCTGAGGTTGAGCAGTGCAAGGAGGAGGATTCCAAGAGCACAGAATTTGAGATGGGGGTAGTGCTGGCTTGTCTCCTCTCAGATCCTCAGATCGTACCGGAGTCCTTGGGGGATAACTTCTCAGTCTCGATGATCGGCAATGAAACGGCTGTGGGCCCATCTTCAAATATTCAGGATGCATCCATCGCACTGTAACAAGCCCGCGGGGGACCTCGCTACAGTTCGGACTCGATTTTTGTCACGGTTCTCAATCTGAACCAAAGAGTCCAACTCTGGCAAATCGTTTTGAAGAAAAACAGATTTTTGAAAAGTAGTGCCAAACATGGACTGCTTTGCCAGATACAGAGTCGCCACCTAAATATTTTAAAATGGGAAATTTAGGAAACCCTGACTCGGTGCCGAAGGCCACGTGTCCGTCATCACCAAAGTAGTCTTGGCTCGGGAGCTTGGGTACGATCGGGGAAGGTCAGCTATGAGCACCCCCTTTCGCCCGGTTCGAAGACCGGCCTCTACTAACCGTGATATCCGATTTTGAAAACGTTACATGTTCTTATTCCGGTTATTAGCCTAGAATTACTACGTTATGCGCACAGCAAACAAGTATAGACTAGATTACCTAATTTGGAAACAAACATTGCATATCCGTTCGTTTTGAAAATGCTTTGGAATTTGCTACTCGCAAGTAGGCTAAAACATGGATTTCAATGAGTTTTCCCAACTCAAGCAATCCAACCTCCACCCGCAGGCATTCAAACAGTTTATCTCATATAAGCACTTAGCCGCATGGTAAGCATACTGTTATGTTAACATCCACACGCATGCGATATGCTAAAGCATAAATACTTACATCGTACTCCGTGCCAAAACAAGAAACTAGTCAGCAAACATGCATGACCTAGTTCATGTTAAATGGCTAATGCAACACAGGCGAAGATGCAATTTAGAGTAGGCTCGGCTAACCCTAAAGATGGTATGTGAAATGCACTTTATTCGATGCACGTATTCAATTTGGAATTGAAAATGCAATGCAGTTTATATGATGTACCGAGCCCGATGCATGTCAACAAATGCATGGATGCACGCATGCATAGCATAAGGCATGCTAAAATAAACGTGCCCTAATACTAACCATTAAAAGCAGGTAAGTAAAAGGGAGAAAGAAGTGGGGGTTGGAAGACATACACACCACTTACCCACACTTATTATAGATATGCCCTCGCTCGGAGGGACCGAAAGAATAATACAAATAATTAACTACGCAAGCTAATTAAATATTACAAATAGCCCAATTAGTTGACAAACTAACTAAACTAAGAAAAACAGTAAACCGCCTCGGGAGGAGAGCCAAATGCAGCACGTGCTCGGGTCTTGCTCGGAATTGCACTGCCATGCCTAGACTGCCTCTGTTTTCCCTGCTCTGCCTTTCTAAAAACTGCCAAAGTCTCAGAACTACTTCTCAAGGCACTGGGGGATACCACCGGCTGAGGGCAAACACCACCGGCTGAAGTATGTGGCCACCGGCACAAAATGAACTCATCGGCTGATAATTTAATGCCGGCCGGCACTAAATGTTGCCGATCGGCACTGAATGTCTGCAGAACCTGCAACTCACAGCAGCAGAGGGCAAAATCTTGCATGGCAATACAATTCAAGCCATTTGTGCACCAAACACACTCCTTATCATGTTTGTGACTCAAAGGGGCATGTGCCTCGATTCTCGGGCCACTAATCACGCATTCCCATGCATGATGGCCCAAAGGATCAAATGTGCACTTTCAATCTCAAATGCATGCAAACCAAACAAACCAAAATCCCAATCCCTATCACCAAATCAAGAGACAAGGAATGCATGTTGATGCAATGCAACCTAGTCATGTTAGCTGTCATGTTAGCTATCATGTAATATGAACAATGCAATGTACTTATGCAAAGCATACAAGCAAACATGAGGTAAGCTTGCAAGCAAGCAAATGATGGTCTTAAACATGACTTAGGCAACTCTAAATAGGCCTAAAATCAGTGGCCAAAGTGCCCAAAAATGAAGGCTAATCACGCATGCACACATGCACATGTTGAGGTACCAACTTAAGCATCAAGTGAGCAAGCTTTAAGCACACTTAAAGGAAGCTAAACATGGACAATTAGCATACATAGAAAGCTCTGAAAATCATGTTAGAATATGGTGCTAAACCAACCCAAATGAGACAACATTAGCATGCAACAAATGGCCCAAGCATCCAAGGCAAGCCAAAGGAGACCTAAACCATGGCTAAGCCAACCAAGCCTCACAAGGCCAAGAAGGCTTAAAACAGGTCTAAGGCAGCCTTAGACCATACAAATGGGACCTCCTAGATGGCATCTAAGTGGCTCTAGAGCAAGGCATACACAAAGGTCAAGGCATGAGGCATACAACATATGCATTCAAAGCTTCAAAGAGGCATGCAAGGCAATCAAACAAGCATGTCTAAGGGACTAAAATTGCATGCTAAATGGTTCCAAACCATTGAAAATAATGCAAACAAGGCATGCTACACATTTATGCACTTAAGGCCAACAAGCCAAACATGCAAAGGGGCTATACAATGCAAGCTAGGGTCGACCAAAATAACTATGGACAGACCTCATTCATGGCAAAATAAGCATACAAGCTTCACAAATGTAAGCCTAAAACATGCTAGAAACAAAGGCACACAACCTAAGACATGTTAAGGGATCACAAGGCATTACATGGCAACTATGCTAAGCATGCATAAGGGACCAAAACCAACTCTTAGCAATGTTATATCATGGCATAATAAACATAAAATGCAGCCTAGACATGCTCAACACACATTCAAACAAAGGCTTCCTCAAGAGGCCAAGACTTGTCCTTTTCAAGGACAACAAGGAGAGGGGGTGGCCCTCTCCTTCTTGGGACTTCAAGGCATCATCTACACCACTGAAATCCCTCAAGATTTCAGTGGTGAAGAGACCCAAACACCAAAATCCCGGAGCTCAACAAAATAGCACAAAAAAAAGAGGCCTTTCAAGGCCTAAGAGGGGCCAAACTTCCCCAAAGCACAAAGCACCCTTAATAAACTATCAAGAGGACTAAAAAACAGAACCTTTTTGTATTAAACACCAAGTGCAAAAATAGTTCAAAGATAGGTAAAAATGGAGTGCAAGAATGGGGTAAAAAGAGGACTAATGTCTTACCCTTGTAGACCTCTTCACCAAAGATGATGTTGTTGCTTCCTTAAGCTCTAATCTAGCCAAAAACTTTAAGAACAACCTCTTGGAACCTCAGTAGCCAAGGGAAGGTGAAACACTAGGTGCTTGTGTGCAATAATGTGGACTAAAGCACCTAGTGTACAAACAAGAGAGCAAAAGAGAGATAGGATAGATATAGAACTCAAACCCTAAAACCAGAGCTTCTCTGAGGTCTTTTCTCTCTAAAATGTCTAACTCTCCAACCCTAGAACAAGGGAGAGAAGGCCTCCTCTTATAGAGGAGGCAATCTTGTAAAGCTTAACTAGTAAGCAAACAAGAGGCACATCCCTCCATACACGTGTATGGAGGAGAAGAAAGTGCCAGACAGCTGCTTTAAAATATCTCAAAAAGCAGATGAACAGTAGTCGGCTAGCCAAAAATGTCATTTTGACAAAAATGAGTGCCGACCGGCAACAAAGAGTGCCGACCGGCAATATATATTGCCGGTGGCAACGAAAACCAGCCGGTGGCCTCTAGCTAGTGCCGGTGGTGTGTGGGGATGCCTCACAAGGCATTCCCTGCCCCTCCAAGGCAAAACACAAGTGTTTGGTGCAAAACACAAGTGTTTGGTGTAAAACCAGACACAAGACGGTCGAGTTCGGAGATCCTGAGGCAGGGCGCGTAGCCAAGAACTCCGGGAACTCCAAACGAACACAAACATGGATAATCACCGAGTGTTCAACCGGTGACGTCCAAGTCTTGAGGACGGTCAAAAATGGGGTGTCTACAGTTGCCCCTCTTTGACAGAACTCGAAAGTCATAACAATGACGGGAGTGAATGTCAAAGCCCAGAGACGACCCATTTTTGACAAGGCCGAAGACTTGGACAAACATGCAAGGCAAATAATGTATGCGCCCGAAGGTAGGGGCAAAATGCAAGACAATGCAAGAGGCCGAGCATAACTTATGATCATGCAAAGAAAGCTGTAATGAGGCACGCATGCAACAGTTATAAGCTAGCGTACGCCAATCTACACTACAATGCAGAAAGGATGTAAGAGAATTATGCAATTCTCGATACGTCTCACGCGGAGGATACAATACCTGTGCGGCTCGTCCGGTTGCACCGGCCTCAAATGAGCCGTACATACAATATCGTGCCTGAAAAGAAAGCAAACTTAGCAGGTATGATATTGTTAGCAACATGCATGACAATGCAATGATGAATGCAAAATGATATGCAATATATACAAAACAATGCATAAACAATGCAAATGATAATGCAATGCAATTGAAACAATGCAAATGATATGCAATGTTAAATGCAGGGCAATTGAATCATGATTCAATCATGAGCGGTTCGAAACTACACATATGTCAAATAGATTGATGGAAGTAACAAGTCCGTCTACCATAGAACGATGTCTAAACTATGAGTGATGTAGACAGACACAAGAACAAGTATTGGATGGAATGACATAAGTGGGGTAACAACCCGCTGAGGAAAGAACAATGATCCTAATGCCGGATGCAACAATTACACTACAATGCAATATATACAATGGATATGGCATGTAGCCAAACCGTATTTTGCCTAGGAAGGGGATGCACGCATACAAGCCACATCTAATCACAGAACTGTACGCGTACAGAACTGTGCTTTGACGTGAAAAGTATGGACACATACCAGACCAAGCTCAACAAGGAAAGGCGCAAGCCATAAATGGGGGGTGATGCAATGGATGCATGCGACTAGAATGCAATATATGCAATATGCAATGGAATGGATATTTATAATGGATAAGTGAAGGCGAAACCTGCGTATCGACGCAAGTGAAGAATGCACGACAATGCAGGTGGAAGCGAAACATGCGCGTCAACGCAAGTGAAGAATGCACGACAGTGCGGGTGGAAGCGAAACATGCGCGTCAACGCAAGTGAAGAATGCACGACAATGCGGGTGGATAATGCAGTGGGTGTATGCAAACTATAATGCGATATAGATGAATGTTTACAAAAAATGCATGACATATGCATGTTTTTTTTTTGGTTTTTGAAATGCATGACATATGCAGTATTTATGATGATGATGCATGAGGAATGCATGATGATGCAATGGCTGCGATTGCAGTTTTCCCTATTCTCCCAACAGGGCGATATACTAGGTTGGTTCAGTATCCAGAACTGAGGCGTAGACACGCCGCCTCAACCTATGGGGCTTCCATATAGATTTCAAGCCGAGGGTACACCCTTTGGGTATTTAAACCAGACTTTAGTCTCGGAAATCCTGAACCTTTGCGTTCTAGGCATGAGCCGTTCAAACTCTAGTTTTCACCGTCCCCATTGGTCTCCTAGGAACTCACCGCAAACACAGGCTGGTGGCTTTACCAGACCACCGGAAGTCGTTCGGGCACGACAAACACCAAAGGAATTGCACCTTCAGAGGATTTAAGGTCTCCTAGACCGGGATGCAATGCATGATAATGCATGTTTTCTTTTTGTTGTTTTTTTGAATGCAGATGATGCATGACAATGTATGTGAAGGTTTCGCACCCTCCAAGGATTTAAGGTCTCCTAGACCGTGCGTGCTTAAGGTCTCGCCAGACTCGCTTGGGGCAATGTATGAATTGAGATGCGGTGCACAAGACAGTGCCATACGCAAGATCGCGTGATGGAATGCATGCCAAATGCAATGAGAGGCGCGACACAGCGCGGTGCTTTGAGACAACGCGGATGAAGGTTTTGCACCTCCCAAGGATTTAAGGTCTCCTAGACCGTGCATGTTTAAGGCCCCGCCAGACCCGTGGAATGAACAAAACAATGCGATGTATAATGCAAGTGAGACACGCATGCCATGAAGGAATGGAAAACGATATGTAAACGAGACACGCATGCCTCAAGGATTTGAGGCACGCGTACCCCAAGATTTGAACTGAAATGTAGATCGAAAGATGCATGACAATGCGAGAGAACTAAAGTGCGTAACAACGCACATCTTTCAAAATGCACCGAAGGTCTTGCACCTTCCGAGGATTTAAGGTCTCCTAGACCGTACGTGTTTAAGGTCTCGCCAGACCGGTGGAGGCAATGCATGAAGCAAGTGAAACACGCATGCCAAAGGAAATGGAAAGTGATATGTAAATGAGACACGCATGCCTCAAGGATTTGTAAAAAGGACGCAAGCAAGGTACGCGTGCCTCACGAGGATGTAAAATGATGCAAGTGGGGTACGCATGCCTCACGGAGATGTAAAATGATGCAAGTGAGGTACGCATGCCTCACGGAGATGCAAAATGCTGCCAGTGAGGTACGCGTGCCTCAAAGGATGCAAAATGCTGGTGTGACACGCATGCCACAAGGAAATGCAGAACAATGCAAGTGTGACACGCATGCCGCACGAAATATAAAACAATACAAGTGTGACACGCATGCCACACGAAATGTAAAATGTAAGTGAGACACGCATGCCTCACGAAACACAAAATAATGCAAATGTACTCGAGTGCGTGACAACGTACGTGCTTTTTCTTTTTGGAATGCGTGATAATGCAAAACAAGGAGATGCATGACAACATAAATGATGTGCCAAGCAACGACAACACGAATGATGTGCGAGGCGATGTATATATTGAGATGCATGACAATGCATGACAACGCTTGTAACAACATGCATGATAATGCATGAGGGATGTGCATGACGGCGCGACGCAACGCACCAGACAACATAATGAATTCATGCAACGCACGCGGGGCAACTTTCGAATCTTGTGAAAGACAAAAGGATACAAAAGGATACAACATTGCATGAATTTGAGTGCTACGCGCAGAAGACACGGTCCGAGGTCAAAACGGAGGCCGGTTGAGCATCGGAGATACACTTTCTTGCACTTTCTTGAGCTATGAAGACCAGAAACCACTCATATTGCCTAAACAAGGCTGTGGGAACATCACCGGCCGGGCTAGGAGGCCACCGGCTGTCCATCGGCTGAAAATAAATTCCATCGGCACAATATTCTGCCGGCCGGCACAAAATGTTGCCGACCGGCAAAAAGTTGCTGAGTCGGGGCAGATTCGACTTTTCACCTTGGGTTCTTTAAAATAGGGTTTCAAAACCCTATTTCCTTATTTCCCTTGCGCCGAAAACTATCCCTCTCTCTCTCTAGAGCCTCTTTCTCTCCTCCTTTGCTCATTTCTCCGTGTTTTCACGCCATTTTCGTCGTCCGATTCGCGAAGTTCATCGCGTTTCGGATATTTTCGACCGATTGAAATTTCATTTCGGCGCTCCCTTTGCCATTTCCCCCTTTTCGGGATTTGTTCCCCTCGATTTCCTCTTCATTTCCATACCTTTTTCCATCCCGACCTTTCCGGCCATTTTCCACCTTCCCGGGGGTTGACTTTCGAGTTGACTCTTCGTATTTCGAGCCTATTTTCATTCCTCGACCATTTTCCCATCATTCCCGACATGGCCGATGACGTTCCACGCGGCGGGACTCCCTCGGATCACGAGATGGATCCGGAGGTCGAGCTCCTCCCGTTGAGCGAGCGCCCTTTCGACCCGGCGACCTACCGGCCGGCGATTCACGTTCTACCACCCGACGGGCTACGCCAGTTCAGGAGCTTCGACATGGCGTTGGATCCCGAGCTTCTGCTACGCGAGCCTACCTCTCACCTTTCCTTCGGCGCTTCCGAGGTAACATCTTTTCTCTGCTTTAATTTTCTGCACTGTAGAACCTTTTAACTGTCAACCGCCACAGGCGATTAGATTCTTTAATTGCTTTAGCTCTGATACTCTGATGCATTGTGTATTGTAGTTGATCATAAACAAACTTGCAACTGATTATCTGTTTAGGACTCACACGCGCACACACTGCACTAGCCTTGAACCACTCAAACCACGGCACACACCGTATTTCACTGCAAACACCAACACCGATAGCTGTTTGAATCTGAAAATATGCACGCATGCCACATTTGCACCGAGCCACACAAACGCACTGAAGCATCACACGTTGTAGTTCACTAAAAGCACACCGGCACCCGGTATCTGTTTGAATCTGAAAAACTCGCACGCATGCCAAATTTGCACTGAACCACTCAAACACGTTGACGCATCACGCATTGTAGTTCACCGTAAGCATACCGGCACCCGGTATCTGTTTGAATCTGAATATATGCACGCATGCCAAATTTGCACTGATTTTGACTATTTCTTCAAAACTGTACATTTTATATTGCTTCGCAATAATTTGTTTGAAAACAGGGAGATTCCCATACCATCCGCGGGTATGGGAATACCGTTGCTCGTGCGTGGTACGATGAGCTTCCTAACGCAGTTCGCCATACCGTAGACCAGGCCGGCTTTGGCGCGTTCTGCAGGGGACTCTCCCAGCTCACGACATGCAGACCTCTCCTCGCTGCTCTGGTGGAGAGGTGGTGGGACACCACCGATTCATTTCACTTTTCTACGACCGGGGATATGACGATGACCCCTTATGATTTTTCGGTGCTCGCAGGCATCGGGGTAGGGGGTGATCCGATCCCCTTTGATATTGACATGGATGAGTGGACTGCGGCTCAGGTCTACTTGCTTGGCGCGGCACCGCCTCTCGCGCGTCCCGGCTTCGTCCGGTACTCCTGGTTTGAGGTGCAGTTCCGGGTCCAGCCCCTCCTCGTTGATGCAGCTCCGATGACCCCAGAGGCCGTGGAGAGATATGCCCGCGGCTTCCTCATGTTCCTATTCGGGACGACCCTTTTCGCCGACCGGGCGAACACAGTGCCCCTCTGCCTTCTCAGCGCACTGGTGGATGTCAGAGACATTTTGCATTATGACTGGGGTGGTGCCGCTCTGGCCACCCTTTACGGATATATGAGCTCAGCCTCCCGCGGCAGTGGACAGCTGCTCGGGGGTTACTGGCGTGCTTGGGAGGTACATTTCTTTTTCTGCCTTTCATTTCAGTTCTATACTTTCTGTACTCTGTACACTGCACACACTGTAGTCTGCTTTACACTTGCTGTATACTGTACACACGGCACACACATACTCTGCTTCACACTGACTGTACACTGCTCACACTGTACACTCTGCACAATACACTGCACAACACACGGCTCTGCTATTTCTGCTTTCTATTCTGTATTCTGCTTTATCTGATAAATGCACTGGTATTTATCTTGCAGTTGTGGGTTTACGCCTACTTTCCTAGGCTCGCTCCTGTACCCGATGCAGAGACCCCTCTGGTCGTCCCTTTTTCACGCCGCTTTGACGGGAGATGCACCCGGAGGCCACGGGAGACATTCAGCTTCTTCCGCCGCTACTTTGACACTATCACCCCCGCGGAGGTATGCTTTACTTGCAGTTCATTTAGGCTTCGTCTTTCCACTGTATATTAGCTATAACAGTAGGTAACAAACTGTATTGCATTTTCAGATCACCTGGCAGCCTTGGGCTCCTTTGCCAGCCGTGGCGCGGGATCGGTTTGCCGGCGCCGTTGATACTCGCGTTTCCGGATTCTGCTCGAGGGCCCGGTCTGTCGGGCTTGGTACCTGGGTGAGCGTTTCTTACATCAGACCCTAGGCCTGCCTGAGCAGATAGTCCCGGTGCACCCTCCCGAGCACATGCGGGATACTGAGCGCTTCACTGCCGAGCAGATGGCAGATTACACCATCGGCTGGGAGGCAGACCACTTCAGAGGCGAGGGCGATTACTTGGAGTACGTCCGGACCTTCATCATGCGACCTCTGAGCGGCGGCCGCCGAGTAGAGACTGGAGCAGCAGCGGCTGGAGCAGGAGCTGGAGGGGAGCGCCGAGGAGGGCTCGAGTCCGTGGCAAGGGTGGAGTTCAGCGAGGGCGAGGGACCGGTTGGCCTGCTCTGCCCGCTGCTTTGACTTTCCGAGGACAGGGTGGGGCGACCTATCAGATCCCCTTTGCTCCTCCACCAGCTGACCACGAGTTTGTCGGTGTCCCCGACTTGCCTCCGGTATGTGTTACTGCATTCTTCGTCTTGCACTGTTATTTCATTTCAGTTTATTTGATATTCCACAGAATATTGATGCATCTGATACTTTTGCAGGCGTCTTCTGAGTACACCCGGCAGTCATTGGAGATGAATGCCTCCATGATGGGGATGCTGCAGCGGACGTTCGACCTCCTAGCCCTCTACAGCATTCCGGTATGTTGTTCCTGACCACGGCCTCAAACCATACACAAACTGCTTTACATAATCTGATGCATAGCACAACATCTAATAAACTGCTCACGACATTTGCACATTGTACTCACACACTGCACCCTGCACTAACTTACTGTTCACAGCATACATACATTGTACTCATACACTGCATTCTGCATTGGTTTACTGCTCACGGCATTCACACACACTGTACTCATACACTGCATTCTGCACTGATAAACTGCTCACGACATTCACATACACTATACTCATACACTGCATTCTGCACTGATAAACTGCTCTCAGTATTCTGATGTGTTCACCTTTCATGCTTTTTCAGCCTCCCTTCCAGATTCCTCCGGTGGGCGGCGCTCCAGCTGGACCTCCCATTTCTACTCGGGATGGCAGAGCATATCCCCGTACCAGAGGGGGGCGCACTCATGTCGGGAGCAGCTCGCGGGCTCCGGTTCCGGATGACGAGTCTGAGGCAGAGACAGAGACGGAGGAGACCGATGATGGCTCGGACTCGAGCTCAGATGGTGATGCCCCTAGTGGTGCCCCTGTTGATGACGCTCCTGGACCTTCGTCCAGGAAGAGGACCAGGACAGATTGACGGCTGCGGAGCCATTTTGGACATTTGATATAGATTTTGCTATTTTTCTTCCTTTTTTACATTTTCCCCTTTTGTCAGTAGTTAGGGTACTTTGTACTGCCGCAGGCAGATTTTGTTTCCAAAACTTATGTACTTGAAAAGATGATATGAAATGAAACAAACTTTTGTCTAAAAGAGTGTTTACATTTGTGTACATTTCGTACCTTGTACTGTATTGCATCATATTACACCTCTAAAGTAAATGATATTGATCTGTTGTCTGAAAAGTGAATACTTGTAATTTGAGCACTTGCACTATGATAATCGGATAACCAACCAACTAACAGCAAACAACTCATACAAAGCACTACTCAAACTACATAATACAGCCCATACTCTACTGGGGATTAATCTGCACACAGCCCATAACACAGCACTTGGTTCATTCTGCACACAGCAAACCCTGAACAAATAACCCAATCTGACAAGACGGATCACAAAACTGACACGGTTGCAGTTGAAACACACTCGGATGTCCCAAGTTTTCCTTTTCTTTCTCTTGCTTCGCACGAATGTAGAGAATGGCACAGCATCCTGAGCACAAACGATTAATCTTTGGAAAAGGGGTTTCACAACCGGGGTATCGAGCCTACCACAGAATACAGCGAGACAGACTCAAACAGAGAAACAAAAGGCACACGACCTGAACACGACGAGACACACTCGGAAAAGACTCAAAGCCAAAATCGAGGCCGACAAATCAAAAGACACGACACACGGACATGTTTACACAAGGACCTCAAATCTCGAGGAGCCAATTCTTCCGGGTACTTCCCACCCTTTCTGATTTGTGATACTCACATCGCTCGGCCCTCAAGCTCGGTTTTTCTCTCAAAACCTTCTTCTTACTTCTCTCTCTGCTTACACCTCTCTATTCTTTATTCTCTCATTTTTCATCCCTCCCCAGGGTGATTGATGGATGAATAGGAAGTCGCAGGTTCACACCCAGCACTGTTAGCTCATGGTTATTTTTCACAGTGGATAGAGTGCCTTTCCGGCGAGTATGTTGGCGGGGGAAAGACAGAAGACCCGACTCAATTGTGCCCCTAGTTCGTCACTTTGACCATTTTTTTGTTTTCTTCCTAAAACAGTTTTGATCAAAATGAGAGTTGGATTAACACACTTATTCGATTTTTGATTTGAAAATCATGCGAATCAGGCTGTGAGCACTGAAAATTCTCCTTTTTGGGTCCAAACATGGTCCAATTTTGAAAAGTGAAATAGTTTTCGGGAAAATAAGTCAACCTTAGTGAAAATTTTCAAAAACTATTTTTGCAAACAGTCAACACTCAACGAGCGCGGAACTTACCCTCGAGATATGCAACCTCGGATCGGAGGCGATGGAAAATTGCCCCTGGCTTAAAGGGGGATAAGGCAACGGAAAGTTGCCCCTGGTTTGGACGGTAACTCAGGGCAACTTATGGCACTGTATGGCAACGGAAAGTTGCCCCTTGTTTGGATGATGCCGCGGCATGCCGTAAGCCAGTCCTCGTTGATGACGATCGGACCCTCGGACGCGGAGGAGACGAAGACGGTTTGAATCAATATATGGACACAGTCACCTGGAAGGTGTTGGTGGTTTGGACTTCAAGAGGAAGTTGGTCACGTAGTTCCAGGTTGCTGCAATCGAGACATTGGATTCGGAGGAGGCACAAGTGATCGAAACCATGACATGGACTGAGACGCTATGGAAGCGTTGGGGGCTGGACTCAGGATGAAGTTGCCTACGTATCCCAAACATGGGAATCAAGCCTTACGTAGTTCCGGTTAAGGTACACTCGGGTATTTTAACCTTCACTGTTTAGGCTCTAACTTTTGCCAAGGCGCCCAATGCGGGTTTTCGACCTTGCGAGCTATGTTTTTCTTTTTCTTTTTCTTTTCTTCTTTTCTTTCTTTCTTTTTTTTTGCTATTGTTTGTTTTTCTTTTCTTTTTTGCTTTTTGTATTTTTTTCTTTTTTCTTTTTTTTCTTTGCTCTAACTTTTGCCTGGACCGCCCTTCGGGTTTTCGGCCCAGCGAGCCTCTCAAAGGGTAAAAAGTGTAGCAAGCCCATGCCAAATGGTTTTGAGATTGAAGCCTCTCTGTATCCAGGAGAGTGACTGTTGTGTTGATTTGCAGAAAAGTTCATCACGGCTGCTTTACGAGCCTTGCCGGGTGGGATCTGATCTCCTTGATCTGACTTTGATGCCTCTTGCTCGAGGGCTGCTTCGAATTGGGCCACACAGGCGTTTCATGGCACTGTTGAATGTTTTGAACGGATTCCAGGTTTGCAACAGATAAATTGAATCTTGAGGCTGAGAGCGATCCTGGGCTGCACAATCTCAAGAGCGATTCCACACAGGTCTTTGCAAAGCTGCGCAAAACATTTCGTTTTTGAAAGTTTTTAAGAAAGCGACAAATCATTCGCGCTGAAGATAGTGTGGAACCAGTCTGGATCAAACCAGGATCCTTCTCAGTACTCACGCCGATAAGCATAAATTCATTCATTAAAAGCTTAACATGCCTCTCTCTCCCTCAAAATGATCAAAGTTTTGCAAAACCCGAGGAATTCCTTCCTCTTCGTTTTTATCACCCCAGTGTTCAAAAAGGGTTTCTATGAAAAGCTTAGGTCATTATAACGATGTCTAAGGCGCAAGAGAGTAGGCGAAATGCACTGTCGTTCCATTCACATCTTCTGGCACGGCTAACTCAAATAGCCACAAATACGGCACATGATAGCCACGGCTGTTTCATTCAAGTTTGTTGGTATAGCTGGCTCCTCGGCAGCAACAGACTCAAAAGCAAAAACAAAAGGATAATTTCGAAACGGCGTTCGAGGCAACAACCCCGGAATCACCTGGCATTCTATACAAGAGGGACTGACTCATTACAAAAAGACAGACCCTGTAAGCAAAAAGACTGACTCAAGACAATGAGACAGACTCAAAACAAAACAAACGACTGACTCGACACCCAAGTCAGAATTTACAAAATTAACATTAACAGATGCCCAAAATGCGTGCCAAACGCCACATCCAAAAGCACGCCCGGCACTGCCCACAGGCGGTTCACCTTCTGATTACATACTCGCAGTATCTGTGTCTTCAAAATCCAGCAACTGGGTGGTAACGGACTTTGCTGAGGTGGGGGGGAGGATAACCTCGTTGTCAATCAAATCTTGCACCTCATGCCGGAGGCGAAAACAATTGTCGGTAGCATGGCCTGTCTGCTGGTGGTACGCACAGTACTGAGCAGGGTCATGAGTAGCAGGGAGATTCTTCGGGAGGGGCCGAGGCTCCAGGGGTTTAAGGTGTCCCCTCTCGGCAAGGATTTGAAGTGCCTTGGACAATGGCATGTAGAGAGCATGGAAGACCCTGCGCCCTCGGGGCAGGTATTTTGGAGCCTGAGCACTCTTGCTAGATGCACTAGCGAACGGATCGGCGGGGGCGGCCTTGGATTTCTGATCCTTTCCGGATGCAAGGTTAGGAGGGGGAAGGACTGTTTTGGCATGACGGGGCCTGTCTCGGTTCTCTGATTGACTGGAACTGCCCTCAGGCGGAGTGGGGAAAGCGTCCTCTACAGCTTTTGTCATGACTGCAGATATCTGTTGCTTGTTTATTCCCCCGGCTTTCAAAGCCTTTACTGCCCACAGCAGTTGTTCGATAGGGTCGGCATCTGTCTTCATCTTGCCTTTGTCTCCGGCCTCAGCCTGATCTAGAGTTTGGTTTGATGCGTCGTTGCCATAGCTGGAGGTCATCTCCGGTTGGCTGAGTTCAATTACTATCCGTCCCAATAGCGGGGGCTCCTGGGGTACAAAGCCTCCGGTATATGGTGCGGCTGGTGGCGAAACAGACATTCCATAGGCGAGATCCGCCACGGATCTTTGAAGATCACCTATCATTCCCATTAGTTCAAATGTAGTAGGCTCGCGAGCCTGATATAGTTGAGGGGTCCAAATTGGGTGCGCAGCCGGCGATCTGGGTGGATGCGGCATGTCAACAGTAGTCTCACTGTGTAGGGTGATTCCTTGATCCAACGCGGCCGTCATGACCACGATCTCTTCTGAATTCTGCGTCATGCTAAGTCTTGCCTCAGCAAGGAGAAGACACTAACTGTTCTGAATCAATTCTCTGAATCTCTGAACTGAAACGGAAAAACAAGCATACTTCAGCCCCAAATAGATCAAACACGGGTGTAGCCGAACAACTGTACTCTACTACTGATCACTGTTCCCCAGAATCACTGTTCAAAACTGAACTGATACCCGCAGATATAACTGATTCTCAACAACACTGATACTAGTGCCCTCGGGCCTGATGCTCAAACTTTGCAAACTGATATGTGCGTTCCTGTAGAGATACACTCTAAAAGCACATAACAGGTAAAAGAGAGCCAATACACCCCTATGTTGGGGTAGGGTTTCCCTGTCCTATTTTGTCAGGAGCTAGGGTTTCACTACGCACGCAGCGGTTTCAAACAACCTATATCGGGTAAGCAACCTGTCCTAGTTTGGAATGGTAACTATGGATCCGAATATGCACTAGGTCGAATGGTCGAAAAGGGTGCCCCGGTAAAACCGGGGTTTGTGTTCCCATACTGGCAGAGCCCGCAACCGGTCAGCCTTATGGTCATGCCTTGACAAGACAAGCCTCCAGCAAACCGCTCAGGAATAGCAGATGGCCAACACGGTGTCCTAGGCACACCAATGCACATGCAATGCAAAGAAACACATAAGTGTAGTCAAAACAGGATATCACGAGTTCGAGTCAAGCTCTCTAAAATCCCCAGCAGAGTCGCCAGAAACTGTAACAAGCCGGCGGGGGACCTCGCTACAGTTCGGACTCGATTTTTGTCACGGTTCTTAATCTGAACCAAAGAGTCCAACTCTGGCAAATCGTTTTGAAGAAAAACAGATTTTTGAAAAGTAGTGCCAAACATGGACTGCTTTGCCAGATACAGAGTCGCCACCTAAATATTTTAAAATGGGAAATTTAGGAAACCCTGACTCGGTGCCGAAGGCCACGTGTCCGTCATCACCAAAGTAGTCTTGGCTCGGGAGCTTGGGTACGATCGGGGAAGGTCAGCTATGAGCACCCCCTTTCGCCCGGTCCGAAGACCGGCCTCTACTAACCGTGATATCCGATTTTGAAAACGTTACATGTTCTTATTCCGGTTATTAGCCTAGAATTACTATGTTATGCGCACAGCAAACAAGTATAGACTAGATTGCCTAATTTGGAAATAAACATTGCATATCCGTTTGTTTTGAAAATGCTTTGGAATTTGCTACTCGCAAGTAGGCTAAAACACGGATTTCAATGAGTTTTCCAACTCAAGCAATCCAACCTCCACCCACAGGCACTCAAACAGTTTATCTCATATAAGCACATAGCCGCATGGTAAGCATACTGTTATGTTAACATCCACACGCATGCGATATGCTAAAGCATAAATACTTACATCGTACTCCGTGCCAAAACAAGAAACTAGTTAGCAAACATGCATGACCTAGTTCATGTTAAATGGCTAATGCAACACAGGCGAAGATGCAATTTAGAGTAGGCTCGGCTAACCCTAAAGATGGCATGTGAAATGCACTTTATTCGATGCACGTATTCAATTTGGAATTGAAAATACAATGCAGTTTGTATGATGTACCGAGCCCGATGCATGTCAACAAATGCATGGATGCACGCATGCATAGCATAAGGCATGCTAAAATAAACGTGCCCTAATACTAACCATTAAAAGCAGGTAAGTAAAAGGGAGAAAGAAGTGGGGGTTGGAAGACATACACACCACTCACCCACACTTATTACAGATATGCCCTCGCTCGGAGGGACCGAAAGAATAATACAAATAATTAACTACGCAAGCTAATTAAATATTACAAATAGCCCAATTAGTTGACAAACTAACTAAACTAAGAAAAACAGTAAACCGCCTCGGGAGGAGAGCCAAATGCAGCACGTGCTCGGGTCTTGCTCGGAATTGCACTGCCATGCCTAGACTGCCTCTGTTTTCCCTGCTCTGCCTTTCTAAAAACTGCCAAAGTCTCAGAACTACTTCTCAAGGCACTGGGGGATACCACCGGCTGAGGGCAAACACCACCGGCTGAAGTATGTGGCCACCGGCACAAAATGAACTCATCGGCTGATAATTTAATGCCGGCCGGCACTAAATGTTGCCGATCGGCACTGAATGTCTGCAGAACCTGCAACTCACAGCAGCAGAGGGCAAAATCTTGCATGGCAATACAATTCAAGCCATTTATGCACCAAACACACTCCTTATCATGTTTGTGACTCAAAGGGGCATGTGCCTCGATTCTCGGGCCACCAATCACGCATTCCCATGCATGATGGCCCAAAGGATCAAATGTGCACTTTCAATCTCAAATGCATGCAAACCAAACAAACCAAAATCCCAATCCCTATCACCAAATCAAGAGACAAGGAATGCATGTTGATGCAATGCAACCTAGTCATGTTAGCTGTCATGTTAGCTATCATGTAATATGAACAATGCAATGTACTTATGCAAAGCATACAAGCAAACATGAGGTAAGCTTGCAAGCAAGCAAATGATGGTCTTAAACATGACTTAGGCAACTCTAAATAGGCCTAAAATCAGTGGCCAAAGTGCCCAAAAATGAAGGCTAATCACGCATGCACACATGCACATGTTGAGGTACCAACTTAAGCATCAAGTGAGCAAGCTTTAAGCACACTTAAAGGAAGCTAAACATGGACAATTAGCATACATAGAAAGCTCTGAAAATCATGTTAGAATATGGTGCTAAACCAACCCAAATGAGACAACATTAGCATGCAACAAATGGCCCAAGCATCCAAGGCAAGCCAAAGGAGACCTAAACCATGGCTAAGCCAACCAAGCCTCACAAGGCCAAGAAGGCTTAAAACAGGTCTAAGGCAGCCTTAGACCATACAAATGGGACCTCCTAGATGGCATCTAAGTGGCTCTAGAGCAAGGCATACACAAAGGTCAAGGCATGAGGCATACAACATATGCATTCAAAGCTTCAAAGAGGCATGCAAGGCAATCAAACAAGCATGTCTAAGGGACTGAAATTGCATGCTAAATGGTTCCAAACCATTGAAAATAATGCAAACAAGGCATGCTACACATTTATGCACTTAAGGCCAACAAGCCAAACATGCAAAGGGGCTATACAATGCAAGCTAGGGTCGACCAAAATAACTATGGACAGACCTCATTCATGGCAAAATAAGCATACAAGCTTCACAAATGTAAGCCTAAAACATGCTAGAAACAAAGGCACACAACCTAAGACATGTTAAGGGATCACAAGGCATTACATGGCAACTATGCTAAGCATGCATAAGGGACCAAAACCAACTCTTAGCAATGTTATATCATGGCATAATAAACATAAAATGCAGCCTAGACATGCTCAACACACATTCAAACAAAGGCTTCCTCAAGAGGCCAAGACTTGTCCTTTTCAAGGACAACAAGGAGAGGGGGTGGCCCTCTCCTTCTTGGGACTTCAAGGCATCATCTACACCACTGAAATCCCTCAAGATTTCAGTGGTGAAGAGACCCAAACACCAAAATCCCGGAGCTCAACAAAATAGCACAAAAAAAGAGGCCTTTCAAGGCCTAAGAGGGGCCAAACTTCCCCAAAGCACAAAGCACCCTTAATAAACTATCAAGAGGACTAAAAAACAGAACCTTTTTGTATTAAACACCAAGTGCAAAAATAGTTCAAAGATAGGTAAAAATGGAGTGCAAGAATGGGGTAAAAAGAGGACTAATGTCTTACCCTTGTAGACCTCTTCACCAAAGATGATGTTGTTGCTTCCTTAAGCTCTAATCTAGCCAAAAACTTTAAGAACAACCTCTTGGAACCTCAGTAGCCAAGGGAAGGTGAAACACTAGGTGCTTGTGTGCAATAATGTGGACTAAAGCACCTAGTGTACAAACAAGAGAGCAAAAGAGAGATAGGATAGATATAGAACTCAAACCCTAAAACCAGAGCTTCTCTGAGGTCTTTTCTCTCTAAAATGTCTAACTCTCCAACCCTAGAACAAGGGAGAGAAGGCCTCCTCTTATAGAGGAGGCAATCTTGTAAAGCTTAACTAGTAAGCAAACAAGAGGCACATCCCTCCATACACGTGTATGGAGGAGAAGAAAGTGCCAGACAGCTGCTTTAAAATATCTCAAAAAGCAGATGAACAGTAGTCGGCTAGCCAAAAATGTCATTTTGACAAAAATGAGTGCCGACCGGCAATATATATTGCCGGTGGCAACGAAAACCAGCCGGTGGCCTCTAGCTAGTGCCGGTGGTGTGTGGGGATGCCTCACAAGGCATTCCCTGCCCCTCCAAGGCAAAACACAAGTGTTTGGTGTAAAACCAGACACAAGACGGTCGAGTTCGGAGATCCTGAGGTAG
Organism: Camellia japonica; assembly: GCA_030407325.1. Taxonomy (NCBI): domain Eukaryota; kingdom Viridiplantae; phylum Streptophyta; class Magnoliopsida; order Ericales; family Theaceae; genus Camellia; species Camellia japonica. The sequence goes on along the minus strand of JAPPVO010000024.1, from coordinate 45,479,313 downwards.
GGCGCGTAGCCAAGAACTCCGGGAACTCCAAACGAACACAAACATGGATAATCACCGAGTGTTCAACAGGTGACGTCCAAGTCTTGAGGACGGTCAAAAATGGGGTGTCTACACGCACCCTCTCTTGTTTGGCAATATGAGGGGGGCTTTTTATCGAGCAGCACCGGGTCAGGTAGTGAGCCAAAATCTGATTCCACTGAGTCTGTGGAGTCGGAATCAGGTTCCAACTCGTCTGAGTCTGAGTCTGGTATTCTTGGGGGTGATAACCCGGATGCCACTGTCTGCCCAGGTCGTCTTTTTCTTTTTCCTTTGAGTCTGTTGTAACAGAGGAATCGGGCGAACTGGATGTTATTAATGAGAATAGTACGGCTGTGGCTTTCGAGTACTTTTCTGTGCCTTTAATTTATTGCATTAACTAGGATTTTGAAAATTTTGATGAAAACGACGAGGAAGAAATTCCTTCGGTTTTGCAATATTTGCTTGATCAAGAGTAGGAGAGGTTTGTTAAACCCATGGTTAATGAAATCACCACAATTAATGTTGGTATTGAGAAGGACCCGTGGCTGGTCCAGATCGGGTCCACGTTGTCTTCGAAGGAGCGCGAGCGCTTAGTCGCTTTATTAAAAGATTTCAAAAATGTTTTCGCGTGGTCCTACGAAGACATGCTTGGAATCGATCTTGAGATTGTACATCACCGGATCCCTCTTGACCCAGAGGCCCGACCTGTTAAGTAGAAGCTCCAAAGGATCCACCCGAACTGGGCTCTGAAGATCAAAGAAGAGGTCACTAAGCAGATTGACGCAGAGTTCCTGTTGGTATCTAAATACCCTACTTGGTTGGCCAATATAGTTCCGGTGTCGAAGAAGGATGGCAGAATTCGGGTATGTGTGGACTTTAGGGATTTGAACAAAGCCAGTCCGAAGGACGACTTTCCTCTACCACATATCAACGAATTAGTGGACTTTACTGCTGGGCATGTGCTGCTCTCGTTCATGGATGGGTTTTCAGGCAAGAATTAGATTTTGATGGCACTCGAAGAAAGAGAGAAGACTACTTTCACCACCCCGTGGGGAACCTATTGTTTTAGGGTGATGCCGTTTGGGCTGAAGAACGCTGGGGCTACGTGTCAACGGGCTGCGACCACAATTTTGCACGATATGATCCATAAAGAGGTTGAGGTGTACGTGGATGACATGATTGTCAAGTCCAAGGAAAGAGAGGGCCAGTACACCGCCTTGCAGAAATTCTTCCAACGGATCAGAGAGTATTGGTTGTGGTTGAGTCCTCAGAAATGTACACTTGGTGTTACAGCAGGGAAAATGCTGGGGTTCTTGATCACACAGAGAGGTATCGAGGTCGATCCTTCCAAAATCAATGCCATCTTAGAAATGCCACCACCAAGGATTGAAAAGGAGGTGCGAGGCTTTCTAGGTAAAGTGCAATTCATAAGACGGTTTATTGCAAAATTAACCTTGGCTTGTGAACCACCATTTGGTCTCCTAAAGAAAGGAAAGAAGTTCCAATGGGACGACCGATGCCAAGTTGATTTCGAGCAAATCAACCAATATCTATAGAACCCACATGTGTTGTCACCGTCTGACTCGGGAAACCGTTGATTCTGTACCTATTAGTGACCGAAACGACGATGGGCTGCATGCTTGCATAGAAGTCTGAGGACAAAGTGGAGAAGGCTATCTACTACCTGAGCAAGAAAATGCTGGATTACAAGACTCGCTACACTCCACTGGAGAAGGCTTGTTTGGCCTTGGTATGGGCTACCAGGAAGCTGAGGCACTACCTGTTAGCTCACTTTGTAATGCTGGTTTCGAGATTAGATCCCATCAAATATCTCTTCAACAAACCAGCACTTATGGGTAGGCTAGCTCGTTGGTTGCTTCTGTTTTTCGAATTTGATCTGAAGTACATGAGACGCAAGTCAGTGAAAGGGAGAGCGGTAGCGGAGTTCCTAGCCGACCACCCAGTTGAAGGGGATGAAGCAGTTGAGTATCTGTTCCCAGACGAGGCCATTTTGCACGTCGAAGAAGAGACTTGGATAATGTACTTTGACGGAGCGTCAAACCAATATGGGTATGGGATAGGGGTGTTGCTGATAGCACCCGACAATTCCCGTATACCTTTAGCATTCAAACTCCGGTTCAAAGTGTCGAACAATGAGGCAGAGTATGAGGCATGTATTGTTGGATTAGAAGCCGCCCTGGAACTAGGGGCAAAATGGTTGGATGTCATCGGGGACTCGAACCTTGTTGTATCTCAAGCTAAAGGAGATTGGAAAGTTAAAGAAGAAAAGATGAGAATTTATCACTAGACCTTAGACGTTCTGATTCCTCGGTTTGAAAAAACTGAATTTCACCGATCTGTTAAGAGAGAACAACAGTTCGCTGATTATCCACCAAGGAACTTCTTGGAAAAGGAGGAGTATCCACCAGGGGCAAATGCCAAGGATAAGAGGGCAATTCGAAGAATGGCTGCTCAGTTCATCGTCTGCGGGGGTAAACTGTACAAGAGGGGCCATCTAGGGATGCACAAGCTATGTGTTGATGCTAAAGAATCCAAGCGCCTGATGGAGGCCATCCATGGAGGAAAGTGCGGAGCGCACATGAGCGGGGTGATGCTAGCTCGAAAAATCCTTAGACAAGGTTATTACTGGTTAACCATGGAGGAAGATTGTATTGGCTTTGTCCGGCGACGCCACAAATGTCAGATCCATGCAAACCGCATGAACATTCCGCCGTCGAAGCTGTAAAACATGACTTCGCCATGGCCGTTTTCAGTCTGGGGGATTGATGTAATTGGGGCTGTCACTCCGAAGGGGTCTAACGGGCATGAGTATATTCTAGTAGCGATAGACTACTTTACGAAGTGGGTTGAGGCTCAATATTATGCGGTGTTGAAGGCATCGCATGTTGCTAAGTTCATCAGAAACAACATCATCTATCGCTACGGGGTCCCGAATGAGATTATTTCAGATAATGGTTCCCACTTCAAGAAGGAGGTGATCGACTTTGGAGAAATACAACGTGGCTTTTCATAAGTCATCTACATATCGGCCGCAAACCAACGGAGCAGTTGAGGCCGCCAAGAAGAACATCAAGCACATTCTGCAGAAGATGTTGGAAACCTACAGGGACTGGCCAGATAAGCTGCCATTTGCTCTTTGGGGCTACCGGACTTCATTTCGAACTTCTACTGGGGCAACTCCGTATTCCTTGTTTTATGGGATGGAGGCTGTTCTGCCTATCGAAGTTGAGGTTCCGTCATTACGGGTATTGGCTGAGTGTCAGATAGCTGAGGCAAATTGGCAGCAAAGTAGGTTCGAAGAACTCATGCTCTTTGATAAAAGAAGGCTCAAAGCATTGTATCACGTCCAGGGTTATCAATGAAGAATTGCCAGGGCTTTCAACAAGAAAGTTAAGTCCAGGAATTTGAAGGAAGGGGATCTAGTGCTCAAAGACAATCAAGCTCCCATCCACGACCCTAGGGGCAAGTTCAGACCCAATTGGACTGGCCCTTACATCATCAAGTCTATCTGGTCGGGTGGAGCTGTCGTTCTGATGGACCTAGATGGCCTTCAGTTCTTCCAGCCGATCAACATGGACAAGTTGAAGAAATACTATCCTTGAGTGGCTTGCTAGGCCGAAAACCCGAAAGGGCGACCTAGACAAAAGTTAGAGCATGAAAAATTTGAAATAATAAAAACTGAGCTCGCAAGGTTGAAAACCCAGAAAGGGTGGCCTTGGCAAAATTTAGAGCGCAAAAGGAGAGGGTTAATACACGAGTGAACCTGAGCCGAACTATGTAAGGCTTGATTCCCATCTTCAGGATACGTAGGCAACTTTATTCTGAAGTCCAGCCATAAACACTTCCAAATCAACTTTGTCCATGTGATCATGTTGGTCATCTTTGTCTATTCTGCATTCAAGAGCTCGGTTGTGATCTCTAGTACAATGCTATTCAGACTAGGGGCAACTTTCCAGTTGCTGGGATCCGGGGTTGTACATCTCAGTGATAGATCTCGGGCGTGTCCAGTTTTGATCAATATCGAAAATGGTTTTGAAAAGTTTTAATAAACGTTGATTTTGCTCAAATTAATCTTTTTACGACTTAAACCATTTTTAGACCAAACGGAAAATTTTCAGTACCCATAACCTTCAATTATATTGATTTCAGTATAGAGCTCTCCTACTCTTGAATACAAATTGAAGTTGCTTTTTATTACATTCATAAAGAAAACTTGAAAGTACTGAATAAAGCAAATAAATTCGGGGCATAGTCAGGTGTTCCTGCGCTCTCTCCCAGAGGTTGTGGAAGCCTCTGATGCCAAAGTAGGCCCAACCTGCGCCTCTTCATCAAGCCAAGCTATGCACTCATCAGAGAGGGTGCAACTGAAAGTGGGAGAGGGGGCCAGAAGCTCTCTCATCCCCCATGCTGTGGCATACCGAGCGAGCTGTGTGCCTCGGACTGGAAATGCAGCAGGGTACTCTACCCCATCTTCCGGGCAAGTCTGATCATGTCCAAACTGGCACCAGAATCGGAACGGAAAGTAAAAGGCATAGTGTTTAGGCCGATCAACTGAATCCCGGGCTGGCAAGATATGTTGTAGCTCATCACCGGTAAATTGAGCCAAGGGCAGCGCCAAGCAATGTTGACAGCAGGCAAACTGCACATCCACTCGCATCACCATCCCTCATCTGGGGCATCCACTAGACACCGCCGAAAGAAATAGCCGCGAGCTAAATATGCTGGGCATGAGTCCACAACCTTCAACTTATCCATCAACCATATCTGGGGAGGGATGAAAAATGAGAGATTAAAGAATAGAGAGGTGCACGTGGAGAGAAAAGTGAGAAAAGGGTTTTGAGAGAAAAATCGAGCCTGAGGGCCGAGTGATGTGAGAAATATATGTGAGATAGGGTGGGAAACATTACCTGCAGCAGTAGTGGACTCCCCACGAATCTAGTCGTCTCCCGGCGATGAAAAGCATCCAAACCCATCAATGTCTCAACTAATGTCATGGCAATGCAGCTCTTGCCTTCTTTTAAGCCTTCGGCAACCTTAATCAAACATACGCTAGACCCTCCAGAGCTTGGGGCAAGCAAGAAATGAGACAACATGCACAAGCAAAGCGCATGACACCGAAAACCCTACCAGTGATGATCGTCGCGGTACCGATATCAGAAAACCGATGAATCAAGCTGGGGATGTCCAACTCTTCGTCGTGAATCAAAGACCGAGCGTCATGCAAAGTGAGCCCGCACATCCGTCCTAAGGCTTGGATGTGACCGAAGCGGAATTGAGGCAAGATCTCTTCATCGCGCTGAGATTCCATCAAAGCTTGGAAGTCTTCGAAAGTGGGACACATCTCTTGTCCGCCAAAGCTAAAAACATGAGTTACCAGATTCCAACACCTTGCCGCGGCATAGAGGAATGGAAAACGCAGCGGGGTGCGGCTCAGTGTGAATAGTGCATTTATTCCAAAACCCCAGAAATTCAACTTTTCCGAACCATCCAAGTTAGCAATCCAATTTGTGAGATTTTGGACAAGAAATGCCTCCATTTGGTGCAAAACTGAGTTAGAATGAGGGAACCACGAAGCTAGAACCTTTAAAGACGATAAGGCACTGTTTAAAGGACAAGTGGCCAAAATCTGGAGGTCCCCAACATAAGTGGTCGGCCGACCACTTTTGCTGGTCGACCAGCCACTTTTTCTGGTTGGCTAGCCACATTTTCTGGTCTGCAGACCATAAAAGTGGTCGGCAAGCCCTTTTGGTGGTCGGCCATGAGCAAAAAGTGGTCTGCAGCTGTTGCTTGCTTCCAGAAGAGAGTTCCTAGCCTTCCTAAGTGCTAAGAATGCTCAAGGTCTGAGTCTACTTCTGATTCGGATGCGTCCCGTTGCTTCGTTTATCCAATATGCATTTGCTTATCGAGTTGTTAAGTTTTACTTATCGAGTTGTTGCTCTTTGATTATCGAGTTATTGCTCTTTGATTATCGAGTGTTGCGATTTGTTTATTGAGTTGTTGCTCATTGCTTATCGAGTTGTTATAATTCGTTTATCGAATTGCTCTTTAAGTTGTTTTGTTTGTTGCGTTAGTTCACTACCTGACTTTGCAATACATGGATGTTCAATACTCATCAATCTCATTTTTGTGCAAAATTATGCGATGCGATGCTTAGAATACAAATGCAACACTTTTGAACAAAAAAGCTGTTTTCATTCCGTCCTGGTTTCTCTTTACAAAAGTACAAAGTTTTGAAGAAAATAAAACTGCCTAAGGCTGTACAATGTGCTATAACGACTAGCAAAAAGAGAAATAAAGCAAAAGCAAACATCTGGGTCGGTGCTATCTGGCTTAAGATCGAGAGGCCCTCTTCACCCTCTTCGGCTCAGCAGCCTCTGTACCACCGCCGCTGGCACCACCGCCTGAACCAGAACCGCCATCCTCGGAATCCTCCTCGGCGTCGTCTCCACCCTCAGAACTGGAACCAGTGTCATCACCTCTGCCCGCAGATGTCTCTGACTGAGGGTGTGCTGACTCCTCCTCCTCGCTGGACTCGTCATCATGTCTGGAAGGCGCTCTACGTCTCCCTCGACCGTGTGCCGGGATCCCTCTCCCTGCTACTCGAGAAGGCCCGGGTGGCCCGGGCTGTAGAGGTGTGACCTGAAAAGGCAGTTTGAATACATCAGCTAGAGCATGTATATCAGATGCAAGTATGGCGCATGGAATAAGTGCATGCAGATATAGTATGTGAATGTGATGTGTCGGGTGTGATCTAAACATGTCGTGAATCAGTGTAGTGAAGTGTTCAGCTTTGGTATGTCATCAGAAGTATGATAAATACAAGGAAATTGAAAAGTACCGGAATGCCGTAGGCGTACAGCAGCGTCTCCCTCTGCAAGACCATACTCTCAAGAGAGGCCATCGCCTCGAGCAACCCCACAACATATCCTCCGGGAGGCTGCAGATGTAAGTTCAAGTCATCAATGAATGAATGAATGTCTCAATATCTGAATGATAGAGGAAAAACTGTGAGACATACCGATACTGAGTCAGGGGCACTGACATATCAATGATCGGGCAATGGGGGCTCCAGCGGAATCTGGTAAGGCGTCCCATACCGCCAGCATGTCAGCTCAGTCGGAGGATTTGGCCACCCAGCACACTGCCTAGTAGGGATCCTCCTAGTCCTACCTCTCGATGCGCTGGCCCTGCTAGTCGAAGGGATGTCTGCAGCTCTGGTGCGGCTTGAGGAAGGCATGTCAGCAGCTCTCCTGATGGGGGTACGGACACCTGTCAGTGGAGGCATCAGGTATGTGTGAAGGTATGTCGTGTACTCCCCCTCTTCCAGGAAAAAGACTGCGTCAGCACCCAGCATAAGGTCGCTAGCCTCCCGGGGAGTGAGACTCTCTGTGGACCGCATGTCTAAGGGAGGCGGTGAAGGGATCTCCTGAGCGGGATTGCCCATCGTCTGGCGCATGAAGCGCTCCCCAAGAAACCAGGCTCTACCGACTGGTCCCTCAAACAAAATCCTGTATCGAGAGGTGCTCCATGCCCCAGCGAACTGGAACCGAGAATACCCTGACATGGCTATCCGAGGCTGCCAGGTGACTTGCGGATAGCAAGTGCATAAAATGATTAGATATCATAAATATGCAAGATGAATCAAAGTTGAAAGCATGAAGAACTGAGAGTTCTGGATTACCTCGGTCGCTCGTACTGTGTCAAAGTAATGCCTCAGATATGGCAATGTCTCCCGGGGTCTGGGCCGACATCGACCCTCGAATCTGCGCGAGTATGGCACGTCGAGTGGTGCCTCGACCTCTGGATCAGGGGTGAGCGTCGGGAAGTAGGCGCATATCCATAGCTGTGAAAGGCAAGATAGTGGCAGTCAGAATACAGAATGTATAGAAAATGCAGAATGCTGAGTACAGAATGAGAATACAGAATGTATAAAAAATGCAGAATGCAAAATGCAGAATTCTGAGTACAGAATGAGAATACAGAATGTATAGAAAATGCAGAATGCAGAATGCAAAATGTGGAGTACAGAATGTAATATGTGCAATGTGTGGACTGTGCAGTGTACAGGAAATGAAAAGCAGAAATGTAAATCAATGAGGTAGAATGTACCTCCCAGGCTCTCCAGTAGCCACCTACTATGTTCTCGCGTCCGCGAGAGGTCGCGCTCATATAGCAGTAAAGGGTAGCAAGGCCAGCGCCGCCCCAATCAAAGTGCCAAACCGGTGATAGGTCTACTAGAGCACTCAAAAGATATAGCCCGACTGTGTTCCCCCTATCGGAGAACAATGTGGTCCCGAGAAGGAACATCAGGAACCCCCCGACATACTACTCTGTCGCCTCAACAGTCACGGGCACAGTCCATCTATACTGCTCTGTGAACCAGGTGTATCTGACCATGCATGATGATCGGTAGATCGGTAGATCGGCAGATGGGCTCCGAGTAGGTAAGTCCAGGCTGCCTCCCACTCACCCATATCGAAGTCATATAGGATAGGCCGACCTCCCACGTCGAGGCCCGTCAGCATAGAAAAGTTGTACGGGGTCATCGCCATGTCCCCAGTAGTAAAGAAATGGAAGGAGTTGGTGGTGTCCCACCATCTCTCTACTAATGCGCCCATGAGGGTCCTGCTCACCTGAAGATGCGACAACCCTGTGCAAAATGGGCCAAACCCTGCCTCATCAACGATATGTCGAACACCATCTGGGAGCTCCATATACCACTCCCTCACGATGATCGACCCATATCCCTGGGTGAAACGGGAAGCCACCTACGTTCAGAATGAGCAGAAATACAGCGTGAGTTTTGTTCAGAATGAGCAGAAATGTTGTGTGTGAGTTGTGTGCAGAACGAACAGATATATTCAGTTTCAGAATGAGCAGAAATGCTGTGTGTGAGTTGTGTATAGAATGAACAGATGTATTCAGTTTCAGAATGAGCAGAAATGTTGTGTGTGAGTTGTGTACAGAATGAACAGATGCATTCAGTTGCAGAACGAACAAAATGCAGTGTGTGAGCTATGTTCAGAATGAGCAGAAGTGTTGTGTATGTAAATGTGTTCAGAGCGAGCAGATAAAATACATAGCGAAAGCATGAAGTGTGCAAGAAATGCAAAATACAACACAGAAAATGTAAAAGTGAAGTACGCACCTCACGCATGTGGTGAGACAGGTGGGACTCCGGCTCCCGTAGTAGCAAGTCTGCGGGTGCTCGTCGCGCGAAGTCTGTGAAATGATGAAAAGTGCTCGATGGTAGTACGTGCTCCTGAGGGTGGTACCTCTCCGGGTCAAAAGGCCGAATCCTCGGCGGCAATGGCATGATGTTAGGCTCGTCATCTACTCGCGGAGAACCCCCATCGCGTGGGATGTGGTCAGCCATCTGAAAAAAGTTGCAAAATGAGCAAAAATGAGCGAAATGAGCCCAAATTGCAAAAAGTCAACAAAAGTCAACTCTTGGGAAGAGAAAAAGTCAAAGAAAGTCAAAGCCCGAGAAAAGGTGCTAAATTTCGAGAGAAACATACCTCAAGTGGTGAAAACGGAGAAAGAAGCTCCGAAAACAAATTCTGATCGGTTCAAATTGAAGAGAATCGAAAGTTTTTCGCGAATCAACTTTGCGTGGGGCGTTAGAAAACGCGTGTAAAGCCCGGATCTAAGAGGAAAAGGATCTAGGGAGGGAGAGCAAGTGATTTCGGCACTAGAGGTGTGAGTGAAATGTGTTTTGGAGGTGTACACTTATAGAACCGAGGCTAAAAGACCAAGCTGCCCCAAAGTTGTGTAAACTGGTCGGCCGACCAGTTTTTCTAGCTGACCGACCACTTAAGTGGTCTGCAGGTGGTCTGCAGGTGGTCTAGGTGGTCGGCAGCCCTCCTGGTTGGTCTTCAGGGTCCCATTGTCTTCCCTGTGTGTTTTTATGTGATTGGAGTTCTTGGCTCTCGAAAAAGTGCAAGAAAAGTTCACTATTTTCAACACAAAATGTCCCCGCGGAAACTTCGACTCATGTATTCAATGCATGACTCATCGTCACTCGTCAAGAGCAAGGTGTATCCTTTTTAAGTATGTTGTGCCCCCTCCGAGAGGTAAATCGGAGGTTGCGTTTGAATTGGTCTGGTTAAGGCGTTTGTTTCCTTATTCGGCATTTTACTTCAAACATGCTGTTGATGTTGCATTGAAAATGCATTGTTGTTGTGCACGGAATGTGTATGTCGTGTTGCATTGTTATGCACACTTTTCACTTGCAGTGCTACGCACTTTTCACTTGCATTGCTATGCACCACTTGCATTGTATATGCACGTGTTTATCTCGTATCGGAATTGTATCTTGATGTAACGTTAAACATGTGTTTCTACTATATTGTACCTGTTGAGTTTTTTTCTTATGCAGGCACGATATTGTATGTATGGTTCATTTGAGGCTGGTGCAACTAGGCGATATTGTATGTACGGTTCATTCGAAGAAGTTTTGTTTAAAATTGTTCATACAGCGCATCTATCACACACGCTTTGTTCACCTAGTGTATCTATCACACATGTTCGCTTTGTGTATCTATCGCACTATGTTCACTTAGTGTATCTATCACACTTTGTCCACCTTTGTGTATCTATCACGCATGCTTATTTAGTGTATCTATCACACTTCGTTCACTTAGTGTATCTATCACACTTTGTTCACCTTTGTGTATCTATCACACTTTGTTCGTTTTGTGTATCTATGACACTTCGTTCACCTTTAGTGTATCTATCACACTTCGTTTCACTTTTTGTATCTATCACACTTTGTTCACCTTTTGTGTATCTATCACACTTTGTTCACTTTGTTTATCTATCACACTTTGTTCACCCTTTGTGTATCTATCACACATGCTCACTTTGTGTATCTATCACACTTTGCTCACTTAGTGTATCTATCACACTTTGTTCACTTTGTGTATCTATCACACATGCTCACTTTGTGTATCTATCGTACTTTGCTCACTTAGTGTATCTATCACACTTTGTTCACTTTGTGTATCTATCACACTTTGCTCACTTAGTGTATCTATCACACTTTGTTCACCTTTTGTGTATCTATCACCTATGCTCACTTAGTGTATCTATCACACTTTGTTTACTTAGTGTATCTATCACACTTCGTTCACCTTTTGTATCTATCGTACATGTTCGCTAAGATTGCATAATTTTCTTACATCCTTTCTGCATGAGATGTAGTTTGGTTCGTGTTTATTTATTTGCTTGTGTACGAGTTTGCTGTAGCATTTCTTTGCATAACATTTGCATCTAGATGTTTCATTACAGCCCTCTTTGCATGATCATAAGTTAAGTTCTGCATTGTGCATGTCATTTGCATCTTGCCCCTGCCTGTGGGCACATCTCTTTGTTATCTTGCCTGTTTGTCTAAGTCTTCGGCCTTGTCAAAAATGGGTCGTCTCTGGGCTTTGACATTCACTCCAGTCACTTCTTGACTTCCGAGTTCTGTCAAAGAGGGGCAACTGTAGACACCCCATTTTTGACCGACCTTAAGACTCAGACGTCATCGTTTGAGTGCTCAATGATTGTGCGTGTTTGTGCTCGTTTCGAGTTTCCAGAGTTTTTGGCTGAATGCCTTGCCTCCGGGCCTCTGAACTCTTTGTTTTTTGGCTTGGTTTGTGGATCATGCCTTGTTGACCTTGCTTGGAGGGAGGGAGAGGTCCGTAGACCACTTTTTGTAGTCGTAGACTACTTTTCCCTCCTGTAGGCTAGTTTTCGGTTTCTGGAGCTTTCGGCTGAGCGCCTTGTCTCGGAACCTCTTAACGTTCTCCTCTTGGCCTGGTTTTCGGACCATGCCATGGTGCCTTTGCCTGGAGGGAAACAGAGGCCTGTAGACCACTTTTTGTGGTCGTAGACCACCATTCCCTCTCGTAGACCACTTTTCGTACCTGTAGACTAGTTTTCAGGGCTCCCGGCTGCGTGCCTCGTCCCGCGGAGTTTTGTCTTGCTTCCTTTTGGTTTGGTTTTGAACCAAACCTTGTTTTCCTTGCTTGAAGGGTGGAATAAGGGGTGTAGACCAGTTTCTCCCCCTGTAGACCACTTTTCTTCCCTTCCAGCCAATTTTCTGGTCGGCCAGCTGGTCTTGGTGGTCTTTGGACCACCAAAAGTGGTCGGCAGCCATGTCACCACCTTCTTTTCTTTGTGCAGACCAGCTTTCCCCCCTTGCCGACCACTTGTTGACCTTGTAGACCACTTGGGAGTGGTCGGCCGACCACCTCAATTGGTCGGCACATTTTCTGCATTTTTCTGCAAATATTTTCTAGCCAGCTGTGCCAGTTGTTGGGCATAGAAAGCATCCTCCATGCACGTGTATGGAGGGATTGCTTGGAGCCTCTAGCTTGTCAAACAAGCTTGGAGCATGGATTTCTATAAAAGGGAGCCTCCTCCCTCTTGCTTTAGGTTCAGAAAATTGGCTGAGGGCTATACATATCATCTATCTCTATACTTCATCCTTTCTCTACATATTTGTGCTTAAAAATGCCATTTCTTCACACTTTTGCACACAAACACATAGTGAAACACCTTCATTCTTGAGCTGAGGTTCTTGAAGGTTTGTTTGAAGCTCAAACGCTTGGTTTTGCCTCAGAAGTTGCTAATTTCTATGTTTCTTCAAGGGTGAGACTCTATCCTCTCTAAAGCTTTGTTTTGCTTAAGTCTTTGGCCCTATTTGCATGATGTTTTAGGCTTAACTTTAGACTGCAAAAAGTTCTGATTTTAAGTGTTAAGAAAGGTTGTTTAAGGCCTCTTTGGTGTTGGGGGTGTTCTACCCCCTTTTGTGCCTCATTTTGCCTTATTTTGAGCTATCCTTTTAAGCTATTGCGACCACCTCTTTTTGGCCTTCTCACCACTGAAGCTCAGAGAAATTTCAGTGGTGGAAAGTGTGTTTTGAGGTCCCAAATAGGAGGGGGTCATCCCCTCTCCTTGTGTCTTGGTTGCTTGCCTTGTTGGCCTCATGTTTGAGCATATCTTTCTAGCATGTTTTGGCTCCATCTTAGCATGTCTTAGGCATTATTTCATCATGGCATAGCTCTATTTTGGGCTGGATTGATCATTGGTTGCTTGCATGTTACACTTGTAGTGTAAATTTTGCATACTAGCCTTACATGCTTGTGTTGATAGCTCATCTTTCTAGCATGTTTTGGTCCAATCTCAGCAAGTTTTTGGTGTTATTTTAGCATGCCTTAACTTTGTTTTGGGTTGGTTTTATTACCTCTTGCATGCTCCTTGCACTTGTAGTGCAATTCAACTCGCTAGCCTAACATGCATCATGCTTTTGATCATCATTCTAGCATGTTTTTTAGCTCCACTCCAGGAAGCTTTTACCCATGTTTTGCCATGCTTAAGCTTTGTTTTAAGTTGTTTTGGTCATGCATGCCTTGCTTTGTATAGTCATAGTGCATTCTAGCTCACTAGCTTTGAGTTTCCAAGTCACTAGCATGCATTGCTTGGGCTATTTGTATGATTTAGCATCATTTGATATGTGATTTCAGTGCATGTAGTGTGGCCACACACTCACATGTGCCACTCTTTCAATGCTTTGGAGGGCTGGTGCTTTATGCCTTAAACATGAGCCATTATATGTATGCCATCTTGCTTAAGCTTTTGGGCTACCATCTCAGTGGGTTTTTGGTCTTATTTTGCCATGATATAACTTTGATTTTTTTTGGTAAAGTCATCTCATGCTTGGTGTTGGTAGATGTAGTGTAATCCTCTTTGTTGGCCCAGCATGCTCCATGCTTCATGCTTTCATGCTAGCTTGTTTTGGCTATACTCCATACATGTTTTAGCATTGTTTTGACATGCTCTAGGACTGTTTTGGTTGTCTTGGCCATATGGTTCATGTATTGCATAGCTATAGTGCAAGTGCCTATGCTAGTTTCAAGCTTTGAACCTCCTAGCACGCTTCATTTGTGACGTGTGCATGATTTAGCATCATTTCACACCTAATTTCAGAGCATATAGTGTTGTCACACTTCCACACTTGTCACTTCTTAATCATGTTTGAGAGTTATGCTCTTATGCTTAGTTGATGGGCCAATGCATGAGCATGCATTATCTTGCTTTTCATGCCATCATTTCAGAGTATTTTGGCCACTGTTTTGGCATGATTTAGGTCTGTCTATATTCAGTTTAAGTCCATTGAGCATTATATTACATGCCTCTTGTGAGATGTTCTTTCCTAGCTTTGATGCCTTAGGCTTCTAAACTTGCCATGCATGCAGTGTTCATATGTTGGAAACTCGTGCATGCCATTCTAGCATTCATAGAAGAGCATGTTGTTTTCATGTTGTTACATTGCATTGTGTTTGCATTTTGTTGCATTGCATGTTGTTTGCATGTTGTTGCATTGCATTGTGTTTGCATGCCATTAGCATTGATAGGTTGATCATGTTGCATTGCATTGTGTTTGGGTAAAGTGTTAATCCAAACATGAGAAACGAGGGAAGTTTCATATTTGAAGTGATGAAACGTGCCTCATTTCTCGGTCGCCGACCCTCTTGATCAAGCATGATGGAGGTTAAGGCCTTTTGTGTTATTTGTGCATTCATTAGCATTGAATTGTGCAAACTTGGCTTCTCGACCATCGTGCATTGCGATGCTCGGTTGGTGGCCCGAGAGTCGAGAATTGCACTCCCTTGAGCTTAAGAAATGATAGGGAGGGTGGTTGTGCACACATACCTTGCAAATACACTGCTGTGCCCCTTCTTGTTCTCTGTTGCAGCAAATTGGAGCTTGGCAGGATTTTTTGGTCGGCAGACCAGAAAAAGTAGCTGGCCGACCACTTTTTCTAGTCTGCAACATGTTTAGGTGGTCTACAGGTGGTCTACAACACCATTAAGTGGTCGGCAGCCCTCCTGGAGGTCTCCTTGTTAGAGTAGAAGCTATCTGGAGGTTTGTGCAGTGTTCTGAAATCAAATGCAAACAGAGGCAAGCTGGGGCATAGTAATGAATTTCCGAATGAGGCGACCGAGCATGCATGCACCCCTCGCCCCGAGGACCTCTTCTTACTACTTTACTTAGCTGCTTTGCTTAGATAGCTAATGCTTTGGTTTTGTACTTAATTAGTTGACATGCTTAGCTAATCGATTTGTTTTGTAATAATTAGTTAACTTGTTAGTTAATTAGTTTTGGTTTGTAATAATTAGTTTAATTAGCTTAGATTAGCTAGTTAGCTTATTATTCGGACCCTCCGTCGAGAGGGCAAATATTGTAATAAGTGTGCGTGTGTGTGTGCATGTCTCCCAACCTCATTTCTTTCTCCCTTTTACTTATCAGCTTTTGATGGTTAGTTTAGGGCATATTTCGATTAGCATACTTATGCTTTGCATGCGTGCATCCATTCATCTGTCTTGCATGCACCGGGCTCGGCGTATCATACAAACTGCATTGTATTTCAATACCAATTTGAATACATGTTATCTAGTTGCATTCACATGACATCTTAGAATAGCCGAGCCTATCTTAGTTGCATTTTGTATGTGTTGCATTAGGCATTCTTAACATGGCTAGGATCATGCATTGATTTCTAACATAGCTTTTGTTGTGGCTCGGAGTACTAGGTAAGCTTTTTACGCTTTAGCATCCTTGCATGCGTGTAAGTGTTGCCATGTTCAGCATGCTTGCCCACTTGAATTGTCTGAATTGGAACAACTCGATGATTGTGAGTTTTAAGCCCACTTGAAGTGGCAAAATCATGTTTTTCTAAGCCCACTTAGGGGTGGCAAATCCGCACTTTAGCCTACTTGCGAGTAGCACTTTCAAACCACTTTCAAAAACAAACATCAGTTGTCTTGTTCCAATCCGCGTGATTAAGTCTATACTTTTATGCTGTGCGCATCACATAGTAAGTTAGCCAATAAACCGGAATAAGAATGCATGTGTTTTCAAAAACAACATGTCATGTTAGCAGAGGCCAATCTTTGATCGGGCGAGCGGGGGTGCTCATTTCAGGACCTTCCCCTCTCGTACCCAAGTTCCCGAGCCGAGGCAACTTTGGTGATGACGGACACGTGGCCTTAGGCACGAGTTAGGGTTTCCTAAATTTCCCAAAACAAAATATTTAGGTGGCGACTTTGAAATCTGGCAAAGCAGTTCATGTTTGGCACTTCTTGATTAAAATTGATTTTTCAAAACGATTTGCCGGATTTGGACTCTTTGGTGATTTATCAGTCTTACATTGTACTTTGTGAGATTAGATTCAGAACCGTGACAGGAGTCCGAATTGTAGTAGCTAGAACTACAATTCGCGCCCTCGCACGCAGAGCGGAGTTCGGGCGGTCTACACTTGGTTTAAAGCTTTACTTGTTAGTTAGCTTGGTTTTGTAATTTATTTAATTAGTTTGTTAATTAATTAAGTGTTGTAATAATTAGTAGTTCGCTAGCTATTCAATTTGGTTGTGTAATAATTAGTCTAATTAGATTAGTTGATTAGCTTAGCTTAGATTAGCTTAGCTTATTCATTCGGACCCTCCTTCGCGAGGGTGCAATGTTGTAATAAGTGTGCGTGTGTGTGTGCATGTCTTCCAACCCCACGTCTTTCTCCCTTTCGATGGTTAGATTAGGGCATATTTTGATCAGCATACCTTTTGCTTGCATGCGTGCATCATTCATTTTGTCTTGCATGCACCGGGCTCGGCGCATCATTTAAACTGCATCGTATTTCAATACTTATTTGAATACATGTTTCAAAGCATGTTATTGAATTGTTGCATTCATATGTCATCTTAGATAGCCGAGCCTATTTAGTTGCATTTTGCATGTGTTGCATTAGGCATTTTGCATAGTTAGGATCATACATGATTTCTAACTAGTTTCTTGTTTTGGCTCGGAGTACACTGTAAGTGTTTACGCTTTAGCATACTTGCATGAGTGTGAGTGTTTCCATGTTTAGCATGTTTGCCATGAGGCTACGTGCTTATTTACTTAACTACATGAATGCCTATGGATGAAGGTTTAATTACTTGAATTGGAACAATTCAACAAATGTGAGTTTTATGCCCACTTTGCGAAGTTGCAAATCATCATGTTTTCAGCCCACTTGAGGGTGACAAATCCGCGCTTTAGCCCACCGTGAGGTTGGCATTTTCAAACCATTTTCGAAAATAAACATGAGTTGTTTTGTTCCAATTCTCATGATTTTAATCTCTGCTTGTATGCTGTGCGCATCACATAGTAAGATAGCTAATAACCGGAATAAGAATATATGTGTTTTTAAAACAACATATCATGCTTAGTAGAGGCCGATCTTCGATCGGGCGAACGGGGGTGCTTATTTCAGGACCTTCCCCTCTCGTACCCAAGTTCCCGAGCCGAGGCAACTTTGATGATGACGAACACGTGGCCTTTGGCACAAGTCAGGGTTTCCTAAATTTCCCAAAACAAAATATTTAGGTGGCGACTCTATAATCTGGCAAAGCAGTCCATATTTGGCGCTTTTGATTCAAAATTGATTTTCCAAAACCAATTGCCAGATTTGGACTCTTTGGTGATTTATCAGTCTTACATTGCACTTTGTGAGATTAGATTTAGAACCGTGACGGGAGTCCGAACTAGAATAGCAAGACCAATTCACGCCTTCTCCGAAAGGGGGGGCGCGCGAAGAAAGTCAGGTCTACAGTTTCTGGCGACTCTACTGGGGATTTAGAG
Organism: Camellia japonica; assembly: GCA_030407325.1. Lineage (NCBI taxonomy): Eukaryota > Viridiplantae > Streptophyta > Magnoliopsida > Ericales > Theaceae > Camellia > Camellia japonica. The sequence goes on along the minus strand of JAPPVO010000024.1, from coordinate 45,461,607 downwards.
AACTTGAATCGAACTCATGATATGTTGTTTTATCTACATTTATGTGTTTCTTTGCATTGCATTTGCATAGGTGCGCCTAAGTCACATTGTTTGCCATTTGCTATTCCTGAACGATTTGCCGGAGGCTTGCTTGGAAAAGCGTGCCATAAGGCTGACCGGTTGCGGGCTCTGCCACGATGGGAACACAAACCTTGGATCTGGATCACCGCCGTACCGTTTGATCCTTCTTTCACTTCTCGGTGCTAGGAGTGAGAGGTATATTAGGCGGTCTTGCTGAGGCACCCTTTTTGACTATTTGACCTAGTTGCATATCGTAAGCTATAAAGACTGTTCCAAACTAGGACATGTTGCTCACTCGAATGCAGGATTGTATGAAACCGCTGCATGCATAGTGAAACCCTAGCTCCTGACAAAATAGGACAGGGAAACCCTACCCCACCATAGGGGTGTTTTTGGCTCTCACTTGCTTGATATGTGCTGTTAGTGTGTGTCTCTACAGGATGTATGTATCAGTTGCAAGTCTGGGTATCAGTCTGAGGACATCAATGTTTGAGGATATCAATTTTAAGGCAGAAATTTTGGGAGGCAGAATCAGTGTTTGAGTACAGATTGTCTAGCTTACGATTTATCAATTGTGTGTTATCCTGATCGAAGCCGAGATGCTGTCCGTTTTTTTATTGTTGTTTCTTTTTTTTTTTTACTTTATTTTCCTTTTTGCAAGGTAGTGTTTTCATCATTGCTTCCGACGAGGCAGATATCCCCCGAGCACTCTGGACCAGAGTTAGGAGAATTCATCAATCTAAGGATCTAGTTGAAGGACAAACTGTGTTTGCTTCATTACCCCCGGTTACGAGATAGAGGTCATCTAGGTACAGATCACTAGTGCAGCAGTCACCAGATTAGCGGTCATTATCTACCTCACTTGTGCGTAGTTGGGCTGAGATATCTGCTTCCACCTCAGAGAGAGAATACACACCTGGTCAGACAGATTAGTACTTTACAGATAGTATAGAGGAAATGATGCGTCAACTCCAGCAGACCATAGAGATCATGCAGCGGGAGGTTACCGCTCGTCAGACGGAGGTTGTAGCTCAGCAGGCTGAGATAATTGCTAAACTTCAACAACAACAGCAACCACAACAAGCCGGAGCATCTACTTCGCATCCACCCCCACCCCCACCTAGGTTTCCAACACTCGGGGAGACAGCTCACGTCCAAGAGAATATAGACGATCCAACAAGGCCAGTCCCACAACAGACTTCAAAAGCACCGGCCTACCCAATAGATACACCGTTCGAATTTGAGGTTGATCCAACAGCTTTGAAAGTAAACAAGCTTGAAAAGCTGTTCAAGCTAGCTCAGGAAGTTAACTCGATCTCGGACAAAGACGATGGATACACGGATTCGGCGGTGACATTGCCGGACAGATTCAAAATGCCTCACATAGGTCGCTTTGACCGTTCGAGCGATCCTATGGTTCATTTGAGGTTGTTCTCGGATATTTTGCGCCCGATGGGCTTGACTAGACTCCAGAAACTATCTCTCCTCGGTCAGACCCTGTCGGGTATTGTGGCCATTTGGTATGCCAAGCTAGAGGATTCAGTGAAAAGGAGCTGGGAGGAGATGGCCAAGGCCTTCATCGCCCAATATGCTTACAACCCCAAATCGAGGTCACGACTTGTGATCTTGAGGCTACCTAGCAGGAGCCGAAGGAAGGCTTCTGTCTCCACCCCATCCCGCCCCTAGTAGAATGGTTCCATGATGGCCAGTAATCCGAGATTACCAAAGGCCAACTTACAAAGTCACACACAATCAGAGTATACATATGGGGCTTACATGTGCGGAAGCAATAAATTTAAATCTAAGTGGTCCACAAGAGCTGTGCATAGATCAAATGAAATGTCATACATAACGTGGTTTTACATCTTAGATACAAATGAATCAAACTTAAATATTACACCTTGATCAAAAGGCTTCTCAAGCCGACACATACAAAAGACATAACCAAAAACTAAGAAGCATAATCTTCAAGGTGCTAACAAAACATGAATCCAAAACATCTTCCAAATAAGGCTTAGGCGACAACACCTTCTTGCTCATCACCTACATATATATAAATGAGAGGGTGAGCTTGGATACTCAGTGAATGATATTAGTAATAAAGGTTTAAATGAATGATATCCGAGATCTTTATCAAAACAATACATATCATAGCTTGTACAAAATCAAGGGATGAACCAAGTTCATCTATCAAGTCTTTCAAAGCTTCAAGGGATGCTTACTAGCATCAATATAATACAAAGGATGACATTCCTGACAAAACAAAGGAATAATCGACCCAGAATCGATTAGACAAACCCACCCGTACAAGACCGTCGGTGGCAAGGGAGATATCTCAAACAAGGGTACTAGTTGCATTATAGTCCCCTAGCACTAAGGACTTTCCAAGAATGTCATCAAAACAAGATAATACTTGATACAAAACTAGGGATAATCATTCATACTTGAACAAATACTTTTCCAAAATGAAACAAAGCAAAGCTTTTATCAAACGTTATAACATAGCTTTATCAAAAATACCACTCACATAGCTCTTCAGGAGTAGGGCTTAAGGCAAGAGTTCAAGAACTACAAATACATGGCAAGGTCCATTGAATGCATTTCAAGAAGACAAGAAGTAATGCTGAAAGATGGTTGTGCAATGCATCCTTAAAACAAGCTCTACATGAGCGTAAATGATCTCGGCATTTCTTTCAAAACTAGGTCAAGACAAAGCAAAACATGTGCTGGGAGTTAAAACACTGTTTTTCATCTCGGAAAAACATGATGGGTACCAACCAGGTCTTGGCCGAAGTGTGGTCCCGGTGACCACACTCAGGGAAATGAAGTCTTGAAAATCTGGGTTTTCTTTTGAAGAACATGAACATGAAAAACATGAAGAACATGAATACCAAAATCATAACTTCTTTATTCAAAATATGAGATTTCATGGCATGAGTTCAAAAACATGGACCTGGGTACCCTTAGTTGAAGATCTTCTTGAAAACAAACACAAAACATGGAACTTGTTATAAACTTTCGGATCAAAACAAGGCTTTTCTTCAAGAACACATGAACATCATTTTATCTTTCTAAAACCAACCTCAAATCAATGCATGGCTCATGAATCATGCTAGATCATGCAATGTGATTAGATAAACATAAAGAACAACAAGAGTAGATCAAGAATCTAACCTCAAAGCACGGATCAAACGGTTCAAACTCTAAGGATCAAGCTTGGAAATCTACTCTCACTCTAAGAACTCCTTCTTCCTCTCTTCCTAGAGCTTCTCTCTCTTCTAGGACCAAGATATAGCAAATGATGTGTTTACTCTACTACCGGCTGACTTAACCCTCTACTGGGACACGTGGCACTATCGGATTGGATTTCCTAAAAAGGTGCCTGAGTGATAAGACAAGGATATGACAAAGTGTGTACGACAAGTAAGGTGACAAGGTCCCTCTGACAAGGCGAGGACCTTGGATCAAGACATAGGCTTCAGCAAGTAACTCGGCTAGGAAGGATAACACTTGACCTAGCTGTGCCACACCTCGGCCTCGATGTGCCACACCTCGGTCTAGGTCATACCAGTCTAGGAACAAGATCACTAGGTGCAAGGATCAAAGATCTAGGATGCCTAGATGATAACATCTCGGCCTAGATGATACACATCTCGGCCAATATGCTAGGGTGAAGGTGGAGGTCAACCAAAGTGGTTCCAAGATGGTCCTAGGTGTAAGAGGTTCAAAGGTGTGACCTAGGCTTAAGATGATCTCAGCTTAACACACACCAAGCAAGGAACAAAGCATGCAAGCAACACTTAGACAAAACAAATCAAGGTCTGTAAATGCAAGCTTAACAAGACAAAAATCATGTAAATGCATGTGAGCATAACTAAGACAAAGTGAGGGTTGTTACAGCTTCTCTAACTTTGTCACTCGATGGAGGGCCAAGGCCACCATGATAACAACTCGGCCACCCGAGAAAGACCAAATCAGAATGGTTGTGTGCAACTTGCAACCTAAGCTGATGCAAAAAATCATCGTTTTACCCCTCTCCACCTTTGCTGATTTGCATGAGATTGGGGTACAGATAGAAGATGCTATGAAGTAAGGTCTGATTGACCAGGAGAAAGAGCAGCCCAAGAGGGCCTTTACACGTAGTGCGAATGCAGGTACGAGTAGTACTGCAGCTGCGAGAACTTCTGACGTCGGCATGGTCACCACCATGCCAAAAATAGCCACACCCTTCACCAGTGCGTCCGGAACCAGCCCGCAACCAGCAAAATACCCACCTGGGGGTCCAGAGGACTTTCACCCCGCTTTACATGCCTCTATCCAAGGCCTTAGGGATTCTAATCAGAAAAGGGCATCTAAAGCCCCTGGAGCCACGGCCATTACCAAATAACCTCCCTCTCACACATAACCCGACCAAATATTGCGCCTTTCATCAGCAGCACGGTCATGACACCGACCTCTGCTTCAGACTGCGTCATGAGATCTAAGATCTCATTGACAACAAGGTGATTGCGCCTCCCGAGAAGCCAAATGTCACCACAAACCCTCTCCCACCACATAATAACCCCCCTCCTCCACCCAGGCAGATAAACCTGATCCAAACCACGGTCGTCCCGTACGACCCTAGCATATACATCACTCCCTTCCACTTACCCAGGCCGGCGTTGTTCATCCCTAAAAGCACAGACTTGTGCATGATGAGCATGTCATTTACCCAATCGAAGCCAGTGGTGGTGACTGTCGAAGACAGAGCAGGGGTGACCTTGGAGGAGAATGGAATGTTAGTTCAGAACCTGAGGGATCTTGGAGCTTTACTGAGCAAGCATACAACCCGTGCAGTTATATTGTGTCAATAGATCAGGCTAAGCCGATGGTGGAATTGTTAGTGGGGATCGAGGTACATGTTGTCTGGGAGGACGGGTCGAGTCAGGGGCTGGATGATCTAGCCGAGCTGGAGGAGGATATTAGCAACCTACAGTTCTTCGATGAACAGGACATGGGGGATGTGCATATCGGTTGGTTTGATGCGAACAGAGCAACAGATAATACAGGATGGCTCAGTGATAAGCCGGATATTGATGAGGGAACTCAGCCAAGACAGGGACAGTTAGAAACAAGGACATCTACAATAGTCAGAATGGTCGAGAATAAGGAGGAGCTGGTGGAGAGCACCGGTACGGAGAATTTTTCTCGGGAATCGAGCAGTGTGTGTACAGCTGACCCGGAGCAGGAAGCCGCGCTGAGGCAGTTTGAGCAAGAGAGAATTGAGAATGACAAGAGGGCTAGAAAAGCCTAGGGTCCTGCGGGGACAGAATGTGTTGTGGACACAAGAACAGTTGCAGCGGAACTGGACAGTTGTCTGTCGGTTGCCAAGGGGATGTGGTGGGAAGATGATGATTTACGTCTTGCCCATACTGATGAAGACTGGGGTCAGAATCAACCAGACGATACTTGGTATACTGAGGAGGTCGACCATATGACCCGGAGTGGGCGGTACTTCAAGCCCCCACATTTGGACCAGCCAGAGGCGTCCGGGAAAGACAAGGAAGCAGAAAAGTAGAAAGACAAACTGCTAGAAGAGGAAGCTGTACTAAAGCAGCTTAAGAAAATTCAAGCAGACATCTCCATCTGGGGATTGCTTACGTCTTTTTTGCAATGGACAAGGCTAAGCTTTCAATTGATACAACGCCCAAGCAGTTGGTGGGATTGGTGTTCCCGGGTGGAGCTTCACCGACTTTAACCTTCACAGACAAAGAACTACCACCTGAGGGCTTTGAACACAACAAGCCGTTGTATAACTCTCTTTTGAGTGTAGAGAGAAATGGATACCAGTGGTCCTGGTTGATACGGGATCTGCAATCAATGTATGTTCGTCGTGAACGACGTATGCTATCTGGTTGAAGCTAGCAGATTTCACACCAACTGCCCAGGTCATCTAGGCTTATGATAACACCAGTCGGGAGGTGATGGAGACGGTACGGATCAAAACTCAGGTTGGTCCGGGGTAGCAGGACATTGAGTTCCATGTCTTGGATGTTCTTGCCACCTTTAATCTACTCCTAGGGCGGCCGTGGCTGCACCAGGTGAGAGCTGTCTCTTCCACCTTACATCAGATGCTGAAATACCCCTATGGGAAGGGGGTAGCAATTGTTTTTGGGAACTCCTCAATACATCCGCCGCCAGAGGTTTCTACACCGGTCTTGGAGATTGAGCACGGCGTGGAGGACGTATTTTTGTCAGGATTTACCTTGGCTGAGGCTCGGGTAGTACAGGATATGCTGGCTATTGATGAGGGGCTATATGTCAGTGCGCAGTCTATCTACCTCAGAAACAAGCTTCAACACATGCCCGGAATGGGATTAGGACCGAGTGGCCGAAAGGGCGTCGCTGCATTGGCCGAAGTGTCGTACAACCCTTACACCTTTGGTTTAGGTTACACGCCTACCAGAGAGGATTGGGCAAGGAAAGGAAGGGAAATGACCAGAAGAGCCAAGGCTAAGCAAGCCGAGAAGCACTACGAGCTGGTGCACAGACCTATCCAAGGAACCCTGAACGGATGCTTTGTCTGGGAGGGGGAAGATTTCCCGTTTTGCAGTTTTCTGGAGCCATGGCTGAATTCAAAGAAGCGGCGTTTGCCTGGCTTAGAGATCTTTTTTGACCTTCAGTTGTCAGGGGATGAAGTTGCGAAAGAGTAGAATGACCCACCAGCTGAGGCTGAGCAGTGCAAGGAGGATGAGTCTAACAGCATAGAACTTGAAATAGGAGTAGCGCTGGCTTGTCTCCTTTTAGATCCTCATATCAGGCCGGAGTGCTCAGGGGGTGACTTCTCAGTTTCCGTGATTGGGGATCGAATGGCTGCGGGCCCTTCTTCTGGCATTCTAGATGCGTCCATCGCACCCTTCCTCATCTGGCAGTACGAGGAGGGCTTTTTATCTAGCAGTTCTGGGTCAGGTAGTGAGCCAGAATCTGATTCCACAGAGTCTGTGGAGTCGGAATCAGATTCTAGTCCACCTGAGTCAAAGTCCGGTATTCTTGGGTTTGATAACCCAGATGTCGTTGTCTTGTCCAGGTCGTCTTTTTCATTTTCTTTTGAGTCGGTTGTAACCGAAGAATCAGACAAATTGGAGGTTATGAATGAGAATGGTACAGCTGTGGCTTCTAAGTACTTTTTTGTGCCTTTAGTTTATTGCATTAATCAGGACTTTCAAAACTTTGATGAAAACGACGAGGACGAAATTCCTCCGGTTTTGAAATTTTTGATTAATCAAGAGCAGGAGAGGTTTGTAAAACCTTTGGTTGATGAAATCACTTCAATTAACGTTGGTACTGAGAAGGATCCGTGTCTGGTCCAGATCGGGTCCACGTTGTCTTCTGAGGAACGCGAGCGCTTAGTCGCTTTATTAAAAGATTTCAAAGATGTTTTCGCATGGTCCTACGAAGACATGCCTAGAATCGATCCTGAGATTGTACAGCACCGGATCCCTCTTAACCCTAAGGCCAGACCTGTTAAGCAGAAGCTTCGAAGAATCCGCCCGGAATGGGCTCTGAAAATCAAGGAAGAGGTCACCAAGCAGATTGAAGCAGGGTTCCTGTTAGTATCTGAGTATCCTACTTGGTTGGCCAACATAGTTTCAATGCCGAAGAAAGATGGCAGAATTCGGGCATGTGTGGACTTCAGAGATCTGAACAAAGCCAGTCCGAAGGACGACTTTTCTCTGCCGCATATCGAAAAATTTGTGGACTTCACTGCGGGGCATGCGCTGCTCTCATTTATGGATGGGTTTTCGAGCTACAACCAGATTTTGATGGCACCTGAGGATAGGGAGAAAACTGCTTTCACTACCCCGTAGGAAACCTACTGTTATATGGTGATGCCGTTCGGTTTGAAGAATGCCGGGGCTACTTATCAATGGGCTACAACCACGATCTTGCACGATATGATCCACAAAGAGGTTGAGGTGTACATGGATGACATGATTGTCAAGTCCAAGGAAAGAGAGGGCCACTACACCGCCTTAAAGAAAATTTTTCAACGGATCAGAGAGTATCGGTTGCGACTGAATCCTCAGAAATGTACTTTTGGTGTTACAATAGGGAAAATGCTGGGGTTCTTGATTACAAAAAGGGGCATCGAAGTTGATCCTTTCAAAATCAAGGCCATCTTAGAAATGCCACCACAAAGGACCGAAAAGAAGATCCGAGGCTTTCTGGGTAAAGTGCAATTCATAAGACAGTTTATTGCAATATTAACCTTGACTTGTGAACCACTATTTGGTCTCCTGAAGAAAGGAAAGAATTCCAATGGGATGACCGATGCCAAATTGCTTTCGAACAGATCAAGCAATATCTACAGAACCCACTTGTGTTGTCACTGCCAGAGCCGGGGAAACCGTTGATTCTGTATCTATCAGTAACCGACACGACAATGGGTTGCATGCTTGCGCAGGAATCTGAGGATAAAGTGGAGAAGGCTATCTACTACCTGAGGAAGAAGATGCTGGAATACGAGACCCGCTACACTCCGCTGGAGAAGGCTTGTTTGGCCTTGGTATGGGCTACCAGGAAGTTGAGGCACTACCTGTTAGCTCACTCTGTAATTCTGGTTTCGAGATTAGATCCCATCAAATATCTCTTCGAGAAACCAGCGCTTACGGGTAGGCTAGCCTGTTGGTTGCTTCTTCTCTCCGAATTTGATTTGAAATACATGACGCGCAAGTCTGTAAAAGGAAGAGTGGTAGCGGAGTTCCTAGCCGATCACCCCGTGGAGGGAGATGAAGCAGTAGAGTATCTATTCCCGGATGAGGCCATTCTGCAGCTTGAAGAAGTGGTCTGGACTATGTACTTTGACGGAGCGTGTAATCAGTACGGGTATGGGATAGGGGTGCTGCTGATAGCACCCGACAATTCCCACATATCCTTAGCTTTGAAACTCCGGTTCAAGGTATCGAATAATGAAGCAGAGTATGAGCCATGTATCGCTGGCTTAGAAGCCACCCTGGGGCAAAAAGGTTGGACGTCATTGGGGACTTGAACCTGGTTGTATCTTAAGCGAAAGGAGACTGGAAGGTAAAGGAAGAAAGGATGAAAGTCTATCACCAAACCCTAGACGTTCTAATTCCCAGGTTTGAAAAGCTAACCTTCACCCATCTGTTGAGAGAGAGCAACAGGTTCGCAGACGCTTTATCAGCTCTATCTTCTATGATAGACATCCATTTGGGAGTCCGGATGCGTCCAATCATCATTGAATAGAGGTATGTGCCGGCCTACGAGCTGATTGTTGCCGTAGATGAAGTACAAGATCAGAACCCCTGGTATCATGACATCTGGAACTTCTTGGAAAAGGAAGCATATCCACCAGGGGCAAATGCCAAAGATAAGAGGGTGATTCGAAGAATGGCTACTCAGTTCATCGTCTGCGAGGGTAAACTGTACAAACGGGGTCATCTTGGGATGCATAATGTGATAACCCTGTTTCTTATTATGCTAATTGGTCCTTATTATGAATGTGAATTTCTATCTGTTCACCGTAGGAATATCTGTTCAACTTACCGTTATAAACTGAAAATTGAAGGCCTTATCGGCCACAAAACCCGATATTGATTACGCCATTGTGATTACCGTAATTTTTAGAGCCTACGGTGAAATTTAATTGAAAATTGAATTGGATCAAATTAAATAGATTAAATTAATAAAATGGTGCTCAATTATTTAATATTAAAGAAATGTGTTTGAAAATGAGCTTATAAAGGGCCTACTACACTCTCATTTTGTTGTTTTAGAGGCTCAAATTAGATTTTATATCTTAGGGAGAGAGTGAGGCCGGCTTAGAGAGAGAGAGAGAGCTCAAATTGAGGTTTTGATCTTGAAGCTTAAATAATTTGAAGACCAACTCAAGGTTTGACCATAAATTGGGAAGATTGAGCTTCTAGGTGAGTAATTGGTTATGAATTCATGAGTCTAATATTGTAATTTTGTGAATTCAAAGTTGAATGGTGATCAAGAACAAGAGTTGTGTTGTATTTCATGAATTTGAAGTCAATAGGTGCATGCATGTAAGAATTGCTATGAATTTCCATGTTTGAGCATAAAGTATGTAATCCATGTTGAATTTTGATTGAAGTCCATGTATTTGATCATCTCTTCACCAATTAAGTTGAGGATAATGAGTATATCCCACATGCAAGTGCAAATCATGGAGGTGTGAGCCTTGAATGTTTGAATTTGTTATGTTGGTGATGAGTTTGGAATAATTTGGGACAAAAGTTAGAGCTCGCAAGGTTGAAAACCCTAAAGGGCGGCCTTGGCAAAAGTTAGAGCGCAAAAGGAGAGTGTTAATACCTGAGTGAACCGAAACCGAACTATGTAAGGCCTGATTTCCATCTTCAGGATACGTAGGCAACTTCACTCTGAAGTCTGGCTGTAAACACCTCTAAATCAACTGTATCCATATGTTTGATCAAGGCATCCTTGTCTGTTCATTATTTGAAAGATCGGTTGTGATCCTTACCCTGAGAGAAGAGATGATTACAATGCTGAGTAGAGCTATTCAGTCTAGGGGCAATTTTTCATTTCTGGATTTGGGGTTTGTACATCTCGAGGATACATTCCATGTGTGTGAAGATGTGATCCTTATCGAAAATGGTTTCGAAATGTTTTGATAAAAGTTGATTTTATTCAAATTAATCTTTTTACAACTTAGACCATTTTTAGACCAAAAGAAAAATTTTCAGTGCCCACAACTTCAATTTCATTGATTTCAGTACAAAGTTCTCGAACTCTTGATACAAATCAAAGTTGTTTTTATTACATTCAAAAGGAAAACTTGAAAAGTAAGATCAAAGCAATAAACTTGGGGCATAGATGAGTCAGGTGTTCCTACGTCCCCTCTCTGTGCTTGTGGAAGCTTCCGATGCTAAAGTAGGCCCGTTTTGTGCTTTTTTTTCGAGCCAAGCCAGGCATTCGCCAGAAAGTGCGCAGTTGAAACTAGGGGCAGGAGCCAGAAGTTCTCTTGTCCTCTATGCAGTGGGGTATCGAGCTAATTATGAACCTCAAATTGGGTATAAAAGCGGGTACTCTACCCCCTCTTCTGGGCAAGTCTGGTCGTGTCCGAACTGGCGTCTAAACTGGAATGGAAAGTAGAATGCATAGTGTGTTAAGCCAATCAGTTAAATGTTGAGTTGCCGAGCCATGCAGTAGCTCATCTCGGGAAGATCAAACCAAAGGCAATGCCAAACAATGTCAGCAGCAGACCTGTTGCACATCCAATGGCACCACCACCCTTCGTTCAAGAAGTTAACTAGCTGTTGGCGAAAGAAATATCCTCGTACGGAATATGCAGAGCAAGAATCCATTACCTTCAAGCTGTCCATGAGCCATACCTAGGGAGGGATGAAAGAAAAGAGAGATTAAAGAATAAAGAGGTGCATGTTGAGAGAAAAAGTGAGAAAAGGGCTTTGAGATAAAAAAACAGAGCATGAATGTTGAGTAATGTGAGAAACACATATTAGAAGGGGTGGGAAACATTACCTGAAGAAGTAGTGGACTTCCTACAAACTTGGTTGTCTCTCGCCGATAAAAGGCATCTAAGCCCATGAAAGTCTCGGCTAGTACCAAGGCCATGCAGTTCTTGTCCTCTTTCAAACCTTGGGCCACTTCGATGAGTCGAATGCTAGACCCGTCGAAACTAGGGGCAAGAAGGAAATGTGCTAACATGCACAAACAAAGGTTGCCAAAGAAGATTGCCTCAGTCACCGGCGTCAGAAAACCGATGAATCAAACTGGGGATATCCAACTCCCCGTTGTGAACCAAGGATCGGGCATCGTGTAAAGTGAGCCCACACATCATTCCCAAAGCTTGGGTGTGAGCAAAACGGGGCTGAGGCAAGATTTCCTCATCACGTCGGAAGTCCATTAGCACTTAAAATTCTTCAATTGTCGGCATAGCTCTTGTCCCCCAAAGCTAAAAACGTGAGTAACAGGGTTCCAACATCTAGCTGCGACATGAAGGAACGGAAAACAAAGTCGAGAACGACTTAGCGGGAATAGTGCATTTATGTCGAAACCCCAGAAATTCAGCTTTTTCAAGCTGTCTAAAGTTACAATCTAATCAGAGAGTTTTTCGATGAAAAATGGCTTCATTTGTGGCAAAACAACAGCTGAAATGAAGAAATCACGAAACTGGAGCTTTTGTAGAAGATAAGGCAGTGAGTGGAGGCCAGGTTTCAACGTTTTGGAGGTTCTGCACATTGATGGCTGGAAAGGCTCATTGATGGCCGGCATAGGCCTATTGATGGCCGGTAAAGGTTTATTTATGGCCGGCACGAGGAATAGATGGCTGGCAAGCCACCCTTCATGGCCGGCAGCCTTCCTCTTGGGCCTCTTGTCCTTCTTTATGAAGAATCAGTTGGATGCAGGAGTTTTATTCTATTATTTGTGTGTTTTAAGGTCTTGTTTTGAGTCCTTTTAACTTTAGTAAGTTCATCGAGTTGCGTTTGAGTTGTTTGTTTATCAAATTGTTTTGTTTATCAAGTTGTCGTTATTTTGAGTATCGAGTTGTATTACTTTGATTATTTCAATTGTTGATCGGTTCGTTACCTGATTCAGACTGTTGTGACAATATAAATTTTTGATTTTCAAAGTCGAAATCAATCTCATTTTCATGTGATGCAGTGCTCATAATGCAAAGTACAAAACTTTCTCAAATTAAAGTTGGTTTTCATTCCGATCATGGTAGTTTTACAAAAGTACAATACAAGTTTTTAAAGAAGTAAAACTTGTCTGAGGCTTGCTAACACTATAAACCAAAAGAAACTAAGCAAAAATACAAAAATCAGCACTATCCATCTCAGGATCTAGAGGCCCTCTTCATCCTCTTCCTCGGTGGAGCGGACTCTGCAGCACTGTCTCCATCGACGCCACTGTCTGAATCTGGATCAGAGTCTGGCCCGGAGTTGTCTCCACTCCCCGCCTCGGAACCCTCATCGGCATCAGCATCCCCACTCTCAAAATCAGAGCCAGCGTCATCGTCTCCGCTTTCTGACGACTCAGCATGCTGACTTGCTCCCTTCTTGGCCTCGCTGGTCTCAGTATCATCCTCGCTCAGAATAGGCTCTGAAGGGACGCTCTCAGCTCTGGCGCTCCTAGCTCGGCCTTGGCTGCATATTGGAGCCTGCCTCTCTCTCCCTGCTGCCGAAGGGGGTACTGATAGTCCTGGTGCTGCTGCTGCCGGTGCTGTCGGTAAGGGCGAAACCTGAAAAGACAGTTGCTATGTGTCAGCCATAGTATGTGTATCAGAGATGCAGATGTGGTGTACAGAATGAGTATACGTGGAAGTCAAGTACAGTGTATGAATTCAGATGCAGTGTATCGGTACAGTGTGGGGAAGTTCTCATATCAGTTTCAGTGTGTCAGTGGAAATTTGATGAATGGAATGTAAGAAAACTGAAGAAATTACCTGAATACCGTTGTCATGACCCAAACCCGCCCCTATAGGTTTAGCGTCATAACCGGCCAGTAATCCGAGATTACCAAAGGCCTTCCTATACAATCAAAAATAATCGGGGCTAACAAAAGCAATATTCAAAAATACACCAATAGTCCAATGAGCTGTGCATCTATATGAACAAACTTTTATCATGCAAAAATGTTAATTTACCCACATTCAGTACATAACTTATAACTTAACATTGATACATAACATATGCACATAACGAAAGTTTACTTCATGATCAAAAACTTGACAACAGCCTTGCAAGCCTAGCCCCAACTCAGAGGCACACAAACACAACTTGGTAGGCTTCAAAACGATGACTCAACTACAGACTCCTAGGCTTGCCATCCAAAATGCTCACCTATACATATATATAAAAACAGTGAGCTAAAACCCAGTGAATAACATTAACGTAAAGGGGTTGGTGAACGAATTTCAAATGCAATATCCGTAAAACAAATCATATCACAATCAATTATATCAGTCTCATATTAGAACATAACGTAATGGTACATCTCATAGAACATATCACATATCGTCTTCTAACTAGAGTAATCGGTTCCGGATACCGATTAAACACATATCACCACAATGAAGTGGCTAATGAGATCTCGTATCACATATATGTCATGGACCCGCATTTACATGCTGTCCCTAATGACTTGGGACTATCTGTGGATGCCATAGTAGATTTGCAAATAGGACATTCGTTCACATAATCAAAATAGCATTTCAGAAATTATAACTTATCACATAATAGTGGAAACATATGTCATATCAACATATCTTTACAGAAATGTTACTCTCAGTGGGCTTCCAATACCTGTTGTTTAGTCTTCGAGTCTGACCTACAAACACAAATATTCATATCACAATTTCTTAATGCACATTGACATCGAGTCGTTTAGTTGATTCTTAACTTTACTCGGTTATCCGTTACTCAGTAGTTCAATTATTTCTATTATTTTCTTACTTTATTTCATGTTCATGAGATGCTAATGGATGTATATGCCATGTGAAAACCATATAAATGAAGGCCCGGAAGTCAGAAAACGAAAGAGAACAAAACGGGAAAATCTGCCCCGTTTGGCCGCACGTGCAGTGGCCTTGGCCGCACGTGTGGTGCCCTGGCTGCTCGTGCGGTGGCCTTGGCCGCACGAGTGGTGGAACTGCAGAATGCAACTTTGGCCAAATCAAGGTTGGCCGCTCGAGCAGTGGCCCAGGCCGCTCGAGCGGTCTGGGTGAAAACCAGTCCGAAAATCTGCTTTGGACCAAAACTCCTTCTTTTGCAAAATCAACTTCAAATTCATACATTTCAAGGCTCAAAACACTTGAAAACAACTTTAAACTAGAGTGTTTGAATGTCAAACACAAATCATGGTTACAAAGCAACCTCCATTTCTATGTAAAAATAATCAAACCTTTGAATTAAGATATATAGTTCTAAACATACAAGTTTGGGTTTTAAATCATCAATTCCATGAAATTCCTCCTCATTGGAAGAACCACACATGAATTTAAATGTGTGAAAACAATTCTCATGAAAACCATGCCATGCATGTAAGGATTATGAGCTAATTCATTCAATTCTTCCATATATATATATACATGCATGTCTTAATCCTTAGCAATAGAAGCAAAACCTTCATTTGATCATCAATTCTTCTTAATTTCAGCCTTAATCTTTAAAGATGATGGGTAAACAAGTCTCTACTCCAAGAAATTGGAAAGAAAAGCCTACCTTGCTTTGATGTTTATGGAGGATTCAAGATAAGACTTTACTTTCTTTCTAAGTTCTTCTCTTCTCCTCTCCTTCTCACTCTTACTTCTCTATTTCTTCTTCTGTTAATCTATGTTGAACTCTCCCTCTTCAAGACTCTCCCTCTCTCTCTCTACGTGTAGTATTCTTAGTTAAACACCAAGTACTCACTCTCTTTCTTTGATTAATAAATGAGTAGAAAGCTCTATAATAATAATAATAAAAATAATAATTCATTTCATTAATTAAATTGTAGTCAAGTAATTCAAATTCATTTAATCTCATTATCTAATGATCTTAATTACACTAAATTAAATTATACTAAAATGGATTAGGCTTCAACTAACCATCTTTAAACTCAATACAAGTAATGAGAGCCAAACATAACTTTACAAATCAGACAAAAATCAATTTTTAATTAAACTTTCCAGATGATTCTAAAAATTCCAATTAACATATCCATGTACTCAATTTCGATTTCTGAACCCAGTGAGGTCGTCAATTTCAATTCCAAAGTTGTATTCTCAACAAATAATTTCCCAACTTGGACAGATATACACAAATTAAATCATATAATCCGCAATTAACACATGGATAATTCAGATGATTATAATTTGTATTTTTGGGGTGTTACAATCGTGGAAGCCGAGCAGTACCTCCCTCCTCAATATCATGCCCTTGAATGAGGCTAATAGCTCTAGCAGATCCTCGATGTATCCTGGGGTTACCTACAAATGCATTGGGAATGATTAATGTCCGGAACAAACAAATATCAGAACAAAATGGAAAAACTAAAAGTGTGGTACATACCGGAGGTACATCTTGGGCTCTGGTGTATCTATGCCCAGCTGCTGCAGGCTCAATCGGGATCTGATATGCCTCCCCGGTATATCACCAATAGGTAAGTGCAGAAGGCAGCTCTGGCCAACTGGTCCCCTGCCTCCTCTGGGAAGCCTCTCTATCACGGGCCCTGCTCGCCCTAGTTGCTCTGCGTCTCACCCTCACGGCAGGAGCTCTCACTTCCTCACCCCCGCGAACACCGGTCAGAGGCGCCATCAAGTGTGTCTAGATAAAGGCCGTATAGTCACCCTCTACACGGAAGTACTCTGCCTCCAGGCCGACCATGAACTGGATCACCACGTCAGTAGACAGATTGTGTGTCACTCTCATGGACACTAGTGGTGTCATCGGTATGAACGGAGCAGGCAAGCCCAAGGTTTGACACACGAAACGCTCACCTAAGAACCAGGCTTAACAAATCGGGCCCTCAAGAAGAATGTGATGGCGAGAAATGCCCCAAGCTGCATTGTACCGGGCTCGAAGCTCTGTCGGTATCATGGCCCAAGGCTGCCATGCGACCTAAAATAGAAAGTGAACAGGTTATTAGTCGTTGTCAGTTGCTAATGTGTGGGTCAAAACAGTTGTAAAGAAAAAAGTGACTTTGTTTTAGGTTACCTTGTGCACCGCTACTATGTCAAAATACTAGCGGAAAAACATAAAGGATTCACGAGTCCTACGACGGAGCTGGCCGTTGTATACCCGAGAAAAAGGGACTGTCAATGGAACCTCATCTACAGGCTCTGGGGCAAGAGGCGGGAAGTATGTGTATACCCATAACTGCAGGAAGAATGCAGAGGTATATAATCAATACAATATGAACAGTTGCAGAAAGTGCAAAGCAGATAGCACATGTATGGAACAGATGTAAAGAAAGAAATGCTGAGCAGAAAATGTAAAGTGTAAAGAGGGAATTAAGATGTATACCTCCCAAGCTCGCCAGTAGTCTCCAACCAAAGTCCCTCGCAGACAGGACGAAGAGCTCATATATCCATACAATGTGGTGAGGCCAGCTCCCCCCCAATCATAAAATTGAACTAGAGAGAGGACCACTAAGGCACTCAGCAGATGCAGGACCATGGTATTCCACCTATTTGAAAACAAGGTGGTAGCGAAGATGAACATGAGGAAGCCTCTGGCATACTGCTCTATCTCCTCAATCGTCTCGGGCTCAATCCCCCTTAACCACTCCTCAAACCAGCTATATCGTGCTATGCTCGCCCGATACATCGGTGGATGTGCCCCAAGCAGCTTGAGCCATGCTGCCTCCCACTCCCCTATATTAGGATCGAGAGGGATCGGATCACCCCCTACGTCTAAGCCAGTGATCATGGAAAAATCGTAAGGAGTCATCATCATCTCCCCTGTGGTGGAAAAGTGGAAGAAGTTGGTGGTGTCCCACCACCTCTCCACCAGTGCTCCTAAAAGAGGACGGCTCGCTATAACCCAAGTCAAGCTGGAGCAGAAGAGGCCGAAGCCTGTCTCATCGATAATGTCACGAACTCCAGCTGGGAGCTCGCCATACCAATCTCGAGTAGTCGTCGTACCATAGCCTCTAAAGGCACGAGACTCGCCCTGCGGCAATGCATGAAGTGCAGTCAGACCAAGGCAATGCATGAAATGCAATCAGATTAGGACAGTGTATTAGATACAGTTAGATGAAGGCAGTGTAAGAAATGCAGACAGTTAAGGGCAATAATGCATAAAAACAGTTTTCGTACCTCAACGACAATGGCCGATAAATGAGACGCTGGCTCCCTCAACAGGAGGTCCTCTAGCGCGTCCTCTGTGAAGTTAGTAAAAGATTTGATGCCTCTTACAGTGGGCAATATGTGTGTCTCAGGATGGTACCTCGCTGGATCCAAAGGCCATATACTCAACAGTAATGGCTCTGGCTCGGCCTCTGGTTCGGCCTCGAAGTCTGCCTCGAAGTCTACTGGGGGAAGCTCTGGAGGAACCCCATCATGAGGAAGATCATCTGCTATCTAAAAAGGTGCGAGATAGGTGAAAAGTGAAGAAA
Source organism: Camellia japonica (assembly GCA_030407325.1). Taxonomy (NCBI): domain Eukaryota; kingdom Viridiplantae; phylum Streptophyta; class Magnoliopsida; order Ericales; family Theaceae; genus Camellia; species Camellia japonica. Next base: position 45,443,445 of record JAPPVO010000024.1, on the reverse strand, counting down.
AGTGAAGGAAAAGGGGAAACTTTGAAAAAGTCCACCCTAGGAGAGAGAAAATGGAAGAAAAAGTCAAAGCCGGGAAAAACACACAGAATTTGAGAGAAACTCGAGGGGAATGAACCTAGAATGGTGGAAATGAGGAAAGAAGCGTCGAAATCAAATTCCAATCGGTTTACAGTGAAGTGAACTATGAGGATTTAGCGAATAAAGTTTGTGTGGATTGTTGAAAAACTTGTAAAAGGCTCAGATCTAGAGGGAAAAAGCCCCTAGGAAAGGAGAAAGAAAATTTTCGGATGTCTTGGTGTGTGGGAATGAAGCCCCAAGCCTTGTATTTAAAGACCCAAGCCAAAAAACCCATTTTGCCCTTGGCCTGCCATCGATGGCCGGCAAGGCACACCAGTGGCTCCCTCTTGTGGCCGGCAAGTGTCCAAGAGTCTCATTTGTGTCCCTGGTTCTATTTTATGTTCTTGGATTTCAAGAAGTGAAGGGAATGTTCAGTGTTTGGTTTAGAATGTCTCTGCGGAGGCTCAGAATCGCGTTTCTAGGGTACGATGTTCGTCACTCATCGACATAAGCAAGGTGTATCCTTCTAACATATTACAACTCTTCCGAGAGGTAAATCGGGAGTTGTTCTTGAATTGGTCTTAACGAATACGCTTTTGTTATTGCATAGAATATGTGTTTCTTTGTCGTTGCATGGAACATGCATTCCACTTATACCGTTGTGTAGACGTCCCCGAACGTCCCGGGAGGATGAATCCCGTTTTGTTCGCCTGTGGGCTTACTACCGTTCAGACTCAAATTGTCACGGTTCTTAATCTTGAACCGAAGAGTCCAAATCCGGCAAATCGTTTTGAGAAAAACAGATTTTGAAAGAAGTGCCAAACATGGACTGCTTCGCCAGATACAGAGTTGCCACCTAAATATTTTTTATGGGGGAATTTAGGAAACCCTGACTCGGTGCCAAAGGCCACGTGTCCGTCATCACCAAAGTTGCCTCGGCTCGGGAACTTGGGTACGATTGGGAAAGGTCAGCTATGAGCACCCCCTCTCGCCCGATCAAAGATCGGCCTCTACTAACCGTGATATCTTGTTTTGAAAACATTATATGCTCTTATTCCGGTTATTAGCCTAGAATTACTATGTTATGCACGCAGCAAACAAGTATAGACCAAATCACCTAAATTGGAACAAAACATTTCATGTTTGTTTTGAAAATGGTTTGCTACTCGCAAGTAGGCTAAAATGTAGGTTTTGCCACCCTTGAGTGGGCTTTTTGGAAAAGATGGTTTTGCCACTATGTAGTGGGCTTAAAACTCTCAGTTTTTAATGCATCATTCCAATTTAGATAATTCGACCTCCATCCACAGGCATTCAAGCAGTTATATCACATAAGCAGCTAGCCTCATGGTAATTATGTTGTCATGGCAACACTCACACGCATGCGGTATGCTAAAGCATAAAAGCTCACCTAGTACTCCAAGCCAAAACAGGAACTAGTTAGTAATCATATGCATGATCCTAGTTCATGTTTAGAATGGCTAATGCAACACATGCAAAGATGCAGTCTAGACAGGCTCGGCTATCCTAAACATGGCGTGTGAAATGCTACAACTAACACGTATTCAATTTGGAATTGAAATACAGATGCGGTTAGAATGATGTGCCGAGCCCGATGCATGCAAAACAGATGAATGAGTGCAAACATGCTATCATACTGTATGCTAATTTAAACATGCCCTAGTCTACCATCATAAGCAGGTAAATAAAGGGGAAGAAAGACGTGGGATTGGAAGACATACACGCACTCACACACACACACTTATTACACAATTGCCCTCACTCGGAGGGTCCAAATAAATATTACAGTCCGAATAAATAATACTGAATTAATTATTACAAATTAAATATTACAAAACTCCTAATTACTTAACAAAATAAATGCAGAAGGGGAAAAGGCCACAACCTCGCCCTGGAATGCGCGAATGATGCATGCTTGAATCCGTTTCGCCCGGAAAACCCGTACCATGCCACCGCTGCCTCTGTTTACACTGCCCTGCTTTTTTGAAAACTGCCAAAGTCTTGGGACATGATCTATTGGTGCTGAGGAATGCCACTGGCCAGACACAAATGCCACCGGCCAAAGGGGGAGACCACCGGCCACCTTTTTATACTATCGGCCAAAATAAATGGCCGGCCGGCACTGTATTCAGCCGACCGGCCAAAACTCCCTGCAGAATCTGGTTTTTGACATCAACAAAGGACAGACAGTGTATGGCATGGAATTTCAAGCAAATATGAGCTTGGTCACACTCCCAATCATGCAAGAGACTCAAGGGAGCGTGACCCTCGACCTTCGGGCCATCAATTGTGCATTTTTGATGCATGATGGCCTAAGAGGCCGAGGTTGCAATTCAATGTAAAATGCATGCAAACAAAACACATGAATACCAACACCCTATCATGTTGGAGTCACGGGGATTGGCGACCGAGGGTTGAGGCGTGTTTTGTCACTTGAAGTACAAACACTCCTCAATCCCCATGCCCGGTTTGACACCCCAAACCAAGCAATGTAATGCATATATACAAACTTGACTCAAATGCACAACATGAGGTTAAAATGCAAAACATGCCAGATATAATGCAACCTAAACATGCAAACTAAGTTAGTGCATTCTAAATGTGCCAAGTATGGTACAATGTATATGAGATGCAACTAGATAAATGCCATGCCAACATGCAAGTATGATACAATGTAAGCATGAGGACCAAAACAATGCAACATGATCATGCAATGGTGGTGCTAAACCATGAAGGGCAGACCTCAGTCCATCCCAAAACAGTGACCAAAAAGTGTCCAAAATGGTGAACAAGTACTCATGCCAACATGCAAGCCAAAGGGGCCCAAAGCTAAGGCACAAACAAGGGGCATTCTACTACAACCATCATGACCACTCATGGCATGGACTAAGTGACCAAAAATAGATGTTCAATGCAGCAAAATAGACCCAAAAACCCGCTGATATGGCAGCCCCAAAATGTCTTAAACATACAAGCATGCACAATGCCCATTTCAAGGCACACAACTACAACACCTTAAAGCATGGGAAGGGACACAAATGACAATATAAGACCACCTTACATGGACTGAAATATGATCTTAAATAATGCCAAATCATGAGGATAGTCTAAGTTAAGCATGCTAGAAGCCAAAATACTCAAGGCCTACAAGCCAAAATGCAAAGCAAATACATCAAGCATGTCAAACATGACCAAAACAGTGGCCAACAGACCTTAAGCATGACAAATTATGACTGAAAGCTTCAACAAGCTAAGCTAAATCATGCAAGCATGGAAGCCTAAATAGAAGATGCATTTCTATGCAAAAGGGAGGGATACAAAACAAGGGTATTATGCATGCAAAAGACCACAAACCCGACCAAAGATAGAGATATATTATGATCAAAAGACAACTAAAAAACTCTGAAATAGGGCCAAAATCAGTCAAGCATGCATGTTGCCCTTTAAGCCAAAAACAATGATAAAAGAGAGACAAAGGGGAGAGGGGTGTCCCTCCCCTATGCAAGACCTCAAACCATCTTCTTCACCACTGAAAATCCACTGGATTTCAGTGGTGAAAAGAGCAATACAACAAAGTCAACAAGGCTTAAAGAAAAGGCACCAAAAGAGGCCAAAAGAGGCCTAAGAGGGGGAGTTCGACCCCCAATGCCAAAATGACCTAATGAGATGTCTTAAGCATGAAAATACAAAGCTTTTTTCAGTTATACACAAAGTCTAAAACAGAAAGCAAGATAGGTCAAAAGCCAATGCAAGATTGGGGAAACTAAAGTAAAGTGATTACCCTTGAAGAACCCTTGAAGAACAGTTGGTCCAGCCACCCTCTATTGACCAAAATCAGTCCAAAACCTCAACAAAAGACCCTCCAAGTCCCTCAAAGTCGAAGTAAGGTGTGGTAGTGTGTGTTAGTGCAAAACTAAGGTAAAACTACACTTTTAGGCCACAAAACACACACAAAAGGAGGAGAGAGAGGGAAATATAGAGAGAGAGTATGTTTGACAGATGTATATATGTATATCTCTGGTTTTTTTCTTCAAAGACTCTAACCCTAGACAAATGAGGAAGAAGGACTCTTATATAAGCCAAGAAAAGGCTCTAAACTTCTCAAGGAAGCTAAATGAAAAGGGGCAAAGGGTGCAAATGGTCCATGGCTTCTTGAAGAAGCTGGGACAGCTAGCCAAGCTTCCCCAAGAAGCTTGGCCAAAGGGGTCATCCTTCTAGAAGGAAAAAGGGGTCAAGGGCTCAAAACAGCCATCCCCGTGCATGGGGAGTGGTGTTGGTGTATTCCAGCTGGCATGCACCAAGCCTAAAGAGGTGCAGAAGGGTCACCGGCCAAATAAAGTGCCGGCCGGCCGGCCACAGAGAGTGCCGACCGGCCATTGATACCAAGCAACCACGGCCGGTAGCAACAAGGAATGGCCGGTGATGTAAATAGGGGGCCGGTGGAGTGTGGGGATGACCAACAAGCCATTCCCTGCCTTCCAAGGCAAAAACACAAGTGTTTGGTGCAAAACCAAACACTAAACGAACGAGTTAAGAGATCCTGAGGCAAGGAGCGCAGCCGAGGCCTCCGGGAACTCAAAACGAACACGAACAAGGGTGATCACTGAGTGTTCAATCAGTGATGTCCAAGTCTTGAGGACGGTCAAAAATGGGGTGTCTACACGTTGCATAGAACATGCTCGTACTTTAGCTGCGTAGAGTGTGCTTCCACTATCGCATTATGCATAGAACATGCTTACTACCTTCGCTCTTGTACTATGCATGGAATATGCCCTTAGATTGTTTGGTTTGTGTAAAACATGACATTATATCCCAGTTGTTACCATGCATAGAATATGCATTTTCCAATCATGCATAGGATATGCATTTTCCAATCATCTATAGAATATGCGCTTCTTACATTTGCATAGAACATGCCTTATTGTAATCGTGCACAGAACATGCACCCTTAATATGTTGTACTTGTTAAGTTTCTTTCTTATGCAGATACGATATTGTATGTACGATTCATTCGGTGAGGCCAACTTAGATAGACAATATTGTCTGCACGGTTCATTCAGAGAAGTTCCGGATAAGATCATTCATGTTTCAGTAAGAGAATGTTTTCCCTGACTTTGTGCATCTATCGCACTTGTTCACTTTGTGCATCTATGGCACTTAATTGTTCGTGCCCTGCGCATCTTTTCACTTTTCTCTCTCGCATTTAGACACGGCGGGATCACTATCTCCTTTTTGTTAAATGCATTTGCACTTGAATATATTGTTGTCTCGATTGTTTGTCCAAGTCTTATGGCCTTGTCAAAATGGGTCGTCTCTGGCTTTGGCATTCACTCACGTCATTTCATCACTCTGAATTTTGTAAAAGAGGGGCAACTGTAAACACCCCATCTTTAACGGCCCTTTAAGACTTGGATGTTCTTACAGGTACGTCTGATGGCGAGTCTGATTACTCACCAAACGCTCGAAGTCCACAGTAGAATGCCACAGGTTTGAGTTTTCCAAACCCTGCTTCCTTTTTGTCTCATCTTTGGACCATGCTTAGGTCGCTTCAGAATGAGGTTGTAGATGGCCTGCCGACCATCCTTGAAGGCTACCGGCCATGCCTTTTGGCTTGCCAGCCATTAATAAAGCCTTGCCGGCTGTCAGTGCTTCCTGCAGATATTTTGTGATATTTTGTGCTAGCTGTTTGCAGAGATTCATGCATCTTCCAATACGTGTATGGCTGGATATTTGTGAGGGAATTTTGTATTTTCTATATATAGGACCCCTCTCTTGCATGTAGAGGGGTTAGAAAAATTTGAAGACAAATAAATCTCTCTCTCTAGATTTCTCTCTCTCTCTCTCTCTCTCTCTCTCTCTCTCTCTCTCTCTCTCTTACAATTTTGTGCCTTAAAGCTTGTTTTCTCTACACTTTTGCATACACTACCTTGATAGAAGTTACTTCTCTTTGATTTGAGGTTCCTTGAGACTTGATTTGAGCTCTAGCAAGTGGTTTTAGCTTGGATTTGTGCTTAGAATTGCTCTTTGCTTCAAGAGGTAGTTTGCTCACTTTGTTTACTTGTTTAGCATGCTTGTTTTCTCACCTTTTTAAATTGTTTTGAGGTTGGTTTTGAACTAAAAAAACCTCTATTTTTATGACCTAAAAATGATGGTTTGAAGCTTTTTTGTTAAGGGGTGGTTCATCCTTCTTGCTAGTTAGTTTGCTAAGCTTTTGTGCCTTTATTCATCACTTTAAAACAAACCTTTTTGGGCCTTTTAAACACTAAATTCCAGAGGTTTTTCAGTGGCAAAAAACTCATTTTGAAGTCCAAAATTGGAGGGATTAGCCTCCCCTCCTTGTGTCATGTTTGCATGCCTAGATAGTTTTATGTTTTAGCCTATTAACCTAGCTTGTTTTAGCTCAAGTTCAACATGTCTTAGCCTCTGAAATAATCTGTTTTAGCTCTGTTTTGAGCTGGTTGGTTAGTTTGAGTGTTGTTTTGCATAGTTGTAGTGCACCCCCATGCATTAGCTTAATGTTTTGGGTTTTTGTGTCTGGAGTCCAGCATGTTTTAGACCATGTTTAGGGCTGTTTTGCCTCTGTTTTTTGTTGTTTGTTTCATTTGAGCCTTACATGGCATAGTTATTGTGTTAATTCCTTCACTAATGTAGTGTTTTAAGGCTTTAACTCTCATTGGTGTGAGTCAGTTGCATGTTTTTAGTGCTTTTATCACTTAATTTTAGCACCTAAATTTCTGCAATCTCCCATATTTCTTCACTTTTTGGTTTTCTTTGAAAGTGGTTTCAAGCCCCATGTTTGCCTAAGTGTGAAATTGAGGTGTTACACCTAATGGTTTAATCCCTTAGGGGGTTCATTACCAACAGTGTAATGCTTCCTTCATGTCGAAAGTAACTTGTGGTTCGAGCCCTCCTTCCATTAGAGGACACTCACCAATGGACTTAATGGATTAAAGAATGATTTGGTAATTAAAATGTGTAAACAAAATTGACAAGTAAAAGTGACAAGATAAGCATGTCTTTGTGTTACATTGCATGTGTTCAAACTGGACGTTAGTTTGAACACGAGGAAAATGGGACATTTCATACTCGATAGTGATGAAATGTGTCACTTTCCTTGGTCTCCATTGCCCTTGATCATGCATGATAGGGTGGTGGTCTTGTTGGTCAAATTTGTGCATTTATCGAAATTTTACAACTTGGATATTTGGCCATCATGCAATGAAATTGCTTGATTGGTGGTTTTGGATCCAAGTGTTTGAGGTTTTGAGATGATAAGGAGGGGTACAGTACAAACAAACCCTTGGAAAAACCTTCATTTTGCTCTATTTGTGCTCTGTTGCAGTATGGTGACTTAGAGCATCAGTGGCTGCAGTGCCTTGTCAATGGCCGGCAAGGCGTCATTTATGGCCGGCAATGCACCCCTCTGGCGGTAGATTGCCGACAGGCCACTGGTGTAACCCTCAGCAAAGATGTGGTAAGGTGGAGCAAAAAGATCCTAGAGCATGCTCAACCCTGCAGACAGAGCCTTTCGAGAGCAAAATAGAGAACTTTTCGGGGAGAAAACCGAGTGCATGCATCTTCCACTTCCCGAGGTGGAGCAATGGCAGCATAGTTTAATTCCTTGCATGATTAGTTAGTGTGCATTTATTTTAATTAATTAGTTTACTAGTTGATTAAAGTATTGTAATAATTAGTAATTAGTTTGCTAGTTATTCGATTGGTTTCTAATAATTTAGTCTAAATTAGTTTAGTCTAATTAGTTTGATTAGATTAGCTTAGCTTATTCATTCGGACCCTCCTTTGCGAGGGCGTTATGTTGTAATAAGTGTGCGTGCCTGTGTATATGTTTTCCAACCCCACGTCTTTCTCTCTTTTATTTAATCGCTTTCGATGGTTAGATTAGGGATCATGTTTCAGTTAGCATATCGCATGCTTGCATCCATTCATCTTGTCTTGCATGCACCGAGGCTCGGCGCATCATTCAAACTACATCGTCACTTCAATATCTTCTTTGAACACATGTTTAATAGCCTGTTGTTCAAATTCATTCATATGCCATGATTAGTAGTCGAGCCTATTAATTGCATTATTGCATGTGTTGCATTATGCATCTTGTATAGTTAGAATAATGTATCTTTCTAACTAGTTTTTGTTTTGGCTTGGAGCACTAAGTAAGTTTTTACGCTTGAGCATAGTTGCATAAGTGTGATTGCCATGTTACCATGATTAGCATGCTTGCCATGAGGCTATGTGCTTAAATGCTAAACTACATGAAGGCTTGTGGATGAAGGCTTGTTGTTTGAATTAAAACGATTCAACAAATGTGAGTTTTAAGCCCACTTTGTTGAGTGGCAAATCATGTTTTAAGCCCACCTTGTTTGGTGGCAAATCCGCATCTTTAAGCCCACTTGAGGTGGCAAATTCAAACCATTTTCAAAAACATGAGTCGAATTGTTCCAAATTTAGCAAACTAGTCTATACTTGCTTGTGCGCATCACATAGTGGGTGTTTGGGAAGTGGGTTTTTATGTAGGTTTTTTTAGTTGTAGGATATTATTGGATAAAAAAATTTTGGTGTTTGGGAAGATAGTTGGGTTTTTTTGTGATTGGATGTGATGTTTGTGAGAAAAAAAAGTGAAATGATTATGGGGTTGGATGTGATATTTTGTTTGGATTTATTTTTTTTGGTTTTGAAAAAAGTTTGTCTTTTTGTGTAAAAAATCAAAAAAAAAACCCAACAATCAAACTTCCCAAACACCACCATAGTAAAGCTAGTTTAATAACCGGAATAAGAACGCATAATGTTTATAAAAGAACATAACATGATTAGTAGAGGCTGATCTTTGATCGGGCGAGTGGGGGTGCTCAATTCATGACCTTCCCCTCTCGTACCTAAGTTCCCAAGCCGAGGCAACTTTGGTGATAACAAACACATGGCCTTTGGCACGAGTCAGGGTTTCCTAAATTTTTCCAAAATAAAATATTTAGGTGGCGACTCTGTATCTGGCAAAGCAGTCCAATCTTCGCATTATTTGATTTAAAATCAATTTTTCAAAAAGGTTTGTCGGATTTGGACTCTTTGGTGTTTATCAGTTTCACATTGCACTTGTGAGACTAGATTCAAAACCGCGGGAGTCCAAACCATGAGGCCTTTGTTTCAAACCCTTTCCGAAAGGCGGGGCTCAAAAAAAGGCGAGCCCACAGCATGCACTTAGGTGCATGTGTTGAAGTTAATTTTATTATATTTCATTTCCTTTTTTTATTCTATTTATTATTTTTTTAATTATAAATGGTGGCATGCACTTTGGGCTCACAACAAACTACTTAGAGAAATTGTATGGTTGTGAATTGAGTAACGATGTGTATTGCAAGTTTATGTAATGTGCAAACAAAAACTTTAATCTTTTACTTAAAAATTATAAAATCTATACTTGCTGTGGGTGTTGATTTCTGACCACACAACCAAACAGGGAACTCAGCTGGAGAGCGCCGGTAGCATAGATTAAGCCCAAACAACTTGTCACGGAAAGATAAGAATCCGGCGGTGGTTCGTCAACCCGCGGGCACTCCGACGATCAAGTTAGTAATCAAATATCTCTCAAAGATAACAAATTGTGCTTCAACACACAAGAAAGAACTTTCTGCTCACAGTATATCACACACACCTGAGACCCAAGGGGTGCCCTGCTTTTATAACTAGCACTGACCTGATCCCTGTAGAAGCCTCACTTTAGTGGACTCAGACTCAATGCTCATCCTAAACTCTCAGCTAGATAGGGATAAACTCCCTAAGAGCTTTATCTTTATCCAGACTGAGATCCCCTCTTATTCTACGACTCTTGCCCCATATGTGCTTATCTTAGATTTCGGTATCTCCTTAGATAACCTCGGCCTAGCTGAGATCACCTTGGCATCATAACTAGGCCACGTGGCACCTTGGCTGACACTTCGGCGTTACCTTGGCCACATGCTGTCATTCACAAAATGTCCCCAAAACTGCCCCTTAGGTTTTATTACCTCGATAACCTAAGGTAATGGAAACTACATAGCTTGTTCATATATTTCGGCTAAAATTCATTCTTCCCTTCGACCGAGGTCATGACTCATTGCTTTCAAGTACCCAGGACTCAACTATCCATCTTTACCAAGGATCAAGAACCAAGAGTCAAGTTCTTTGAGCATCTCTACCGAGATCGCTTCTCTAGCCGAAGTTTCTGCTTCATTAATCAAGAACTCCAAGAGTTTTGACTGCACATGAGTTGTCATGCATGTTCTTTTCAACCGTTTCCTCCACGCGTCCCTTTCTCATTGGTTTGTACCTGACATGCGCTATCAGGTTACGTCGCTTTTGCACACGCCGCCTGACAAGCACTCCATCCAAGGCATCTCATTATGTTTTGTCGCCTTCTTGTATTTTTGACAAAAACTCCTCTCTCTCTCTCTCTTCCCGTCTCTTCACTTTTCATTCGTGCATTCTCTCTATCCTCTCTAACCTTCTCTCTCTATTTTTTTCCTTGTTTCGCCATTTTCAAGCCTTTTGAAGCTCTGCAATTGCTTTATTTGTCTCATCCGGTGAGCTTTTCATCATCGATTTCTGATTGTTTACGTCGTCTGACTCTAGCGATCTCTACCGCGATGTTCGCTTCATTGATCTCAACCGGTAAGTCGCTAATTTCTTTTTCCTTTATTCAATCTTGTACTATTCTCTTAATGTATTGCTTCTCTAAACTCGCCTTATGCTCTTTTTGCTGCATTTGTTGTCAATGAATCTTGTATTCACAGCTGCATTATGAATCAATTTTCTTGTTTCTTGAATCTGTTTTATGCATCACAATCTGTAACAATCTGAAAAATTAAGTGTCCCGTAAATTTTATATTAATATTATTTAATTATAAATAAGAAAAACCTTAAATATTTAATTAAATATTCCTTAAAAATAAAATATGAGATAAAGTGTAAAGGATTATATATATTAAAAATAAAAATAAAAAATAAATCAAGATAAGCATGAATTAATTAATGGCTAAGGACGAGACGTGTGGGCAGTCGTGTGGTTTGGTGCCCACGCTTGCCATTCTATATAAAGGAAGGGAATTGCTCAAGATTTGAGGGAAGGAAAAACAGAAGCAAGGAAAGGGGAAGAAATACTAGAAGTAAAGAAGAAAGAGTGAGGTATTAATTTTAAGGTGAATTATATTATACCTTGAGTTACCATAATATATTTTATATATGTTTTGAATTACCATAATTTATTTTACGTTTTATATATTATATCAGTATTTTTAATTATGTTATTTTTTTATGAACCTTATTTGATATATTAAGGAAAACCAATGGATATAACTATTTATTAAAATGTGTTTTGAGTAATTATTTTATAAGTACCACCACGGAGGTCCCATATCTTGGGGACTTAAATAACCATTGGCCCTTTGATTAGTCACTTTGTGACCCTCTGTCTGTCATGGATCCACTGACCCTTTGAATTCTGGTGCGGAGCGAAGTGTTGTACGAAACTAAGTGCGACACTATTGTGGAAGCCACCTCTAGAGTTCGTACGAGCCACCTCTTGAGTCCATCCATATGTTTTGTTATGTACCGTGGTTTTGATTTCTGGTGTGGAGAAAAGTGATGTACGGAGCTAAGTGCTACACTATGGTGGGGAGCTACCTCTAGAGTTCGTACGAGCCACCTCTTGAGTCCATACATCAGTTCTATTACGTTCTGCACCGTGGTTATGATTATTTTGTTTATATGATTTCTATATTATATATCAAATGATCTATGTATTATATATTCTATATTTTAATATCGAGCTTTGTTTAACCAATAATTATCCATGGTGAATTACATGCCCTTATACTCTTAGTATAATATTTCTCACTCTGCCATGTGCTTATAGTTGTTTACCAATTTTCAGGAAACAATGAAATTCAGAAATAGCTTTTGTAGAGTCTTAGACGCGGGGCTGCGGAATAGACACATAGCACTCTTAAAGTATTTATAATTTATAATTTTCATATGTAAATATCGGCCTTTTTGGTCAATAAATTTTGTTATAAAAATAGAAGCTCCAATGATTATTTTGGTACCCTCACTTAAATATTTTATTTCTGCTCGCGTTAAGTAATTTGTTTAAGAATTAGCCGGACGTAACTTCAGTTACTGGCCATCATGATACTTAACCCTTGGGTACGGGGAGCGAGTCGTGACAAGTGATATTAGAGCAATGGTTTATTTAAAATAATAATAATAATAATAATCATTGGAGCATAGGACACATGCACAAATAAGATGGGAGAAATGTTGAGCTAGATTATAAGTTGTATTTAAATTAAATATTTGTGTAGCAACAATCGTGATATATATATGTGGGGAAGTGGTTTTGGAAATAGTCTTCTGATCCACTAGGACGCTCGAGATCCTCAGCTAACAACCTGAAAAGAAATAAACACTCCGGTCGGGGGTGCCGGAATTAGCACTCTAACGGGTAAGTCCGTATGTACTCTCTTGATTGCTTATATCTTAAGTTAAGTGTACTCATTCTCACATACCTCTTTCTGGCTGACATTCTTCTATTTATATCTTTTCTTTCTTGGGCCTCGGGGCTGGGCCCACTTTCAATTCTCCGTATAACTATTTACTCGGCTCTTTTTGTTGCAAACCGCTTTTCACTCGGCCCCTTACTCAACCGGCTATTTGGCCGAATAGCATAGGATTTAAATGTGTAAGACGGGGCCGAATGCGATGTATATATTTCGACTCTTCAGGTCCAATTATTCGGCCTCTTTACGTCTCCCATTATTCGGCCCCCACAATTGTCCCCCAAGCACTCCACTAACGACAGTTAGCTGGAGTGTTTGGTTTCGAACTCGAAAAGTCAGAGCCGAAATTCGGCGGCTAACCTCATTCCAATGCGGATGTCAGAGCACACGCCTAGCGGTTATCATTTCAACTTCTCACCCCTTCGTACGCTTCCATTTATTGTGATTTAGAATCTTGTCGTCTTTTCGAACACGCATTTTTGGATGCTTAGAGTTTTTGGACTGCCTTCCGACTCACCTCTGCAACTTCCATTCATCCTTCATTGTCCTCTCTGTCTCTTGTAAGTTCTCTTCCTCTCTGCTTTGAATCCCTTTTCCTGGTTTGTCTTTAGTTTAGTACGCTCCTATAGGCTGACCAAAATGGCAAAGCATCTGAAAGACCTCCTCTCCGCGGACTGAATCTCTGGCTTTCGACGTCATTTTTCTAATCCTGATGACGTCCGTCTGTCGCTTGTGACAGATGGCACCCTCGATATGGAGAGGGTTGATGAAAGCACAATCGTCTTCCCTCTCTTATCAATTACAGAAGGCAGAGTCCGTTTCCCGCTTCACCCATTTCTTAGGGCTGTCCTTCGCCATTGGGGTCTAATCCCCTTTCAACCCAATGTCAACTTTTTTAGAATCGTAATGGGGATTATAGAGCTAAACTGTCGCCTTAGGATTAACCTTAGCATACCTACTATTCGGCATTGTAATGCCTTGGCCAAGTCTTCTGGTCGGCATGGACGCTATTTCCTTAGGGCCAAGGACACTGACCATCAATTAGTGACTATGCTTTCCAGCTCTAGCAAGCGAGTCGATAATGTTATGGTCGTTGTCTGAGGCAACTGGGAATTCAGCGAAGGCGAGGATTGCCTTGATCCTATTCCTAGACGGAGGGCCGAACCAGGTGGCCGTATAGCTTCTTGCATTTATTTTTCTTTTATTTATAAAGCTTCATTTTTGAGATCGCATGGTTTTGCTTGTGCAAGAAACGATTTGAAGAAAGTCTTGACTTCAACCGACGACGACGTTCTTTCGGAAATTAAAGTCGCGCTCAAATATTTTGGCCGTCTGAGTCTTCAGAAACAAGGGAGGGCGGCCCATATTCTCCTTCGGTACAAGCCAACATATACGACATTTTCAGCGGCAGAAAATATCCCAATTCCGAGGGGTAAAGAGTTTCTTACGGCTCTTATTTTGACCGACTTCAAAAACTTGAGGCAAGTTGGTTTCGAGGGGTCCGATTCGGAGCGGGCGAAAGTAGCTGAGGTCGCTGAGTCAGACCAGTGTGAAGCTGAAGTAGACGAGGCTTTGAAGTTGGCCTTTGAGGAAGCCGGCCTCAATTCAGCCAACCCTCCATCCACTTTGGGCCGAGGAGACCTTCCGTTTGACGACATTTTTACTGGTTTAGAAGACCTTCCCGGCACATACCCCGAAGACATGGCTGGGTTAAACCTCACACAACTCACCAAAAAGAAAAACGCGGAAAGAATGGCCACGCATCGAAGAGCAGAGGCCATTCGATCTGAAGTGCCACATGCCGCCGAAGCTTAGCCCTCCCTGCCTGTTATCGAGGAGGAAACGGCTCAAACCCAAAGTGCTGAGTCCGAGGCGGTTGTGCAGGCCAACCAAGAGGCTGAGCGAAGGGCGGAGAAGCATCCTGCCGAGGTCGAGGCCAACTCTGAAGAAAACCAGGCTGACAAACGACCGCGTGTAGAGGAGTCGGATGTGATTGTGCCTTTTGTCATTCAACCAAAGATAAAAAAACATGCCGATCTTCTCTGACGCGTCGGCTATTAAAGACCCAGCCGTGGCGTTGAGCATGGCTACGTCCATTTCATTGCCGGCTGACAAGGTAGCTTTCCAAGCGGAGTCGAATCTGCTGGCAATAGCATTAGCCGTTCAATCGGCTCTTTCGATATATACCTTGACCTTGTTTTTCCCTTTTATGCAATTATTGTTTTGGTTTTAATTTCCTGTTTTGCAGATGGTCGGAAGGAAAGCCGAGATAGGCCGTCGCCAGCATGACACCATCGAACGACTTGGCCATTTACAATCGGAAGTTGAGGGCTAGAAGAGCAAGGCCGAGTTCGAAGCGGCGAGGGCGAAGATGGAAGGCGCGAGGGCCAAGGCTGAGATGGAAAGGGCAAGAAATTCAGAGCAGTTCAGATTGGCCGCCGAGCAGAGGGCGAATGTGAGCAAAAATGCGCTCAAGTTAGCCCGAGAGGCGATTGCCAAGCTGGAGGCTGACTTGGAAGAATCAAAGAAGGCGAAGGAAGTAGCCGACTCCGAGGCTTCCAAGGCGTATGAGGCTGGGCAAAGCGTTGCCCTCGCAAGTTATGTGGAAGAAGTACCCAAATTTGAAAATCGGGGATTCAAACACGGCTGGCTCAAAGCCCTTGCTACTGCTAATGTGACATTGGCTATGCCAATTCCATACGAGCAAGTGGACGTTGAGCCGCTGGAGTCTGACTCCAAGGATTGATTAGGGCGACAATTTAGTTGTTTTTGTTTAAGGATTTTGAATGTATTGTTGCAGTTTTTCGTTTGGTAGTTTTTATGTGTAAAATGACTACAGTTTTTAAGTTTTTGCTAGGCATTTCCATGCAAACTTGTAGCTTTTTGTTTAGTAGTTTTCATATATAAAATGGCTATAGTTTGTGCCCAATTTACTAATGAAAATGTCCTTTGCACTTTGCTATTATTTGTGCTTGATTTTGCTACTGATGAATGGTACTATTTTTTGCTATCTTGGATAAAACATTCGTGTACACTTGCCGATTAGATAACTAGGCAACTTAGTAATTTATCCTCGTCGAATAGCCGATCGGATTAATAAATCTGATCTTGCCAATATTATTAGTTCATGGAGTGGCTGCAGCATAAATCGATCGGCATCGGGCTTAGATATTTGGCCGATCAGATTAATAAATCTGCCCTTGCCCCAGCCAATGCATGAACTCCAAAAAGCCAAATATTATTAGTTCATGGAGTGGCTGCAGTATAAATCGATCGGCATCGGGCTTAGATATTAGGCCGATCAGATTAATAAATCTGCCCTTGCCCCAGCCAATGCATGAACTCCAAAAAGCCGAATATTATTAGTTCATGGAGTGGCTGCGGCATAAATCGATCGGCATCCGGCTTAGATATTTGGCCGATCAGATTAATAAATTTGCCCTTGCCCCAGCCAATGCATGAACTCCAAAAAGCCGAATATTATTAGTTCATGGAGTGGCTGCGGCACAGATTGATCGACAGCAGGCCTTTGGAGTTTAGCTTTAATGAAATCTCCTCGGGGGCACTGCATGCATTAGGAATAAATGGGGTGGGTTCTTCGCACCAGTGACTCCGCTTATCGTGTTCAGACTCAATTTAAACCAGTTTGTTGCGGAAGGTTAGATAAGTGAGAATATCAAATAGACTGTTCTTCAACAGCAGAGGAGAAGGGCGAACATTGGCTGAGCTTGACACTGAAATGAATCGCAGCAGCGAGCCCACACACACGAGAGGTAGGACGTCCAGGGAACGGGAAAAACGTCAGCCCCCAAGTCGTCGAAGCAGATCACCCCGAAAGGAAAAATAGCAACGGGGAAGCTCCCCGTGACCGCGACCGAGAAATGAGCCTGACAAGACGCCGCGACCGTTAAGTTTTGCGATTTTTGTAGGGAATAAACCGATGACAGAGGCAGATTCTATTGTTAATGACCCAGGTGTAGCAATCGAGTTCGCTCGACAGATTTTTCCACCGGAAGTCTACCAGTCGATGGTTGGTCGACAGGATTTCGAAGTATTTCGAGAGGGCATCCACAGAGCAATAAGAGGGCAGTATACCGCCTATGAAGTCGACATGCATCTGTGCGCTGCGCGGCGGGAGATAGAGAAGAAGGAAGAACGAATTCGAAACTTGGAGGCTCGTGCGAAGAAGGCCGAGCGCGAGCTAAGGAAGGCCCAAGGTGCCGAGCCGCGTGCGACTGGACAATCCAACCCGGTCGTGGATGAAAGAGTGACCCAATGGCTGTTAAGCCATGCGATTGCCGATCGAGATACGGTAAGTATGTTCGGAATAGAGAATGCAAAGGCCGCAGCCTATGAACAAGGCTTCCACGACGACCGGAAAGTCGGGATAGAGAAGACTAAGGAGAAACTCACAGAAGAGATATGCCGATGCGAGAATCGGGGCTTTAGGCATGGGTGGATAAAGGCTCTCCAAGCCGCAGAGGCACTCCAAGGAGCAGGAGTTGAATCGGCGTCACCATTTTATCAACGTCATCACTTTTCTTTTAACACTTTCGAAATTGAGAAGAGCGATGACGAGGGTGACACCGAATAGAATTGAATATATTGTAAACGCCCCAACACAAATTGGGCGTCAGCTATGTATCTATTGGTTTACTTAATAAAATACTTTGTTTTAAATGTTTGCGTTTCATTTTGAATGTTTGCATGCTTAATTAAGAATCTCATTTAGAATGTTTGCATGTTTTAATTTGTTTTATGCGGTTTGCGCCGGCTCAACTTAATTAAGCATTTCATTTTTAATGTTTGTATGCTTTAATGTGTATACGATTTTTGCCGGCTCAACTTAACGAAGCATTTCACTTTGAATATTTATATGCTTTAATGTGTATACGATTTTTGCCGGCTCAACTTAACGAAGCATTTGACTTTGAACATTTGTATGCTTTAACTTTCATCATGTAGGGCGCTCCGAATCCAGAGTCTTATTCGGCCCAAACGTGTTATACACGGCTGGGGCTCCGAATTTGGAGGCTTTTTGTCTTGGCCAATCATGATATCTACGAATGGCACTCCGAATCCGAAGTCTTATTCGGCCCAAAGATGTCATGCCCGATGGGGCTCCGAATCCGGAGATGGCTTGGACAAACGTGATATCCACGAAGGGCGCTCCGAATCCGGAGGCTTAATCGGCCCAAAGGTGTCGTGCAACGATGGGGCTCCGAATCCGGAGACGGCTTGGCCAATCTTGATATCCACGAAGGGCGCTCCAAATCCGGAGGCTTAATCAGCTCAAAGGTGTCGTACACCAATGGGGCTCCGAATCTGGATACTTCACATGGCCAATCGTGATATCTACGAAGGGCGCTCCAAATCCAGAGGCTTAATCGGCCCAACGGTGTCATGCACCAATGGGGCTCCGAATCCGGAGACTTGACTTGGCCAATCATGATATCCACGAAGGGCGCTCCGAATCCGGAGGCTTAATCGGCCCAAAGGTGTTGTGCACCAATGGGGCTCCGAATCCGGAGACTTGACTTGGCCAATCGTGATATCCATAAAGGGCGCTCCGAATCCGGAGGCTTAATCGGCCCAAAGGTGTTGTGCACCAATGGGGCTCCGAATCCGGAGACTTGACTTGGCCAATCGTGATATCCATGAAGGGCGCTCCGAATCCGGAGGCTTAATCGGCCCAAAGGTGTTGTGCACCAATGGGGCTCCGAATCCGGAGACTTGACTTGGCCAATCGTGATATCCATGAAGGGCGCTCCGAATCCGGAGGCTTTTGAACTGAATTGTGCGATGAGGAAACGGGAAACTTTGCATTGCAAAAGTGAAATATGTACAAGTATCAAGCCCCACAAGTCGGGTCAATGATAGAATTTACGTAAATGTGTGGAATTCCAAGGCCGTGGAAAACTCCTCCCAGACATGTCTTTGAGCCGATATGCCCCTACTCCCGCGACTGAGTCGATCTAATAAGGGTCGTCCCAGTTAGGACCCAATTTTTCGTCGACCGAATTCTTGGTAGCTGGAAACACTCTCTTCAGGACCAACTCTCCTGGTATGTAGCGGCGCAGTTGAACACGCTAATTATATGACTTAGCAAACTGCTGCTGGTACCGTGCCATGGATGCAAGGGCGCGGTCTCTCTGCTCTTCAATCAGAATCAAGTCCAAGGCCAACATCATGTCGTTTCGACCCAAATCAAAAACCGTTGATTTCAAAGTTGGGAGGCCGATCTCCAAGGGGATGATTGCCTGCGTTCCGAAGAACAAAGCGAACGGCGTCTCCCCAGTGGACCTCCTCGGAGTGGTGCAATGAGCCCATAACACACTTCGTAACTCTTCTACCCATCTTCCTTTAGCTTTCTCCAGCCTCTTCTTGATGCCGTCTAAAATAGATTTGTTAGAGGCTTCAGCTTGGCCGTTACTCTGTGGATAAGCCGAGGAGGAATAGTAGGGACGAATACCATACTTGCTACACAGTTTTCTGTAGACGCCGCAATCAAACTGAGTGCTGTTGTCTGAAATGAGTGCTCTTGGAATGCGGAATCGTGTTATGATATTTCTCCATACAAAACGCTTCACGTTGGTATCTCGGATGTGCGTTAGTGCTTCCGCTTCTACCCATTTTGTGAAATAATCTGTCGCGACAATCAAAAATTGCTTGTTACCGGGGGCACGAGGCACTGGTCCGACGATGTCAAGTCCCCATTGGGTGAACGATCGAGGACTGGTTATAGAGCTTAACTCTTCAGCAGGCAGGTGGGTCAAAGGAGAGAACTCCAGGCACTGTTCACACTTTTTCACGTAACATTCGGCATCGGCTCTCATTGTCGGCCAGTAATATCCCTGTGTCACAGCTCGATGAGCCAAAGAGCGCCCGCCAGAATGGGCACCACAACTGCCTTCATGTATTTCGGTCAAAAGTGATTTGACTTTGTCCGGATGAACGCATTCCAGGTATGGACCAGAAAGGGATTTTTTATAAAGCTTTCCTTGCGGATCCAAGTAGTATAGCAGGGCTTTGTTTCGCAACTTGTGCGATTCTTTCTTGTCCACTGGGAGCTATTCAGAAGACAGGAATGCAGCAATGGAGTCCATCCAACTCGATCCTGACTCTATGACATTGACCTGGACTTCCTCAAAAGGGCC
Source organism: Camellia japonica (assembly GCA_030407325.1). Taxonomy (NCBI): domain Eukaryota; kingdom Viridiplantae; phylum Streptophyta; class Magnoliopsida; order Ericales; family Theaceae; genus Camellia; species Camellia japonica. The sequence continues at coordinate 45,423,668 of JAPPVO010000024.1, read as the reverse complement.
AATGCTCGGCTCTGGGATGAAACCAACTTCAATGTGTAGACGCGCCCTTGGGCCTCATGCTATAGTTCGGACTCAAATTGTCACGGTTCTTAATCTAATCTCACAATGTGCGATGCGAGCTTGATAAATCACCAAAGAGTCCAAATCTGGCAAATCGTTTTGTAAAATTGATTTTTAAGAAAGAAGTGCCAAACATGGACTGCTTTGCCAGATACAGAGTCGCCACCTAAATATTTTATTTTGGGGGAATTTAGGAAACCCTGACTCGTTGCCTAAGGCCACGTATTCGTCATCACCAAAGTTGCCTCAGCTCGGGAACTTGGGTACGATTGGGGAAGGTCAGCTATGAGCACCCAAGCTCGCCCGATCAAAGATCGGCCACTACTAAACATGATATCTAGTTTTTTAAAACGCATGCGTTCTTATTCCGGTTAATTAGCTAGAATTACTACGTGATGCGCACAGCAAGACAAGTATAGACTAGATCGCCTAATTTGGAACAAAGTATCGCATATCCGTTTGGTTAGAAAATGATTTGAAATTTGCTAGTCGTAAGTAGGCTAAAACACGGATTTCAATGAATTGTTCCAACTCAAGTAATCCAACCTTCACCCACAGGCATTCAGGCAGTTAAACACTTAAGCAAATAGCCTCATGGCAAGCATACTATCATGGCAGCACTCACACACATGCAGTATGCTAAAGCATAAATACTTACAGAGTACTCCGAGCCAAAACAGAAACTAGTTAGTAATCAATGCATGATCCTAGTTCATGTTAAGATGGCCAATGCAATGCATACAAAATGCAACTAGAAATAGGCTCGGCTATTCTAAGATGACATATAAGATGTAGCAATTGATACATGTATTCAACTTGGAATTGAAATATGATGCAGTTAGTATGATGTGCCGAGCCCGGTGCATGCAGGATAGATGAATGGATGCAAACATGCAGGCATAAGTATGCTAGACAAATGAATGGATACAAACATGCAGAGCATAAGTATGCTAATTGAAAAATTAATGCAAACATGCAAAGCATAAGGATGCTAATTGAAGAATGACCTAAAACTAACCAACAAAAGCAGGTAAGTAAAAGGGAGAAAGACGTGGGGTTGGAAGACATTCACACACTCACGCACACTTATTACAAAATTCGCCCTCTCGACGGAGGGTCCGAATGAATAATACATACCAACTAATTAACTAACTAACAAGCTAATTAATTATTACATAACCGAATTAATAACTAGCTACAACTAATTATTACAAAACTTAATTAATTAACACATTAACTAATTAAATTGCAAATTAAAGCTAACTAACAAGTAAGCATTAAATTGAACTGCTCCAGCTCTGCTCAAAGAAGGAGAGGATGCATGCTCGGTTCCCGTCCCGGTAAGCTCTTCGGTTGCTCTCTCGAGGCTTTGCTGGCAAGGTGTCTGCCAGTGTTTGCTGTTGAAACTTACCAAAACACTACTGGAGAAATACACCAGTGGCCTGCCGGCCATGGGGGACCACTGCCGACCACCTGCCGGCCATTTTTAAAAGACACGACCACCAATTCCTAGTTGCATCCCTATATTCTGTTGAACATCTCATAATACCTTTTAGCATAAGCCTTGAGGCTTTCATCCTCGCCAATTTTTAGAGTCATCAGGGAGTCTACCCTTAGTGGCTGCAACTTGTTTGTAAGAAACCTGACCACAAACATCTCGGCCAGGCCTTCCTAACTCTTCACAGTTCCTTTCGGCAACTTGTGAAGCCAATCCGATGTGATTTTCCCAAGGGATGAGGGGAACACCTTGCACAGCAACAGTTCGTTCCCGGTATACAAAGCTATTGAATTCAGATATAAGCCGACATAAAAGTTCAGACAGTCATAAATTTGGAATCTCGGCATATGGAACCTTTTTGGGGGCTTACACACATCTAACTCCACTGAAAACGGCGTTCTCGGCTTGACGGGAGATGTGACCTCGGCATTCTGCCACTTCCTTTGGAGGTAGTCCCTCAAATCCTCCTTAGTCTGACCAGGAGCTCAGCTGTCAACAGATTTCAGTCTTTTTGGTGCGCTACTCCTAGTGTCGTTATGTGTCCTCTTAGACTTCTCTTCATTCATCGTGTCAAAACATAGGCCCTTCCCCTGGATATTCCGAGGTTCTTTAACTTATGTTCCCCTGGTACAAGGTGTCTTCTGTGAGCGACTCTCCTTGCCCGACATCTCATGAAGGCCGATGTGAGGGCTCATTTTCCTTGCCATGCGGCAGGACTGCTGGGATTGTTTTCTGCCCCTCTTTTTAGGCATCAGCCTTGGCCCCTGGAATCGACGTGTCTTGCAATGGAAACGGTGGTTGCATGACGTTGTTCTGCATCATGAAGTTGACAACCAATTGTAGATCTGCCAACTTGTTGGCCATTCCCTTCATCTCGCCATCCCTCCTCAAGCATCTATCCTTCCATACCTGGAGGTCGCTCTCATTGTAATACTCATCTCGGCTTGCTTTCTTCGGGGCGTTACCTTCCTTGTCGAAGTCCTTCTGCGCAAGATTCGGATCTTGTGTTCCTTCATCACGGTTTTCCACTCCTGCGTTAGGGTCTGTATGTTCACCACTCTCAGTGTGGATGTCATCTCCAATCTTTTCTTTCTACCCGTCGTTGGCCATCCATTCTCCTTAATTTCCCACAAACGGCGCCAAATTGTAGGTGTTGATTTCTGACCACACAACCAAACGGGAACTCAGCTGGAGAGCACCGACAGAATAGATTAAGCCCAAACAACCTATCACATAAAGATAAGAATCCGACGGTGGTTTGTCGACTCGAGGGCACTTCGACAATCAAGTCAGTAATCAAATATCTCTCAAAGATACCAAATTGTGCTTAAACTCACAAGAAAGAACTTACTGCTCACAGTATATCATACATACCTGAGACCTACGGGGGTGCCCTGCTTTTATAGCCAGCACTGACCTGATCCCCGTAGAAGCCTCACTTCAGTGGACTCAAGTTCAATGCTTATCCTGGACTCTCAGCTAGATAGGGATAAACTCCCTAAGAGCTTTATTTTTATCCGAACTGAGATCCTCCCCTATTCTAGGACTCCTGCCCCTTATGTGCTTATCTCAAATTTTGGTATCTCCACAGATAACCTCGGCCTAGCCAAGATCACCTTGGCATCATGACCAAGCCACGTGGCACCTCGGCTGACACTTCGGCATCACCTTGGCCACGTGCTGTCATTCACAAAATATGTCCCCACACTTGCAATATTATTTTGTATTTATTTATATTACTACATCTAAATAATCTTATCACACAATTTAGTTAGCATGAATAACCTTATCGCACAATTTTAATCTTCAAAAGGCCCTAAGAATACTATATTTTCTCCAAATATTTGTCTTACCTAATAGTTGTTATAATGGAAAAAAAAAGTAGGGGATACTTATCGGCCGGTCTTATTAACAAGACTTATTTACTTACAAATCCTGACTGGTAAATTTATCACTATAAATTTATTTATTAATATCCACTATCCTTATTCATATATACTTACTCACAAGAATCCAACATCCTTTTCGATATACATAACGAGACTAATAAATTTCTCACTAAAAAATAAATCTAAATCTAAAACAAAGGAGACGGTGGTGATGTGGTGGTTGTGTAGATCGATGACGATGGAGTATAGATCTATAACGATAAAGTGTAGATCGACGATGGTAGAATATAAAACTGTGACAATAGTGGTGGATATGAGACAATAGAGATGGAGGTGGAGATAGTGGGTGGACAACAAAGACGTATGGTGGTGGTGGGTAGATGGCAACGGTAGCAGTGGCGGATGGATGACAACAGTAACGGTGGTGGTAAATAATAATGGAGTGAAACTTTTGAAAAAATGATAGAGAGAAACAGAGAGATAAAAGTGAAAGAGAAAGAGAGAGAAAATAAGAGAAGAGAAGATGAAAGAATTTGATTGATAAATTCCACTTACTGAGATTAATTGATAATTAACCCAAAAAGTAAATCACAAATCAAAACGGACCATCAACTATACATGACTCTCTCTCTCTTTATTCTCGCCCACAATTTCTTGCCCACATTGTACTACACTTTTAACAAATGAGAGAGATCCCTTCTAGTCAAAAATTTGGATTGGGGGAAGTTATTTGGGTCGTGGGGCCTATTACTAGTTTTATTTTGATGATTCGAACCATTTATTTTATCTGACACTTTGTGTATTTTATCCACAAAAATTTATTCAATCTGATAACTATAACTTGTTAATTTATCATGTTTTTCACCAAAAAAATAGATGACAATTGCATTTTTAAAAATAAATCATATGTTTTTTTTTTTTGTGATAAACGCAATAAATTGAATAAATTACTATTATCAGATCGACTTAATTTTTTTTGTAGATGAAATTCATGACATGTCCGACAAAATAAATGGTTCAGATTATCAAAATAGGACAATTGTAGACCCCATAGGCAAAAACATTGTTCTCCCGTCCAAATTTTGGACCGGAGGAATCCTCCTCCTTTAACAAATATACATACATATCACAATTTCTAAATCTCAAGTAATTATGCTTCATTTGTAGTGGATGAACACATTTTTTATGAAATTTTTTTTATAGGTGTTTTTCGAAAAAAAAAAAAAAAATAATGTTGTTTTAATAATGGCATGGTGATTGTGGTAGCGGCAATGATAGTAGTGGAAGTGGTTGCACTGGTAGTGTGGTGGCTTTGATACAATTTTAGTTCGGATAATACTATAACACATATCTAATGTCATATCATTATAGTTCTCTTTACAATTTTAAAATTAAAACTCTCTATCATTAATATTCTCAATATTATCGTAGGAAATTTGCATTTTCCCAGTTATATGACATGATGCCACGTGGTCCTCCTTGAGAAACATCTTCGAAAGTGGCTACACACAATTTATTTAAGATAATATTTTTTATTTATTATTTTAGAGTCAATTTCATAAAAATATATAATAGGGTATAATTTTTATAAATTGGAGAAATGGAATTAAGTTAAATTAAATATTTTTATGATTGTTTAATTTCATTAAAATTTAATTTTTTATTTTTTTTTTTTTTTTAAAATTTTGCCATATATTAGTACTTTTAACTGAGGGAAATTGTAGAGCTAAAAAAAATATGATATTTTTTTACATGACACAAATTGAATATGGATAAAAAATAATATGAAAAAATAAATAAGTTCAGTTAGTTTTTTTTTAATCGTAATAACATGTCTATTTTGTGTAATTGAAAGCATTGGGAATAAACTGACAGATTTTGGGTACAAAGAAATCTTAGTTGAAATTTTAATTTTTGAATATGGTTCTAATTTTTAATTTTTTATTTTTTATAGAATTACCTCTAGAAATTTTTCAAATAAATCAAGCTAAATTTTGTATCCCAACTAACTAACTATTTTTTTGTCCAATGAAAAATTAGATTTTATTTAATTTTGTTTCTGCAAAACAAAAATCTAGGCTAAGCTCTTGTTAATTAAAACTTCTAGGACTAGTATCCTTAGCATTATATCCACCAATTAATGAAAAGCACATTTTATACGCACAAAAATAAAATAGACTCGAACCTCTAAAATCATCTGATTTATAGCCATCATAAATAAAATATAACTGTAACGTTAAATAATTGATAAACTGTTATTTATTACAGCAAACTCACTTCAATACACATGCTCCATCAAGCCATTAAACTTTGCAACCCATAAGCTGAGAACAAAAACAGGGGATAACAAAAACAGAGAAGACTTCTAAACAAGGCCTGTATGAGTGGGCACAAATTTTGACGCTATAGACTAATAGATAGCTTAGCACACCACATAAAACAGACACAAAAATGATCACTCTCTGATGAAGCAGGTATTGCCCGTTTGCAGAGGCAGGTGTCACGAACCAGAATCGCCTGTTGATCTCAGCTCCTCTCACACCTTTCTCGTAGAAACCTACTGATCACTCTCTGATGAAGCCAGTTCCACAGCATTTGAAGTTTACACTGGACGAACTTGGGTGCTAAAAACAGAATGAGAGCAAATACAAAATCACCCTGACCGAGTCGGGGAACAGAACCAATGCAAAAGACAATAAGCAAAGCAAACCAGAGACCTCCTTGACACGGCTAATAACAACAAGACAATAATCTTCAGTTGAAGAAGATCTCAATTCAGCATCGTATGCGAAGAAATACACAATCAAAGTAGCGATGGCAACAAACATGGTCTTGGGATGGGTTTCAAATTGAGAAGCAACCTGTCCTTGACGCTGCAATTGGAGAAATTTGAGGAGCAGAGGAACAAGAAAGATGAAAATGGCGTGGCGGCGAGGAATGGGCGGTGCAAGCTGCTGTTGCAAGAAGTAGCTTTCCGAGCTGATGAAGGCAACATTGATCCCTCCAGAGAAGCTCCTTCCCATGTTTGCACTTGCATAGGAAGCCATCATTGGATTAATATCAATTTGTCTGTGTTAAATTTACTATATAGAGAGGGAGAATAGATTGTATTTATTCATATAGTTAGGGGCTCCTTATATAGGAGACGATTTACAAATTGTAATGATGAAAACCTAAAGCACTAACATTGCACTATACATAAAGTCTAAACCACTAACATAAAGCTAACACACTAATATATAGGAGAGGGTGTGGAGAGTAGGTGGAGTAGGTGGTAGGTGTAGTAGGTGGTATACATTAACAGCCCCCCTCAAACTCAAGGAGGATAGACACAAACCAACTTGAGTTTGGAGAGAGTAACAAAACAGGAAAATAAACTGACAAATAAAATAAAAGTGGATAGGAGACACTGTATGATCGTGTCAGACCGTTGGTGAAGACACTGTATGGCCGTGTCGAACCGTTGTAGCAGACAATGTTGGGACAGTTTACGGGGTCATGTCGGACCGATGTAGCAGACACTGTGTGGTCGTGTCAGACCGTGGTTGTAGAAGCTGACCGGAATCAATGTCGGGACAGTTTATGGGGTCATGCCGGACCGTTGTAGAGGACACTGTGTGGTCGTGTCAGACCGTTGTTGTAGAAGCTGACCGGAATCAATGTCGGGACAGTTTATGGGGTTATGTCGGACCGTTGTAGCAGACACTGTGTGGTCGTGTCAGACCGTGGTTGTAGAAGCTGACCGGAATCAATGTCGGGACAGTTTATGGGGTCATGCCGGACCGCTGTAGAAGTCGCACCCTCAAAAGGCGTGCCCAATCTACAAAAAGGCGTGCCCAATCCATAAAAAGGTGTGCCGGACATTATGGCGATACGCGTGACTGCCTTGGCTTGCGTGCCCATTTTGTCGTCTGGCACCGAGCGGCGCGCGATACGCGTGTCTGCCTTGGCTATTTAACCAAGACGGAGGCTGAGGCTGAGGCTGAGGCTGAGACAAAAACCTGCTGAAAACCTCTGAAAAACTCTTCGTTTTCTGAGAGAGATACTCTGTAACACTCTGTTGCCCAGAAAATGGTCCTCTTCGTCCCGCCCTCTCTCTCTTTTTCCGGATGTTAATGGTCCATCGAGCTCCTCTGGGCCAAGTACTCCTGCTCTTACTCAACCTAGTCTTCCCACACTATCAGTTGAGCAAGTGATGGCTACTCAAAATGATATCGAGGCCAACCACTACACGTTGAGGTCCTGCATGGAGACAGTGGCGGTGGTCACTAACCTGTCTCACCGTCTACAAAACAAGGCGTGTGAGGTATACCAGGTCAACGCCCAACTCTCCCTACTCCAGTGTATGTACAGAGATGCACGGGCAGAGATTTGTGCCTTGAAGGCTGAAAACAAGGAGCTGAAAAGGCAAACCACCTCCATGGCTAGATTTGGGGCACTTACGTACCTCACCTTTGATGGCCGGCGGGGAGTCGACTCTCTCGGCGGAAACACTGTGGTAGTTCTTGGCGAAAGTACTGGAGACGGGCCTTCGAAGGTAGACGATAAAAAGAACGACAAAAAACGGAAGAGCTCGGCGACGGAAGAGCCGAGTAAGTGAAGTTGGTGAAAGAAGAAAAACAGATCCGTCGTTGTTGATGTGGTTTTTTTTTTTTTTTGGGTGTAAAATGGTGATCGGGTGTGATCCCTGTCATGAATAAAATGAGTGTTGTTGTGTGTGCAAATCGTATGGCATGTATGACACTAAGACTGAGCAGAAATTTTTTTTTTTTTTTTGGTTGAGAGAATGTTGGTATATATATATATATATATATATATATATATTATTGATGGAATGATGATGATAATGGTGTGGGTGAGTGGAGGATGAATCAATAGAGAATAGTGTGGGTAATATATTATAATAATAAATATATATATATTATTATTATTGGTGGAAAGATGATGAGTGCCTACGGAAGTATGGCTCAGTGAATGTGTGGAGATACGGCACTGATATAAAAATAATAATAATAATAATAATAATAATAATAATAATAATAATAATAATAATAATAATAATAATAATAATAATAATAATAATATATCTCTTGGTGCTGGAATGGTTTTTAAAAAAAAAATGGATGAATTATTTTATTAGAGAGGGAGGAATGATTTTGTTTGGTGGTATTCGCAGTGGTGTCGGCTCTGTGTGTGGGTGGACCTGCTCTTTTTGGACTCTGGTGAATGAAGATAATGAAAACAAACACATCAACACATGGACATTGTTTGGCTGTCGACGATCAAGGTCGATTTGCTCGTTAGCCTCATCAATAAGGCCGCCACTGTGGCACGATTCTGATATGGGTTTGTGCAAAAAGGTGGTGGGTGATGGTTTGGAAAGTGGACATAGTGGGTGTCCTTGAGTAGAGAGAGAGTGAGGGGAAGTGGTCTGCAGTACAGAACTCCCTCGAAGGAGTTGTAATTGCCAAGCTTGAGTGTTCCTTTGCAGTGATGGCATCGGAAACAGGCTTTGTGGTAGATACGGTTGTCGGCGGTGAGCTTGTCGACAAGGTAGACAGTCTTGTCACAAGCCATGCATTTCTGGGTTGTTCCTGCAAATGCCATGCTTTGCTTTCCAATTCTCACAGTACAAAGCAAGTATGTACTTTCCAGAGGAGAACAAAATTAAGCCACGTGAATGAGCGAGATATCGTCGATGGCGGAGAATCGTCGAACTCTGAAGTTCAACGACTGAGGATAGTCTGATGTTCGAATCGAACGGTAGAGGTTGATTCGAACGAGAAGATCGATTAGATCTCCGGCTAGTGTTCGGCGAAGAGCTCTATGAAGAGGTCGAGCTGTCACAGATTTGGTGGTACGATTGCAGATGGATTGACAACCACCGTGGTGAGAGATCTGAATATCATGGAGGCCACAGAGTCGCGACGGCGTCGGTACAAGCAAGAGAGACAAAGATGACAGAAAAGGGGATGAGAGAGAGAAATGAAGGTTGGAGACGGAGGGTTTGGTCTCTGGTCTGTCACGGTTGGGTCATAGCGTGACAGTGTCTGGAGCAATAGCAGCAATTATAGCGACCCCGGTCTTTTTCCCATTTGATTATTGTATCCGGACTTACGTTCCGTGGATTCCGCTGTTATATTTGTTGTTGTGTCCTTTAATTCCTTATTCTTGGGTTATAGGATGTGTTTAGCAGGATTGGTTGCAGATTGGTTGGGTTTAGAAACCAAGTCTGCATGTTCAGTTTTTGGCTTGGTCGCTCGAGCGAGCTTCTCTTCGCTCGAGCTAGGGTTTCTTCGCTCGAGCTAGGGTTTCTTCGCTCGAGCGAGCTTTGCGTCCAGTACTTAGACCTGAGAGATGTGTTTCTTAGCTCGAGCGAGCGAGGTGTATGTTTTCCAGTTCTTCGCTCGAGCGAGCTTTCCTTCGCTCGAGCGAGCTTCTGGGTTGCAGACCTGAAGCATCGAGTTTTTGGCTCGAGCGAGCTTTTCTTCGCTCGAGCGAGTATTTCTTGTGTCTGGTCGCTCGAGCGACCAATTCTTCGCTCGAGCGAGCCTGTTCAGTTTAAATACGCAGAAACAGTTTTAAAACGTTTTTTTTTACAACTTTTGATCCAGAAACCCTAGTTACGAGTTCTCTCTCTCCCAACTCATCTTCTCTCCTAGGTTTGATCTAGTTAGGGTGTGTTTTTGCCCTAGTTGCTTTACAAATAAGATAGAGGAGAGTGAGGGCTTCCATTTAATCTGAACGGTTGTTGATTTGGAGCACTTTGGAGTTTGGGCTATCATCTCCGTCTTCTTCTTTTTGGGTTCTTGCTTCGAGGTAGGGATTTCCTACTCCATTTATACGCTTTAATTCTAAGTGTTGGTATTTTGGTATGTGGGGGTAGTTTGGTAATTTTAGGAGAAACCTTAGGGTTTTGGCTTAGATTAATTTGTATAATTAATTTAAGGGAAAAATGTAGAATTGGGTTTAATTCATGAAGTTGGGGAAATTATGAGATTAATGATATAGTTGGGTAGTTTAAATACTTACCTATGAGAATGTTGATTTCACATTCATTGTTGTATTTATTTCCTGTTTAGAAATAACTGTTTTGGGCTATCGGTGGAGGATAGTCGTGATTGTTGTAGACCTTGCATGTGGCTTAGGTATAACTGGAATTATGTCACTTATGTTGACTGTTGAATTAATACAGAACATTACTTGTATTGATTATGTGTTGTATATGGCAATTGTGTGTTTCATTGCATATGCATTTCATTTGGAGGAGATAGGGGATGAACTCCACGGTTTAGGGGAAGATAGGGGATGGACCTCTAAACCGGATTTGTTGGGAGGAGATAGGGGATGGACTCCAGTAGCATCACTCATATGTGTGCTTATTGATAATAGCAATATTGCTATTTGTTGTTGATATGATACATCATTATAATGTGTATCAGTTGGAAGTATGGAAGTGTTGTGATTTGAGCTTTAGTCTCATTTATTTTGTGACATCTGGATCACTATTATAGTTGGCCAGGTTCTGAGCCATAATGATATAATTGGAAAGTTGAATAAATATTGGAAAGTGAAAGGTGTCATAGACAATATGTCATAGACAATGTAGACATTCGTGTCATGAAATTGAAATTGATTATCTTGTGTTAACCATGTATCGAATGCTAATGCTTTAGTTAATTCTTATGCTTGGTTTAGTATTTTTCTACTGGGCTGTGGCTCACCCTATATGGGAACTTCATTTTCAGGTTCAGGTGGTTCACTACCTCCAAGGACTTAGCTTGTGAGGATTTGGACTCGAAGACTTGCTTTATTTTATTTGTTTTTATTTGAACAACTTGTAAACTTTCAAGCCTAGGGCTTTATTTGTTTTTGAGTTAGAACTCATGGAATTGTGTCCAAGTGTTGGCTTGGCAAGATGTAAGCCCATAGGGCATTTATTATGATGTTTTTATTTCATGGTACTCTGATGAATGGAATAAGATACTTTATTTCCTTATAATTCCGCATGTTAATATTATGTATTATGGGTTTATTTTTGAGGGCGTTACAACTTGGTATCAGAGCGTACCGGGTTTGAATACTTTGGGTACGTGGGAAGTGATTAGTATCACAATGGGTTCGTCTCGTTTGATAGAGACTTAGTGTAATGATTACATGCTTATATGATAACATGTTTATGTGATTATGTGGGTATGGAATGTAGTTCCTAGGATGTTGATTGGATCCTTGAGTCTCTGAAAGTCTTGTTGGAAAGGCACTTGATCAATGTTGTTTCCAACCGGAACTTTAGTGGCGCCTCGGGACTATCATTATCCAGGAATGAAATTCGTAGGTGCTTATGTGATTATGTGCTTACGTGGTGTGATTTATTGTTGTCCAATGTATTAGGACGTGAGTGTTATAGTTTTGGCACATTATTTAGAGTGCTAACGTCTTTGTTTCCTTTATTAGGATGTCAGGACGAGGACGAGGTCGTGGTAGGCGTGGTAGGCAGGCCAGGCAGGAAGTGCCTATACCGGAGGAAATTCCGGCAGTTCAGGAGGGTGTTGGCCAGGCCAATGTGGCCGAGCCAGTAGGACAGCAGTTTATGGGTGCTTTGGCCCAAGGGATAGCAGGGGCATTTCAGGCGTCAGTTGACATTCTGAGGGCTGCGAATCCAGCCCAGGCTGTTGTTGCTGCAGATGCAGGACCTTCTTTTCTGAAGAGGGAGTTCTTCCGGTCCAATCCGGATGAGTTTTTGGGGGATCCTAAAGAGCCGCTTAAGGCTGATGAGTGGCTCGAACAGACAACGAAAACGTTTGAGATGCTTGGCATCGAAGACGAGGGGTTGAAGGTGACCTTGGCATCTTCCAGCTGAAGGGGATGCGGGTCAGTGGTGGAAGTTCACCAAGGTCGTATTGGAGGTACTTGGAAGGCTTTTGTGATGCTTTTCAGGAGAAGTACCTGTCTCCAGCTGTTAGGAGAAGTTGAGAGATCAGTTCTGCCATCTGAGCAGAACAGTTTATCAGTGGCCGAGTTTGAGGCTCATTTACTAGTTTGTCCAGGTTTGCACCTGAGTTGGTGGCGACTGAGGAGCGCCGTTGCATTGAGTTTGAGAAGAAGTTGAGGCGTGGCCTCAAATTGAGAGTTGTGGATCTATGATTAGGGATTTTGGGCGATTGGTTGATGCAGCAGCCCATACCGAGACTATGATGCAGGAAGAGGGGAAGGGCAGAAAGGCTCCAAGAGGAGTCAGGATGGCCAGAGTGATGGCAGGAGGCAGAGAGGTTTCACTCCTCAGCAGCCTCAGAGTAGTTTTTCTAGATCCACTTTTCCAGTGCCGAGTGCTAGTTCTGGGAAAGGCAGTCAGGGAGACATTACCTGTTTCAAGTGTGGCCAGCTGGGCCACAAGTCTCCAGTTTGTCCTCAGAGGGGAGGAGTTCAGAGAGCAGCATCTTCTTCGGCTCGATCTCAGAGCCAGAGTCAGGGTAGAGGCCAGCCGCTCTCGTGTTATCAGTGTGGTCAGCCAGGGCACATGAAGAGGTATTGCCCGCAGTTGGGTGGCACACCTGGTGCATCTGGTTTGAGGCAGACTCAGGGTCAGCAGCCAGCTCAGTCGGTCAGGCCTCGAGGGCCAATCAGGGGGCTTCTTCGTCCCAGTCTGTGCAGCAGTCTTATGCTCCTAGGGGTGAGCAGGTTGATCAGAGGTCATCTGGGCGCGTGTATGCTGTTACCGCGCAGGACCTAGTACCGGCTCCATCTGTTGTGAGAGGTACCTTCTTGTTTTGCAATTCAGTTGCTAGTGTTTTGATCGATACGGGTGCATCTCATTCCTTTGTGTCTGCTGCATTTGCATCTGTTTTGGAGTTGGAGTTAGCACAGTTAGCGTCTCCTATTTGTGTAGTGTCACCTCTTGGGGGTGAATTGATTTTGAAACAAGGTGTTAGGGGTTGTGATATAGAGGTCGATGATCATAGAATCCCTTTCTCTTTTGTAGTTATGCCCATGAAGGGCTTTGATGTTATTTTGGGTATGGACTGGTTGTCGTCATACCGGGCAGTTATTGATTGCTACCGTCAGAGGGTCACTTGTTGTACCGTGAACGGGGAGTGTTTTCGTTTTCTGGGGGACCGGGTTGGTAGTGTTTTGCCACCGGGTTATGATCCGCGAGGGCGGAGTGAGCTTAGTGGTCTACTTGCTAGTCTTTCGATTAGTGAGGGTGATGAGACCCAGATTGTGTTGCCGAGGGTGGTTTGTGAGTATTCGGACGTTTTTCCCGAGGATCTTGTTAGTTTGCCACCTCAGCGAGAGATTGAGTTCTCTATTGATTTAGTGCCCGGCACGGCGCCGATTTCTATGGCACCTTACCGTTTTGCCCCAGCCGAGTTAGTTGAGTTGAAGGTTCAACTCCAGGAGTTGTTAGATAAGGGCTATATCCGTCCTAGTGTTTCGCCGTGGGGAGCACCGGCCCTCTTTGCTAAGAAGAAAGGTGGTGCTTTGAGATTGTGTATTGATTACAGGAAATTGAATCGGGCTACGGTTAAGAATAAGTATCCTATGCCCCGTATTGATGATTTGTTTGACCAGTTGAAGGGTTCCCGTTGTTTCTCTAAGATAGATTTGAGATCGGGTTATCATCAGTTGAGAGTCAGGGAGGAGGATATTCCTAAGACGGCATTCCGTACGCGGTATGGCCACTATGAGTTTCTGGTGATGCCGTTTGGGCTCACCAATGCACCGGCAGTGTTTATGGATTTGATGAACCGGATCTTCCGGGAATTCTTGGATCGTTTTGTGGTCGTCTTCGTGGACGACATTCTGATTTATTCACCTTCGAGGAGGAGCACGAGGAACACTTGAGAGTGGTGCTAGAGTTACTTAGAGCCCATAAGCTTTATGCTAAGTTCGGGAAGTGTGAGTTCTGGCTAGAAGAGGTGAAGTTCTTAGGCCATGTAGTTTCTGGGGAAGGGGTGTCTGTTGATACATCCAAGACTGAGGCAGTGCAAGATTGGGCACAGCCTAAGAGTGTGTTTGAGATCCGCAGTTTTCTGGGATTAGCTGGGTATTACCGTCGGTTTGTGAAAGATTTCTCCAGGTTAGCTTCACCGTTGACTAGATTGACTCGGAAGGGAGTCAAATTTGTATGGAGTGAGACTTGTGAAAAGTCGTTTCAGGAGTTGAAAGTTAGACTGACCACCGCTCCAGTCTTGATTATTCCGGAGAGAGGGTTGGGTTATGCAGTCTATTGTGATGCCTCACGAGAGGGTCTGGGTTGTGTGTTGATGCAAGAGGGGAAAGTGGTTGCCTATGGCTCACGTCAGTTGAAAATTCATGAGAAGAATTACCCTACGCATGATTTAGAATTAGCAGCTGTGATATTTGCCTTGAAGATTTGGAGGCATTATCTTTATGGTGAGAGGTTCGAGGTATTCTCGGATCATAAGAGTCTGAAATATCTGTTTACACAGAAAGACTTGAATTTGAGGCAGAGGAGGTGGATGGAGTTCATTGAGGATTATGACTTCGAGTTGCACTATCATCCGGGGAAGGCCAATGTTGTGGCCGATGCCCTTAGTAGGAAATCTGTTGGTGACTTAGCTAGTATAGCCATCCGGGAGTGGGAGATGTTGGGTGCAGTTGGGGAGTTTGATTTGCATCTGGGCGAATCCGTAGAGGCTGCGGCCTTGTTTTCTGTTGTTGCACAGCCTACACTTGTGACTCGAGTGTTAGAGGCTCAGAGGGGTGATCTTGAGGTAGAATCTCTCCGAGAGAAGATTTCCATTGGGAAGGTTGAGAAGGGTTTGACGGTGTATCCCGACCTGAGTGTGAGATACCGAGACCGTCTGTTTGTGCCGGAGTCTTGCCGAGAGGAGGTACTCCGAGAGTTTCATCATTCGCGCCTTGCGGTGCATCCGGGAGGTACTAAGATGTATCGGGATTTGGGTCGCCAGTTTTGGTGGCGGGGTATGAAGAGAGATGTGGCAGCTTTCGTATCTAGGTGCCTTACTTGTCAGCAAGTGAAGGCCGAGCATCAGAGGCCAGCGGGTTTGTTGCAACCCTTGCCTATTGCCGAGTGGAAGTGGGAGCATGTCACTATGGACTTCGTTGTGGGTCTTCCGAGGACTCAGCGGGGTAGTGATGCTATTTGGGTGGTTGTAGACCGGTTGACGAAGTCAGCGCACTTCATTCCTATGCGTGTTAGAGATTCGGTAGATCATCTTGCCGACTTATATATTCGGGACATAGTGAGGTTGCACGGGGTCCCAGTGACGATCGTCTCAGATAGAGATCCTCGTTTTACTGCCAGGTTGTGGCAGAGTTTGCAGAGTGCTTTAGGCACTAAGTTGACCTTTAGCACGGCTTATCATCCTCAGACTGACGGGCAGTCCGAGCGTACTATTCAGATCCTTGAGGATATGCTTCGGGGTTGTGTTCTCGACTTTAGTGGGTCGTGGGAGAGGCACTTGCCATTAGTGGAGTTTGCCTACAACAACAGTTTTCAGTCTAGTATTGGTATGGCACCGTTTGAGGCCTTGTATGGCCGACCGTGTAGATCTCCTGTTTGTTGGGCCGAGGTGGGTGATGCACCTCTGTTGGGTCCGGAGTTGGTGAGGGAAACGACGGAGAAAGTTGAGCTTATCCGTAAGAGGCTTGTTACAGCACAGAGTCGTCAGAAATCTTATGCCGACCGTAGGAGGAGACCTTTGGTATTTGAGGTGGGTGATCATGTCTTTCTGAAGATATCACCTAAACGAGGTTTGATGAGGTTTGGGAAGAGCGGGAAGTTGTCCCCTCGGTTTATTGGGCCTTTTGAGATCCTTGAGAGGATTGGCGAGGCTGCCTATCGTTTAGCTTTGCCACCGCAGTTATCCGGAGTTCATGACGTGTTTCATGTGAGTATGCTTCGGAAGTATGAGCCGGATCCATCGCATGTACTGGATTGGACTGACTTAGTTGTTGATGAGGATGTCTCGTATGAGGAGAGACCGGTTCGGGTCTTGGATAGGCGGGATCAAGTTTTGCGAGGCAAAACCATCCCTTTGGTGAAAGTTTTGTGGAAACATCACGGAGTGGAGGAAGCCACTTGGGAACGTGAGTTGGAAGTCCGTGAGAAATATCCGGACATGTTTAGTGATTAGAAATCTTATATATAGATTTTTGTAATATTGTTGAACTTGAGAATTTTATATATGTCTTAAGTTGGAAAACATTGAGAATGTTTTGGATTTAATGTTAGCATTTGAACTTGCCTTTTTATGGAAGTGGAATATAACATTTATATATTGAATGTGTTGTTTATATCATGAATTGAATATGATATGGAAATTGTTAACATTGAAAGGAATAATGCATAATATTGATGCAAGTTGAATATATGTTGATTTATACATATTGTGAGATGCCTCTTGATAAGAGATGAAGTGACCAATATTGGTCAAGTTGTTGTTTATTGTTTTATATATCATTGGGAATTAAGAAAAACTTGTTTTTACAAACTCATGCTTAATTTCGGGGACGAAATTCTTTTAAGGGGGGAGGTTATAGCGACCCCGGTCTTTTTCCCATTTGATTATTGTATCCGGACTTACGTTCCGTGGATTCCGCTGTTATATTTGTTGTTGTGTCCTTTAATTCCTTATTCTTGGGTTATAGGATGTGTTTAGCAGGTTGGTTGCAGATTGGTTGGGTTTAGAAACCAAGTCTGCATGTTCAGTTTTTGGCTTGGTCGCTCGAGCGAGCTTCTCTTCGCTCGAGCGAGGTCTTTGTTTTTGTTTCTTCGCTCGAGCCAGGGTTTCTTCGCTCGAGCGAGCTTTGCGTCCAGTACTTAGACCTGAGAGATGTGTTTCTTAGCTCGAGCGAGCTTCCTTCGCTCGAGCGAGCGAGGTGTATGTTTTCGAGTTCTTCGCTCGAGCGAGCTTTCCTTCGCTCGAGCGAGCTTCTGGGTTGCAGACCTGAAGCATCGAGTTTTTGGCTCGAGCGAGCTTTTCTTCGCTCGAGCGTGGATTTTTGTGTCTGGTCGCTCGAGCGACCATGTCTTCGCTCGAGCGAGCCTGTCCAGTTTAAATACGCAGAAACAGTTTTAAAACGTTTTTTTTTACAACTTTTGATCCAGAAACCCTAGTTACGAGTTCTCTCTCTCCCAACTCATCTTCTCTCCTAGGTTTGATCTAGTTAGGGTGTGTTTTTACCCTAGTTACTTTACAAATAAGATAGAGGAGAGTGAGGGCTTCCATTTAATCTGAACGGTTGTTGATTTGGAGCACTTTGGAGTTTGGGCTATCATCTCCGTCTTCTTCTTTTTGGGTTCTTGCTTCGAGGTAGGGATTTCCTACTCCATTTATACGCTTTAATCCTAAGTGTTGGTATTTTGGTATGTGGGGGTAGTTTGGTAATTTTGGGAGAAACCTTAGGGTTTTGGCTTAGATTAATTTGTATAATTAATTTAAGGGAAAAATGTGGAATTGGGTTTAATTCATGAAGTTGGGGAAATTATGAGATTAATGATATAGTTGGGTAGTTTAAATACTTACCTATGAGAATGTTGATTTACATTCATTGTTGTATTTATTTCTTGTTTAGAAATAACTGTTTTGGGCTATCGGTGGAGGATAGTCGTGATTGTTGTAGACCTTGCATGTGGCTTAGGTATAACTGGAATTATGTCACTTATGTTGACTGTTGAATTAATACAGAACATTACTTGTATTGATTATGTGTTGTATATGGCAATTGTGTGTTTCATTGCATATGCATTTCATTTGGAGGAGATAGGGGATGAACTCCACGGTTTAGGGGAAGATAGGGGATGGACCTCTAAACCGGATTTGTTGGGAGGAGATAGGGGATGGACTCCAGTAGCATCACTCATATGTGTGCTTATTGATAATAGCAATATTGCTATTTGTTGTTGATATGATACATCATTATAATGTGTATCAGTTGGAAGTATGGAAGTGTTGTGGATTTGAGCTTTAGTCTCATTTATTTTGTGACATCTGGATCACTATTATAGTTGGCCAGGTTCTGAGCCATAATGATATAATTGGAAAGTTGAATAAATATTGGAAAGTGAAAGGTGTCATAGACAATATGTCATAGACAATGTAGACATTCGTGTCATGAAATTGAAATTGATTATCTTGTGTTAACCATGTATCGAATGCTAATGCTTTAGTTAATTCTTATGCTTGGTTTAGTATTTTTCTACTGGGCTGTGGCTCACCCTATATGGGAACTTCATTTTCAGGTTCAGGTGGTTCACTACCTCCAAGGACTTAGCTTGTGAGGATTTGGACTCGAAGACTTGCTTTATTTTTTTTTTTTATTTGAACAACTGTAAACTTTCAAGCCTAGGGCTTTATTTGTTTTTGAGTTAGAACTCATGGAATTGTGTCCAGTGTTGGCTTGGCAAGATGTAGCCCATAGGGCATTTATTATTATGATTTTTATTTCATTTAGTACTCTGATGAATGGAATAAGATACTTTATTTCCTTATAATTCCGCATGTTAATATTATGTATTATGGGTTTATTTTTGAGGGCGTTCCAGCATGGTGACCAGGTTCAGTACTAGACCGGGCCAAATGGCTTAGAGTTCTACAGGCCGCGTTTGTGAGAGAGATCCCATAAAAAGAGGGAGCTTCGGTGGTGTTCATCGCAATGAGTGGTTTTGAGCAGCATGGCAGGGGTGAACGCCATGAGTGTGTTTTTGGTAAAGCAGCACGGCAAGGGTGAAACGCCGATCGCTACCATAGACCAGAGGATGAAACGTCGATCGCGACGGGAGCGCGGCGGAGACGTGAAAGCTCGCCGACGAGACAATTGGTGGTGAGCCTTTCCACGTGGTTGTAGTCGGAGCCACCACCGATGGCGGCGACGAACGTGAAGGTGGTGCTGGTAAGTTTCCCATGGCCGTTTCTGTTACCTGAGAGAGGTCGATCTGTGTATGTGGAGAAGTCGCCTCTGGTGGCGGTGAACTGGAAGCTATATGTATTGATAGAGATGACAGTGGAGTAGGTTGAGGTCCCGGCGGCTAGGGTGAGGTTGCCGCCCGCCAGTGAAGCGAAAATACTAGGTTTTAAACCCGCTCTGATACCATGTTAATTTACTATATAGAGAGGGAGAATAGATTGTATTATTCATATAGTTAGGGGCTCCTTATATAGGAGACGATTTACAAATTGTAATGATGAAAACCTAAAGCACTAACATTGCACTATACATAAAGTCTAAACCACTAACATAAAGCTAACACACTAATATATAGGAGAGGGTGTGGAGAGTAGGTGGAGTAGGTGGTAGATGTAGGTGGAGTAGGTGGTAGGTGTAGTAGGTGGTATACATTAACAGTTTGAACAAGAAAACACAGAGATGAGTTAGTATTGAAGAAGAAATTAAAGAATCTATATTGAAAAGCAAAGAGGGAGAGAAGAAGAATGAATTACCCAGTATTGCTTGGTGAGAGGGTAATTTATATTCATAAATTGGGCCGGGCTAGGTGTTGGGCCGAGATAAGCTCAAGAATGATACCCAGTAGGAAAGGAGAAGTATGGGTAGTTTGGTTGCCGAATGGGCATCCGTAGCTCGGTTGTGGCAAGTATCGAGATAGTCCGGTCCAGGATAGTAGACCGGATGTAGAGTCATACCGGTTCTTGTATACTAAGTCGGTCGTATATTGACACCGGTTCGGACTCGTTAGTCCGGCTTGGTCACGCCCTATTTCGGTTGACCTTTCTTATGTTTAGCTCGGTCATGGTATGGGAAACCGAGGTAAGAGAGGTAAAAGAAAGGTTTGGTTGTCCCTTTAGTTCGGTTCAAATTCTCTTATGGATAGCTCGGTCATAGCATGGGGAGACCGAGGTAAGAAAAGTGAAGGTAAAGTCCGGACTATGGGCTACTTCGGTTGCGAAGGAGCTCGGCCATATTAAAGCCATCTCACTTGGCTTATGCAGTGAGGAGGGTGTTGGAGGATAAGCATTATCTTCCGCGGGTATGAATCCTAGGAGGACTCTGCGCAAGGAGGAGTAATCCTAGAAGGACTCTACGCATGGAGAAGTTAGAGTCCTACTAGGATTGTGCCATGCGAAACCTATAAAAGCTCACCAATGTCACCTTTGCAAAGGTAATGCATCAATAATTCCTGAATACACAGAGCTTTTGCCTTTGCCTTACTTACTGACTTAGGCATCGGAGAGGTTTCCGGCACACACCCGCCGGCTAGCTCACGTTTGTATTTTCGGAGAGGTTTCGGCACACACCCGCCGGCTAGCTCACGTTTGTATTTTCAGGCGCGACGTCGTACGGAGGAACGCAGACTTGATCAACAGGATTATACGAGAAGGTATATTTCTTTCCCGTACAATTGGCGCCGTCTGTGGGAACTCAGACAAGAACAACCTCTTGATCAAGCTTTTTCTCCCAAAAATCAATGGCGAACAACGAAGAATTACCTCAGTCCGCCGTCGACGGACTAACTCCAGAAGGGGGAGCAAGGCGCGAAGGCTTGCCTGTGGTCACTCCCATGGCAAACCTGGATCCACACAGACAAAATTCCAGGAGAGATGCAAGGGGACGAAGGCGGAATAACAGCCCTCATCCCTCTCGTTCGCAAAGCCCAGAAAGACAAAGACGCAGAATTGATCCTCAAACTTTGGAGGAGCGCGTCAGAGAACAAGACGAGTTGATCCGTCGGATGGCGGCAGACATGGAATCCCTAAAGCGCCAGGTGAAGGGAAAAGAAGTGGCGACAGGAGAGGGACGCACAAACAAGACGCCCCCTCGCCACTCGGAGAGTCGTAGTCGGAATACTACACCCTTTCAAGCGGAAAGCAAAAGCCTCAGGACAGGCGATGCCCAATCTGGATCCAGGTCCTCCAGAACTCGTCACTCCAGGTCTGAGAGGACGAGATTTGAGAGGTCAAACACTGAGGGAAGTACATTGGCCCTCACACTCACACCAAACAAGGTCTAGGCAGACAGAGTTGCCCAGATCGTCCGACCTACGCACCGTGCTAGAAGAAAAAGCACGGTGGAAGGAGGACGCTAGGGCGCGCGATCCACACCGAGTTTCTGCCTTACAGCGGTTGGCTCCTCGGACGCATGGAAGCGTCGAGGTTGGAATGCCAATACCGCGCCCGGCCTACGAACCAGCGGACAAGGCATTGGCAAGGCTGCAGACCTCACCATTCGTCCCAGCAATAGAGAACGCGCCTCTACCGTCAGGCTTCCTACAACCCAAATTCACAACATATGAGGGGAAGACGGACCCCTACTCACACTTGAGCCACTTTCGCCAGGTTATGGCTGTATACCGGCGGAACGAGGCCTTGATGTGCATCCTATTCCCTTCAAGCCTTGGTGACCTAGGCTTGACTTGGTTTGAGAAGCTTCCAGAGGGCAGCAGAGCCTCCTGGGCGCAACTGGCGGAGGCGTTTGTAACGCGATTCAGAACAAACACGAAAACCCCAGTGGAGATCGACCAGTTACTCTCCATCGACATGGGTGATAAGGAGACCTTGAGGTCATATAACAGTCGCTACTGGGAGACATTCAACCAGATTGGGGACTGCCCAACCAATCTCGCCATTGCGCAATATAAAAGAGGCCTCCCAATCGGGAACAGACTTAGGGATTCTATCACCATGACGCCACCCCCTCACCATGGAGGCTCTGATGGAGAGAGTGCACCAGCACATCAGGGTGGAAGAAGATGGCGCTCGTGCCAAAGCAAAATCTGGCACGGTCGCAGCACCAGAAAAGAAGGCCTCAGCAAAGGTCAACACAGTAGACCGTCCGAACAGAAACGGACGTGGCAAAAGAGACAATGGAGAGGACCAAGATAAAAGATGGCTAAGAGTCCGCACTGCCATCACCACGGTCTTCAAGAAACCAATCTACCGTATACTTAGCGAAATTCGAGACGAGCCTTTCGTCAAGTGGCCAGCTAAGTTAGGCGAAGCTCAGAAGGACTACGATGACAGATCGAGGTGCACCTTTCACAAAGAAAAGGGGCACCGCACTGAGAATTGCACACCATTAAGACAGCATCTGGAAGAATTGGTGGCAGCGGGTCACCTGGACAAATACATAGAAGGAGGGGCACAGCCAGCCCCCCAGGACCACAATATGCCCAATGGAATGCCGAATGACGCCCCACCTCAAGGCGTCATCAACGTAATACATGGAGTCTTTGAACCTGAGCGTGTATGCGAGCTCAGAGGTTCAATCAAAAAGGCTGAGCACTTCAGAGAGGTACTAAGTGTCCAACCAGCCGCCAAAAAGGGGAAGATAGAGGCCACAAATGTCATGTCCTTCTCAGACAAAGACTTGGCAAGGATTTATTGCCCTCACAACGATGCCTTGGTCGTCACTCTTCGAGTCAAGGATTTTGACGTCAAGCGGATTCTGATTGACCAAGGTAGTTCGTGTGAAATCATGTATTATGAAACTTTCAAGCAACTAAAGTTGCAGGATAAAGACTTGGCACCCGCTGTATCTCTCCTTATCGGATTCAACTCCATGCCAGAATGGCCCGTCGGCAAAATTATCCTCCCTGTCAGAGCAGGGAGTGTGACGAAACAAGTGGAGTTTTGGGTGATAAAGGTCCCCTCCACCTACAACGTTATCTTGGGCAGAACATGGCTGCATGCCATGCGCTCGGTGGCATCCTCCTACCACCAGTAATGCGATTTCCCAACGACACCGGAATAATTGAAGAAGTATATGGGGACCAGATTATGTCCAAACAATGCTTCGTCACAACGAATGGCAGCCGCGCTGCCAAAGGATATGTTCATTCGGTTGAAGAACCTGAGAGTAATGAACTGTTCGCAGAGGTTGGCAAAGCGGCTGATCAGAAAGCGGTGGAAGACTTGGTGGAGGTAAGAATCGACGAAAAGAACCCAGATAAGTTCTTCTTGCTTGGTTCGTCGTTATCCAGCGCTGAGAGGTTGGAGGTCATGGAATTCCTGACCTCCAACATCGAAGTGTTTGCCTGGACGCCTTACGACATGCCAGGCATTGATCCAAACCTCATCTGCCACC
The DNA here is from genome assembly GCA_030407325.1 of Camellia japonica. Taxonomy (NCBI): domain Eukaryota; kingdom Viridiplantae; phylum Streptophyta; class Magnoliopsida; order Ericales; family Theaceae; genus Camellia; species Camellia japonica. The sequence goes on along the minus strand of JAPPVO010000024.1, from coordinate 45,400,196 downwards.
AACTCAATGTCCACCCGTCTGCCAGACCAGTCATTCAACGCACACGCAGATCGGCACTCCACCACGCCGAGATAGTGGCAGAAGAAGTGGGTAACCTACTGGAGGCAGGAGCAATCAGAGAGGTACATTACCCCAAGTGGATCTCCAACACGGTCGTGGTGCCAAAAAAGAATGGCAAGTGGCGTGTCTGCGTCGATTACAAGACGGTCAACAAAGCATGCCCAAAAGATAGCTTTCCTCTACCAAGGATAGATCAATTGGTGGACCTGACAGCTGGGCACAGCAGGCTTAGCTTCCTGGACGCATACAGAGGCTACCATCAGATAGCCATGCACGAGCCTGATCAGGAAGTAACATCCTTCACCACTCCAAGAGGACTATACTGCTACAAGGTCATGCCCTTTGGCCTAAAGAACGCAGGGGCGACATTCCAGAGAATGGTCACAAAGATGTTCGAGCCATTGTTAGGCAGAACAATGGAGGCTTACATCGACGACATGGTGGTCAAAAGCAAGGATGCGAATGACCATCTAAAAGACCTAGACGATATGTTCCAGATCCTGAAGAAACACAAGCTGCGCCTTAACGCTTCTAAGTGCGCATTCAGTGTAGGGTCTGGCAAATTTCTGGGTTTCCTGGTAACCAACAGGGGTATTGAGGCAGACCCCTCCCAAATCAAAGCAATTCAGGAGTTAGAAAGGCCTAACTCAGTGAAAGAAGTGCAGCATCTCACCGGCATGGCAGCAGCACTTAACCGATTCATCAGCCGGTCTTCAGACAGATTGCGTCCATTCTTTCAGTCATTAAAAGCTAAGTTTGAGTGGGATGAAGAATGCGACCGAGCCTGGAGAGCTTGAAGGAATACATGTCTTCTCCACCCCTACTTGTCACCCCCAATACCTGGAGAAGAACTCTTCCTCTACTTGGCAGTCTCTCAGCACGCGGTAAGTGCAGTGTTGGTCCGAGCAGAAGGAATCCAGCACCTTCCAATCTTCTATGTCAGCAAGACATTGTTAGGTGCCGAAACGAGGTATTTGCCACTGGAGAAACTGGCCTTGGCCTTAATGATGGCCTCTAGGAAGTTGTCACATTACTTTCACGCCCACACCATAGTTGTTCTCACAGCCTTCCCACTCAAGGCTTTATTTGAAAGGGCGAACTTTTCTGGGCGAATTCTGAAGTGGGCAGTGGAATTGGGACAATATGACATCAAGTTCCAACCCAGAACCGCAGTAAAAGCCCAATCTTTGGCAGACTTCGTCGCTGAGTTCACTCCTGGAAGCCACCAAGTCTGCCCAATCGACCTGACTGACACAACCGAACTAGGGTTGGAGATTGACGCCGGAATAGCGCAACCCCTAGTACAGGTAACTCAGCCAGAGCCCAAGGCAGACCAGAGCAGAGAAGGCGAGGAGGAAGCAGAGCTTACTACACCAAGTCAAAGCTCACCAACACTTAATGACTTGGTCCCATCAGAGGACAAGGGGCAGACTGCAACTATAGGTCATGAAGAAAACTCCAGCGACATTCTTGACCTCACAACATCATCTGATCCCTCCACATGCTGGAAGTTGTTTGTAGGAGAGATGTGGAAGCTCTTTGTGGATGGGGCATCCAACCGACATGGAGCAGGACTTGGCATAGTCCTCATCTCTCCTGACGGCTTAGTAGTAGAGCAAGCAATCAACCTTGGCTTCCCAGTATCAAATAATGAAGCAGAGTATGAAGCGCTTCTAGCAGGTCTCAAGTCGGCATTCCACATGAAGGCCACCGAGCTAATGGTTTACAGCGACTCACAGCTAGTGGTGAATCAAATATCTGGCGACTACGAGGCAAAGGATGACAGGATGGCCAAGTACCAAGACTTGGTCAGAACAGAGATCAAGAAGTTTGAAGTAGTAAGAATAGAACAGATTGGCAGGGAGGCGAACAACAGAGCGGACGAACTAGCAGGCTTCGCCTCAATGGCGGATACCTCCATCCCTCATCCACTATTGATCGACTACCTACCTAGACCAAGTATTGAAGACCCAGAAGCTGAAGAGGTATGTTGTGCGGAGTTAGGTCCCTCTTGGATGGATCCCATCATACTGTTCCTGAAAGACGGCACTCTACCAGAAGAAAAGAAAGAAGCCAACAGAATAAGAGCAAAGTCGCAACGATTCTGGCTCTCTCCATCCTTAGCATTATACAAGAAGTCGTTTTCAGGACCTTACTTAAAGTGTGTTCACCCCAGCAAGGTGGAAGCGTTCCTGTTCGAAATACATGAGAGGGTATGTGGCAGCCATCAAGGAGGAAGATCATTGGCATACCGAGCTATTTCACAAGGATACTGGTGGCCATACATGCAAGCGGATTCAGAGAAGTATGTTAAAAAATGCGAAAAGTGTCAGAAGTTTGCGCACCAAATACACCAACCTGCCAGAGAGCTACTACCATTGACTAGCCCATGGCCTTTCGCAATGTGGGGCTTAGACATAGTAGGTCCACTTCCAACAGCACCTGGCAACAGGAAGTTCTTTCTTGCGGCAACAGACTACTTCACCAAGTGGGTGGAAGCAGAAGCTTTGGCGTCAATCAAGGAAAAAGATGTGAAGAAGTTTGTTTGGCAGAACATCATTACACGTTTCGGCATACCAAAAGCATTGATCTCAGACAATGGCACTCAGTTTGACGGCAGAATTTTTAGAGGCTTTTGCGAAGAATACAAGATAGAATTCTACAATTCTACACCGGCGTATCTCCAAGCAAACGGTCAAGCCGAGGCATCAAACAAGGTAGTGCTGGACGGATTGAAGAAAAGGTTGGAGAAAGCCAAAGGCAAGTGGGCAGACGAACTCCCTCATGTTTTATGGGCTTATCGCACCACACCACGGCGGTCAACAGGAGAAACTCCATTCTCCTTAGCCTATGGCATGGAAGCAGTCATCCCATTAGAAGTCGGACTCCCCACAATCCGGAGCGAAAATTTTGATCCAGACCTAAATGGCGAAGCTATAGCACTGGAACTTGACCTTGCGGAAGAAAGAAGAGACAGAGCATTGGTTCACATCGCCGCCTACCAACAAGAACTATCTAGGAAGTATAACAAAGCGGTGCATCCGAGACAATTCAAGATCGGTGATTGGGTACTTCGCAAAGTTATGGGCAACACGTTGGTCCCAGGAGACGGCAAGTTAGGGCCTAACTGGGAAGGTCCTTACAAAGTGGTCGGATTAGCAGGAAAAGGGGCATACCACTTGGAGGATGAGGACGGCAAAGCAATTCCTAGGCCATGGAACACTGCCAATCTTAAGTTATTTTACTTTTAGCTTTTTCTTTTTTCCCTTTAAGTATATGTAAGTTTTCCCTTCATCAAATAAAACAAATCGATTCTTTTTCAGCATATTTGTTTTTAGTAAAAAGTAACTTTTGTAAGTTAGTAGCATTGTAAACATAGTTGGCCGGATTAAACCAACTATAACCCGTCCTAAGCCCAGGATACGGATCCAGGCTGCAGGACGTTTGGTCGGAATAACCAAACACTATGTTTTAGGTTGGCTGGAAAAACCAACTCTTTGTACTCTTCAGCCGAAGTATGGGTATGGCTGAAGAGTGGTTGGCTGGATTAAACCAACTCTTTGTACTCTTCAGCCGAAGTATGGGTATGGCTGAAGAGTGGTTGGCTGGATTAAACCAACACTTTGTACTCTTCAGCCGAAGTATGGGTATGGCTGAAGAGTGGTTGGCTGGATTAAACCAACACTATGTACTCTTCAGCCGAAGTATGGGTATGGCTGAAGAGTGGTTGGCTGGATTAAACCAACTCTTTGTACTCTTCAGCCGAAGTATGGGTATGGCTGAAGAGTGGTTGGCTGGATTAAACCAACTCTTTGTACTCTTCAGCCGAAGTATGGGTATGGCTGAAGAGTGGTTGGCTGGATTAAACCAACACTATGTACTCTTCAGCCGAAGTATGGGTATGGCTGAAGAGTGGTTGGCTGGATTAAACCAACTCTTTGTACTCTTCAGCCGAAGTATGGGTATGGCTGAAGAGCAGTTGGCTGGATTAAACCAACTCTTTGTACTCTTCAGCCGAAGTAAGTTATATCGGCTGAAGAGTGGTTGGCTGGATTAAACCAGTACTTCTTTGTTACTCTTCAGCCGAAGTGAGTTACATCAGCTGAAGAGTGGTTGGCTTGTAAGTTCGATATCTAACCGAGATCACAGTTGTAACTTAGCAGATTGGAATTTATTACAAAGGCAAGCAAGCAAGTTCGGAACCGGAATGAAAGTTAAAGATTTTTTCATTTAAATCAAAAGCAAATACAAGTAGTGGCCGGAGCCCGGTTACAGGTTCGGAATAAAAGAAGAAAAAAGTACGAGAAACAGTCATCCTAGGAGTGCATCAAGTTCGGCATCAAAGTCCGCATCAGCAGTTGCCTGGAGGCCGGTTTGAGGAAGGAGCTCGGTTTGGACCGTGGTATCAGTTGGCAGAACGGAGTTAGCCGGTATCTCGCTAGATAAATCCACTGTTGGCTCCAACCGAGCCGCCTGATTGCTTTGTTGTCCGGTGGTAACCGGGGTCAGAGATGGCTCCCCCTCATCATCATCATCATCATCATCATCATCATCATCTTCTTTTTCGTCACCAGACCCTTCTAGGAATGCTTTTTGGAGATCGTCTGCATATTGCTTGAGCGAAGCCGGAATAGAGTACGGAGGAGCGTTGTAAGCGTCGGTGTCAGGAGTACAACCGAGCTTCTCCACCGCACTCCGCCAACCGCACTTGAAGAAGAGATCTTTCACCGCGCCGCATTGAAGCATGTATGCGTCTTCAGCCTCCTTGAAGCCTTGCTTTTTGGCCTTTTTCACTCCGGCCTTCAGTTGGTCTATTTCGGCGTTTTTCTTTGTTTCTAGCTGGGCCATCTCCCACAGATAGTGGTCTTTCACTTCGGTCACGGCCTTTTGTTTATCACTTTCAGCCAAGGTTACCAGTCCGGTAAGACGTGATACCTCAGCCTCCAGCTCGGCCGCCCTGTTCTGAGCTCGTGTTAGCTCAGCAGTTTTGGTTTCGGCCTCTTTCATGGCCTGCCTTGTGGTTTTGCGAAGTTCCATCACCTGCCGGTGTGCAATCGTGGTTTTCTGAAGAGCCTGTAAAAGTATGATGAGTTTTTTGTTAACCGAGCTGGAAGTTGGACAAATTCTAAAGACAAATAGAGGACAGTATTACTTACCATGATCAGGGACTTCGAAGCTGACCGAAGTGACTTCACCTCGGTGTTGAGCCGCTTTCGATGGTGCTCCATGTCTTTTGGAAGGCAGACACCTCTGGCCAGGTTGAGGGCCAGAAGGTGATCCTTCTCTGCGACAACGGAGTCACCTTCGTTGATAGCTCGGTTGTTGAAGACTAGGGGGGGAGCCCACTGGGGGGTTTCAGACCGGTTTGATGACTCCGGCTGGGGGTTCGGTTGGGTGACTGCTGGTGGGCTTGGTGGCAGTATGTTCTCATCCTCATCAACAAGTTGTGGCCCGGTTTGGCTAGTCCGGGCACGCTTGTTTCGACGAGAGGTAGAAGGCTGCTGGGATGGAAGAGCCACCACGGCCTCGGTTGATTGGCCGGTTTGTGGTGCCTCGGCTAAGTTTGTTTCGGTGAGCATGGCCCTCAGTCTGCTTTTCTTCGCCATCTCTTGTTCAGCAGTTAGTCGCACAAGGACGATTTCGGGCAAGGTTGGGTCCGGTTCTGGATCGTCCTCAAGAAGGAAGTCGGTCACCTTGCCTTTACGGCGACCGGAGTATCTGTAGGTCGGTTGGAATTTTAGGAGTTTCTCCTAAGATCTCTCCTTGACCCGGAGTGCGGCCCGGAGTACTGGGATGCTGGGATAGTTGTAGTTGAAGATGAGGTGAGACTTGTCTGCAAAAGAAAAGAAAGCAAGTGTTAGTCCGGTTCAGAGAAGAAAAGCCGAAATATAAAATAAAAGGCGGAATAGAAACCGAAGTATGTATACCGGGTTCCCCCTTCTTGTAATTTATTCTTCGGCCTGGGATGCGGGCTTCGAGGTCTTCGAAATTCCCAGATACCCAGAAGAAGTCGTCATCATTAACGTCTTTATCCGGTGTGTGCTTTATTATCTTTTCTCTACCTCGGCGCACTCTCAAATAGTAGCACCAGCCTTGGTTTTTGGATCCTATTGAGTACTGATGTAGTATCTCGGCCAGACCTAGGTTCAGACCGGTTTGTTGGTTCAGAGCATCTATGCCCATTATTATTCGGTATGTGTTGGTGGATAGTTGGGTTGGGCAAAGTCTAGTCTGCCTAAGAAATTCACATATAAGGGGCTGAACTGGGAATCTGAGTCCGGTCTCGATTATTGACTGGAGGGTGAATGGCACGAAGCCTTCTTTATCCCAGGGGTCTACTCCTTTTTCGGCTAAGGTAAGGTTTACATCGGCTGGAATGTTGAAATCCTTACGGAATTCGGCCAGGCCTCCTGGGGTTTCTACTAAGAATCTGTACTTCCCCATTATTCTATAACTTATGAATAACTTATTGCGGTCGAGTAAGTGTGCTCAGTAGCTCGGCTGAGCACAGGGAAGTGCCTGGCGACCTAAGTCTGCAAGGTGGAAAACAAGGTGTTAAGCACAGATTGAGACCGTGCTACAAAAAACAGAGCAAGAAAAGACGAGTCCTATTTCGGCTCTACAGGGTGCTATGTTATCTACATCAGTTTCTAAAAGGTGCTCGCTATCTCGGTTTCGGAAAGTATTTCTTATCTCGGTTTCACTTTTGGTTTTTCTTACTTCGGTTAGGCCTCAAGGGGCAGCTTTCTGAGTTCGGTTTTGGAACTCAGAAGGCTGGCTTGGCCCCCAAAGGCTTAGCTCGGTCGGGAACTAAAGTACCTATTTCAAGTATATTTTCATTTCGGCTAAAGTGAATCAGATGCTTTTTTATTTGAAACTACTGTAAAATCTACAAGTGCTAGTTCGGTTCCAGTTTGCCTATATAGCAAAAACAGTTCCTAGTTCGGTTGGGTGCGCTTTGTGGATCAAATGATTGTTCTACCAGCATTTCATGATATTCATAGTGTTCATGTGAAGTTATTCTCAGGAACGGAGTGTAAAAGTGTTTTGTGAAAACACACTGTAGACTGGTTGAACACATGCGGCAACAGAGGAAACAAAGAAGAAATGCACAAGTACTTACTTGACAAAGAGGAAGAAGAACGAGGAGCAAGAACAGCAGCAGCAAGGATGCACAAGCTCAGGAACAGGTAGAACACAGAGAGAGTGACGCTGAAGAAAGAGGAAATGAATAGTGGTGTGATAATAGAAATGGGGTGTTTTGTGTAAGAGATATTTTTGGAAAGAGTAAAGGCGGGAACTGTTTAAATTTTTCGAAGTACGAGGACGGCGCTACAGCTGGTGAGGAGCAATCTGAATGGGCCACGTGTCAGGAAGGACAATCGATTCAGTTGCTGTAAATTGAAGAGACGTTTTTAATCGGACGTTCTTAGATCGGCTTAAGTACAGCTCGGCTGGATAGGCTAAACAGTTCTTAGCCCGGTTGGAAGGGCTTGAAAGTTGTTAGCTCGGCTGGAATGGCTAACTGGTTTGTTAGCTCGGCTGGAGAGGCTAGAACTCTAGCTCGGTTGTTAAATTAGTAATCCCTATCAAGCTTCGCAGATGGAATTAAGGGGCAATTGAGAGGGTAATTTATATTCATAAATTGGGCCGGGCTAGGTGTTGGGCCGAGATAAGCTCAAGAATGATACCCAGTAGGAAAGGAGAAGTATGGGTAGTTTGGTTGCCGAATGGGCATCCGTAGCTCGGTTGTGGCAAGTATCGAGATAGTCCGGTCCAGGATAGTAGACCGGATGTAGAGTCATACCGGTTCTTGTATACTAAGTCGGTCGTATATTGACACCGGTTCGGACTCGTTAGTCCGGCTTGGTCATGCCCCATTTCGGTTGACCTTTCTTATGTTTAGCTCGGTCATGGTATGGGAAACCGAGGTAAGAGAGGTAAAAGAAAGGTTTGGTTGTCCCTTTAGTTCGGTTCAAATTCTCTTATAGATAGCTCGGTCATAGCATGGGGAGACCGAGGTAAGAAAAGTGAAGGTAAAGTCCGGACTATGGGCTACTTCGGTTGCGAAGGAGCTCGGCCATATTAAAGCCATCTCACTTGGCTTATGCAGTGAGGAGGGTGTTGGAGGATAAGCATTATCTTCCGCGAGTATGAATCCTAGGAGGACTCTGCGCAAGGAGGAGTAATCCTAGAAGGACTCTACGCATGGAGAAGTTAGAGTCCTACTAGGATTGTGCCATGCGAAACCTATAAAAGCTCACCAATGTCACCTTTGCAAAGGTAATGCATCAATAATTCCTGAATACACAGAGCTTTTGCCTTTGCCTTACTTACTGACTTAGGCATCGGAGAGGTTTCCGGCACACACCCGCCGGCTAGCTCACGTTTGTATTTTCAGGCGACAAAGCGACGTCGTACGGAGGAACGCAGACTTGATCAACAGGATTATACGAGAAGGTATATTTCTTTCCTGAATCTAATTATCCAAATTAAGGCCAAGTTTGGCATCCTCAAAAAAATCCAAAAAGTCAAAAAGTCACTATCCTATTTAAGTCACATCATCTTATTTAAGTCACATCACCTCTCTAACACATCACTTCAAACCCAACCTAAATCCAACCCATATTTCATAAAAAGTCAAAAAGTACAGTTATTTAGTCTTTCCAAACTTGGCCTAATTGGTGGTAGACAGGCTCATTATACTAATAAATATAATACAACAATGATTCATCCCCCCTTTTCCCCCACCCCCTTTGACCCCCTCTCTCTCTCATTGGTCCCCTTTTCTTTTTTTTTTCTTTTTTTTCCTGTTCCTCCAATCACCACCCGCCACGTGGCAAAGGGGGGTGAGGGGGTGACCCCCAAAAGGGGGTCCCAAGCATTATTCAATATAATATAACATACAAATTTATTAATGGAAGCCAACATGGGAGTGAAGTGTCAAAGGATGACCGGCTTGTTTGATTTGAGTTTCGGAGATGAATTTTAGAAAAAAAAATTCTAAAAATTATTTGGTTTGAGTTTTTCTCAAAAAATTTTCAAAAACACTTTCTCTCTTACACATCAATCAATTACTTTTTCTCTCTCCTCTCTCCTTCTCAATCACTTTTTCTCTCACACACATCTACTCAATTCTTCCAAAATATCAAATCAACCCAAATTCCCACAAAAAATTTCTCTCTCAAAATATACAACCAAACAAATCAAAAAAATTTTTAAACAATTCTCTCAAATTTTTTTTAAAAATAACTCTCTTAAAAACAAACCAAACAAGCCCGACATCTCTCGCACATTATAGACGGTTCCTGCCGCGTTAATATGATTGTGTGTCTTTGTTCGCTTACGTGGATGGAGAACATGTTGGTACTGGATTTTGTAAACCAATATTATTTGCTTGATTTGAGAAGTTGGCTTTTAGCCACATTTTTTTGTTTGTGACAAAAATTAAAAGTTGGTTTTTTTTTTTTTTTTTTTTATTTGAAAAGTTGGTTTTTAGCTAATGGTGAAATTACAATTCTAACCCTCATGGGTCAAAATGTGTTATATGGGTAAAGTTGTAAATATTTTAAACTAAATAGGAGTAGTTTGGTCATTTTATTATGATTTGACATTATAAATAAATATAAATAAAAAAAACCAAAAGTAACTTTTTACTAACTTCTCAAATCGTTTGTCTAAAAAAGTCAAGAATTTGATTAAAAGTCAAAAAATCACCTTTTACCGTCTTCCCAAAATAGGCCATTGTTTAAAAAAAAAAAAAAAAAAGTAGAAATGGGAAGAAATGGGGGCTTACCCTTTGTTTGACAAATTGGGTTTATCATAATCCGATTTGATGCGATTGCTGTGCTGATCATTGTTATGTAGTTAAACGTGTTTATTTTGATAATTTAAATCGTTTATATTTTAAAATATATTGAGTAGAATATATTTGTAAAAAATTAAATTGATCAGATATCGTTAACCTTTTCATCTACTCATATTTGTATTTATTTTAATACTTTAAATCACAATTATCATTTATTTATATAGATATAAATGTGAATAAATGAAAAGGTTAACGATATTCGATTTTTAAATATGTTCTACTTAATATATTTTAAAATATAAATAATTTGAATCATTAAAATATAAACTATTAATAAGTTAATTTGACCGTACAATAATAACTACAATGCCCATAGCAGGGACTACCCAATAGTGAGACCCCAAATCCCACCATAACCACATCCCCATCTCACTGTGCCGTCAAATATATATATATTTTAATTTAAAAAAAAGAAGGAGAATTTTTCTTTCAATATTTTCATGAAAACATGCTTTAAAAAAACACATTCTTTTAACATAAAGTTGTATTTTTAAAAAATATTGCTTGTTTTCATTTTTCAGAAAACAATTTTCAGAAAATTTTATATTCTTATTTTCCGTATTTTTTTGTTTTTATTAAATTTTTTTACTTTTTAGAGACACCTAACATAAATACACCTAAAAAGTAAAAAAATTGTAAGAAAAATCTTTTAAAAATTCACTAAATACCAAAAATAAAAAAAATACAAGAATTCAGTATATTTTTTGTATTTTTATGTATTTATTAATTTTTTAAAATATTTTTTCACATTTTTTTTTACTTTTTAGATACATCTAACTAAGGTGCATCTAAAAAAGTTAAAAAAAATGTTTAAAATTTAAAAAATATTCACTAAAAACAAAAGAATACGAAAACCAAAAAACTCAATTTTCAAAAAACTTAATCCAGAAAATTCAAACCAAACACACTGATATATATTTTTTTCTCAAAAGTACCTGAGTGATGCAAAAAAGTATTTGGAATAAATGAAAATACAAAGAAAATAGGAAGAATATAAGAAAAAGTACCTTTTAAAACCTTTTTGGGCAAATTACATATACCCCCTTGAGGTTTAGCAAAATTACAGATACCCTTTGAGGTTTGAAAAATTACAAATACCCTCCTGAAGGTACTATTTGCATAACAAACTAGGGGGCAAATTGTTATGAAAATATAAACCTCAGGGGGCAATTTGTTATGAAAATATAAACCTCAGGAGAGTATCTGTAATTTTTGAAACCTCAGGGGGTATCTGTAATTTAGCTAAATCTCGAGGGAGGTATATGTAATTTGCCCAAACTTTTTTTTTTAAAAATTACTATTTACCAAGTCACAACCCTTAAGGTTATATAAAGTATAAAAATGTAAAAAAATTAACAGATCCAAGTTAAACTCAAATTTGGGATATGGAATATAAAAGAAGCTTTCTTTAAAAAAGCGTGATTAAAAAAAATTAATTTAAACTATAAAATTAATATTCAAAATCATTTCATGTATAGTAAAATTTTAATTTGGAAGCCTAAATGACGAAATTTGATCAAAATCAATCACATTACTGCATAATAGTGAGTTGAATTTGTGAGGCCATTTCAAATCAAATATAAGTGTTTTAGGCTTGATCATCGACCTTAGAAAATCAACAAAATAATCGTTTTTGCTCATGAACTAATTGTCTACCGCCGCTTCATTAACTCAATTTTCACCCAAAAAAAAAAAAGAAAAAAGAAAAAAGAAAAAAAAAGAATGAGCCCATAGCATCAATGGAAGAGGCCAAAGTTTAGTTTATTTTTTATTTTTGTTTTTTTATAATATAGCGATCCTGGGTTTTCCCCTTTATGTACAGTATTCTGAACTTGAGTTCCGTAGTTGAGCATTGTTGTATATCTTGTTTTCCATCCTTCAATACTTTGTATTTGAGTTATAGGATGTCTTGGGCAGGATTGTTACAGGTTGGGTGTGATTGGGAGCAAATGGTTGCTGTCCAGAATTTTGGTTCTTCGCTTGAGCGAGGCTTTTGTCGCTCGAGCGAGATCTTTGTTCTTGTTCCTTCGCTCGAGCCAGGGTTCCTTCGCTCGAGCGAGAGTTGAGTTTTGTGTCTGGTGGCTCGAGCGAGAAGTCTTGCGCTCGAGCAAGCTTTCCTTCGCTCGAGCGAGCGAGTTGTATGTTTTGGGTTTCTTCGCTCGAGCGAGCATTCTTACGCTGGAGCGAGCTTCTGGGTTGCAGACTTGAAGCTTCAAATTGTTGGCTCGAGCGAAGCTTTCTACGCTCGAGCGAGGTATCTTTGTGTTTGGTCGCTCGAGCGATCACTCCTTCGCTCGAGCGAGCCTTTGTTATATCAGCACACAGCAGTAGGATTGCACTTCACTTTTTCATCTCCTCTTTTACACAAACCCTAGAACCGACTCTCTCTCTCTCTCTCTCTCTCTCTCTCTCTATATATACCTTCTCTCTGGGGATTGATCTACTTATAGTGTATTTCTACCCTAACCCCTTTGTAAGAAAGATAAAGAGTGACTTGGGCTTCCTTTTAATCTGAAAAGTTGTGGATTTGGAGCACTTTGGATTTTCACCATCTTCTCAATTTGGTCTCTCCATTTCGAGGTAGGGATTTTCTACTCCATTCTATGAGTTTTGACATAGACATTGTGTATTTTGGAGAGATGGTAATGTTCGGTAATTTTGGGAAAGTTAGGGTTATTGTGTAATTTATAAAAGAGGGGTTTCCAAATGTTAAAACCATATGTATGTAAGACATTGGAAAATGGTATTGTTGTTGTCAAATTGGTGAAATCGAACCTTAGGGTTGATATTGAGAAAGGGAAAAAATGCCCTAATTATTGAAATAAATTAATTTGTATAATAAATTTGGGGAAATGTGGAATTGAGTTGAGGATAATGAAATTGAGAAATTATGGGATTAAATGGTGTAGTTGGATTAGTTAATCACTCACCTATGAGAATGTGGATATTATATCTGTTTGTTGCATTTATTATCTGTTTAGAAATAATTGCTTTGGGCTATCAGTGGAGGATAGTCTTGATTGTTGTAGACATTGTATGTTGATTAGGGAAAACTGAAACTAATCACATTGAATGTGTCATTGAACATGACGGTTGAATTAATACAGCAAATATGTGTATTGATTGATTATTGTATATGACAAGTGTTAAATATATTGTATATGTATGTTGTTTGGGAGGAGATAGGAGATGGACTCCATTGATACAGTAAATATGTGTATCACTTGAAGTGTTAATACAGCAAATGTGTGTATTAAATTGAAATATTGGAAGTGTTGTTAATGTGAGTTGTAGACTCATTTGAATTGTGAATAAAGGAAATGCTTTAATATGGGATGTATTTCCATTTAATTGTTTGGCCAGGTTCTGAGCCATGTTTATGAAATGATTTGGATAAGTAAAAGAACGTGGAGTGAAACATGGACATAATTGTCATAGAACTGTATTGTGATATAAGTTGGTTTATAAGTGTTAACCATTTATCGAATGCTAATGTTTTAGTCATTTCTCATAATTGGTTTAGTATATCTCTACTGGGCTTTGGCTCACCCAATAAGGGACATCATTTTCAGGTTTAGGTGATATGCCACCTCCAAGGACGTAGCTTGGGAGGCTTAGAGGCTGAAGAGTTTTTGTTGTTATCTTTTGTGTATTACATGTAAATTCAAGCCAAGGGCTTAATGTGTTTTGAGTTAGTATTCTTCTTTTTGTAACCAAGTGTTGGCTTGGAAAGTTGTAAGCCCAAGGGGCATTTACTTTTGTTGTCAACATGTAATACCTTTATGTTTAATACTCTGATGTATGGAATATATTGTCATTTTCTCGTATCATGAATGTATGAATTATGTGTTTATTTTGATGGCGTTACATATAAGAAATATCAAAAAATAAAAATAAAAAATAAAAAAGATTAATTTTTTCAAACCTTTTATTAATTTTATTTCTGAAACATAAAAAACAAAAACTTAACCAAATATAATTATCCCATGATATTTGACTAGTAAGGAACTAACAAACAATATAAGCCAAAAACAATATAAGCCAAGCCTTTCCAATTTCGACCAGGGGTCCACAGAGAAGCTTGTTCTATCAGCTTTGGTCACCACCATATGATCAAGACTGTTTTGTGTCCGCTAGATGTTTGGAGTATGACACCTCATCGCACTCCAAATCCAAAAGGTTCAAAAGGATTAATAAACTGTGTTTTGTATTCATGTATTTGAAAAGAACTAACTTGAATTTGAGTATTTATGAATAATAACTCATATATTATCAATGAACTCGAAACTAAAACGCTCTATTTGGTTGAAAGATTTGAGAAAGGATTTAGAAATAAAAAGGAAAAAAGTGTGTGAAATTAGGTAAAATATAAGTATATCTATATAATAAGGAAGCTCATTTTTTTTCCTTGATGGGACTTCTGTCCCGTTGTCAAAATAGGAACCATTGGATTGAACTTAATCCAAGGGCTGACAGTGTTACACTCCATTTTCAACCTACACCCTGTCTCTCTCTCACTCTCATCTCTTCGTTTTTGGTTTCTGATTTCAAATTGAAATCAGACCCCCTTCTCTCTCTCTCCCTCTCTCTTCTTCTTCTTCCATACCCTCCCTCTTCGCTCACTCCCGATGCTGCTCTCCAGTCTCGGCTCGCAAGGTAAGATTTCTGCTATCTCTTCCATACCCTCCCTTTTCGTTCGCTCCCCTTCTCTCTGTATTTCCCTAGCATTTTTGATCTTCCTTATCTGGGTTTATAACCTGTTCATCTGGGTTTGATTGTTGGTAAGATCTCTCTCTCTCTCTCTCGAATTCTTTTTTCTTTTCATTTTTTTAATTGTTGGTAAGTTTTAATTGTTTTTGTTTGTTTGTTGATTATTGTTGTTAATATAGTTTACTGTACTTTCCCAAAAGTAGAAGATTGAAACTTGATAGGGTAGAGTTGAGTGAAATCTTTGGGGTTAAAGTCAAATAAAATTGATAAAGAATTCAAATTTCTCAAGTAAAAGGCCTTTGTGTTCCCTGAAATGTGATTTTTAATCTTTTTTTTATTTTAAATATTTTGTTTAATTGTTTTCTGGTTTCTATTTTTAAATATGCTGCATTTTTTGTTGTTTTAGTTTTGAAAAAATGAAAATGTGGCTCTGTTTAGGCTTGAAATGTATAGTCCAGTGTATAAAATTGATAGTCCAATGAAACTTTTGGGTCTGAAAATGTGGGTCTGAAATGTATAGTGGGCATGTTAATTAAGTAAACCAACCTCCTGCCCATGTTTGGAAAAATTGTTTGAGTAGTATAAAATGTGATTGTTATAATAGGGACCAAATTATCTTCAATTATTGTGATTGTTATAAAATGTGATTGTTTGAGTAGTATAAAATGTGATTGTTATTTGAAAGTTATATCTAATTTAGGAAAGGATGATGAGAATGAAATCTGTTTGGTAGGAATGAAATCTGCAGGAAATGAATTGGTTTCCACTATTGGTTCCTCGGTGGAGCTAGGAATTGCATCTCAGGTATTACTAATTGCTTTTATCAAATCCTTTTTATAGAGTAGATTATTCCATGTGTTGTGTTCATTCATTGCTTCCATCAAAGATAGTTAAGTACTTCACAGATCCAAATGCCATTGAACCACCATTTTTATGGAGTCTGCTCTGCCCCTGGTATGATCTCCCCCCATTTTTATCATTTCTGATAAACAAAAGACAAAAAATGAAATTGGGTTGAGCTCCTCATTTTACCATCCAGATTGACAAAACTTTTTATAATTGTTGTTTTTTTAGGAATAATGTTTCAAGACATAACCACTTTGTTGCTGAACCACAAGGCTTTCAAGGACACTGTTGATATTTTTGTTGATAGGTATAGGTATATGGACATCTCTGTTGTTGCAGGTAATCTCTCTCTCTCTCTCTCTCTCTCTCTCTCTCTCTCTCACACACACACACACACACACACACACATTCACATTTTACTTCTTTTTTTTTTTGAAATTTAATTTTATTGTTGTCATTTTTTTTCCCTTCTGAATTTAGTTTTATTATTCTCTGGTGCCCATTTATCATACATGCTTTGATATGTCTCTACTTTGGTTAGCCATTAAAAATGTATGTAAAAATCTATTTTCTGATATTTTACCTTTTTTTTTTTTGTTTACTGTTAACAAAACAATTTTATTCTTTTTTTTAACCTGGGAATGTACATTTGATATTAGTTGTGTGTTAGGAGGTGCAATAGTAACAATTGAAATTTTTTTTTTTTTAAATTATAATTTGAACAAATGGTAAAAGACATTTGTATTCAACATTAATATATTAACTGTTGAATGAATAATATATTCAACCGCAACACGAACATTTCCGAATAGACATGAATGCATTTTTGTTGTTGTCTATTTATGGATAATTTTCATTTACACATGATTTCGAGAGTCATGATGATATTATTTATCAAAATATTTTGGTCTGCTCTGCAAATCTTAGTTGCATGAATCTTCTATTGAGGTGATGATTCCACTCTAGAACTGTGATTATGCGGTTCAGAATAAGAATCTTGGATTGAGAATAAGAATCTTGAATCTTCTAATCTTCTTTTTCTCATCTATCAATGAGAAGTGATGGAACTTTGCAGAGGATACAATGCTGATGAATAAATTGCTGAAAAGCATCTTTCTAAGACTTTATTTTGCGAAAAACATCTTTATCTACTTCCTTCTCTTACTGGATCAATCACAAAATTGTTATGGCATGCAGATTTCTCTAAAGGATGGCATTTGTGCCAACTTGAGGTCTTGGATTGCAAGAAGGTTGCATGGTCGAACTCTGTAACTGAAGAGAAGTATTGTGTTCAGGACTGTGGGTGGCCTTTAAAAGAGTTTGCATATGAGTGCAAAATAAACCTTTTGACAGGTCGAACGCATCAGGTACTTTATTTGTGTCTTTTTTGGTTTGTTTGATGTTGTTTCCCTCATCTTTAGCAATCACAAGCTATGATATTTAGAATTGCAGCGTGTGTTTGTGACCAATATTTTTATCACCAATATTTTCCCTCGACTTTTTTTTATCAGTTTTATTAATGAATCAAATTAAGAAAATGAAGAACTTCACTTCAAATCTAGAAAAAGAAAAAAGTTAGTAGCTTGCAGTTCTAACTGCATCATGCAGAAGATGGCTTTACTGCCAGACAAACAGCAAATTTCAAGATTTTAATTTTTTTGCTTTGCAAAGCCTCATTTTGAAATGCGATGCAGATTTGAGCACAATTGGCTGCCTGTGGTGCACCGATAGTGGGTGACTCAATGTACATGCCTGCTGCAATTGCAGAGATGATCAGTCCTGGGCTTAATCCATTTGGAAAGTACCAAGAAACAATGCACAAGTGAGTATGATAAAGCAATGGCTATGCAGGAGTGGATTTCATACGGTTCAGGTGAGCAAACCTGGGCTTTTTCTTTAGTATTTATATTTCTATCTTTGGGTAATCTTTGGATAATCTTTACTCTAATCTTTAATTTTTGGATAATCTTTACTCTAATCTTTAGTCTTTACTGATAATGATCTCTACTCTAATCTTTTGATTGAAACATTAATTAAGCCTGGTTTGGATAATCTTTACTCTAATCTTTTGATTGAAACATTAATTAATCTTTAGTCTTTACTAAACTCTAATCTAATTTTATAATCTCTAATCTCTAATCTTTAGTCTTTACTAAACTCGAATATAATTTTATAATTAATTAATTAATTTCAATATTAATTTTTGTGATTGAAACATTTAAACATTGATTCGGACATTTTTTTTCTTTATTTATAAATTAACTACATTGGTTATCATTTTTTTTCAAAATAAAAAGTTTAAATTCACAAAATATGTTTGAGACACCGATATAAGACAAAATATGAGCCTACATGCGTGAATTTCACATACGTATCGTATGTAGTGAATTTTTTCTGTATTCGTTTTTTTCAAAATTATGATAATAACATACAATGTTCCAAAAATTGATACTAAAGGCTATTTTAATTTCTCTTCTGAACTTGAAATAGATGATCCCAAATCCAAAAGAAGGAAACACTTCATATGTTCCAAAAACATGATAAGTCAAAAATGTCTGCCCAAAATATACATAAAAAAAATTAAAAAAGGCATTTGAAATCCAAATGTATGATCTGTATTTTTTTTTTCCAATGAAGGTGATAAGGTCAAACATTCTTGGACTCGAAAAATGTAAGGCCAAGATTTGTCAACAATGGTACAACCATTCAATTCTTTATTAATCAATTTACTAAAAGTACTTATTAATAAAAACTATTATTTATATTTAACAGTATAAACTTGACTTTCCACACCCACAAAAGAAAAAATAAAAAAATAAAAAACATTCTTTATTTGAAAGAATTTAAACCTGATAAAGCGAAAGAGTTATCAGTTATGATACTAATTTAATAACATTCTTTTATTAAAAGTTATCCCATTCTAACTTGCTATAGTGTATAGATGTGTCATTTTGACGTGGATAAAAATCTAAAATTTGTTATTTGGACTTTAAGTTTAGCAAATATTTCTAGATTCTTTGCATATGCTACATTCAAATATATAATTCATTTTTTCGATTTTCATTTTGAAATTTGCTATTTGAAATTTATAAATGCTTTCGCTAATTCAATATGTAGAAGCAATTTCAATTTCTTATATGTGAAGTTTTAAGTCGGAGTGACATTACCATTTTGAATTGAGTTTCAATTTCTTATGAATTGATTTATTACCAAAAAAATTGTTGGCAGTGCCTTCAGGCACGGGTCATCCCTAGATTTGGATCAACTAATAACCATATTGAGGGGTTTAATTGACGTTCAGGCACGGGTCATTTCAAAAAATTATAGAAAATTTGAGGGGTTTAATTGATCTAATCTGCAGATGGTGACCACATTTGGAATGCCTGAAATTGGTCCATGGTCACTAATGGAATCTTCAGCTCAGAGTGCTGATGTGATTATGAGAAAAGCTTGCCGAAGACATTGACACTGCTGTGAAGAGGCTTTCAGATAGAGCATATGAGATCGCCTTGACCCACATAAGGAACAACCGTGAGGCTATTGACAAAATTGTGGAAATCCTTCTTGAGAAGGAAACAATAACCGGTGAGGAATTCATTGAAATCCCAGCTGAAAATCCTTCTCTCTAAATTCGTTGAAATCCCAGCTGAAAATCGGGTCCCTTCACCTGTACCATCTACAGTCACTGTATAAGTAGCGCAGGTCATAATCCAAATGCAATTTACAGTTCTCATACATCTTCATATGTTTCAATGTATAATTTTGTAATCCTCATCATGTGTAATTAGGAATAGCCACTAATTCTATATTTGATCATACTTTCTTCATTTTAAGTTTTATATATTAATATCCAAGTGGTTTAATCTGATGTTTCTTGCTTTAATTCTTGAGCTTGCCTTTCTTCTTCCAATTATAACTAGATTTGCATGGCTGCGCAACAACGAGTTTTCACGCCAGGCGTTGGCAGGGGTCAACCCAGTAAACATTGAACTCTTGAGGGTAATGAACGATCCTCTTAGATTTGCAATTTGTTACAGCATGAATTTTTTGTTTCTCAATTGTCCATTGAGAGTCCTTAAGCTTGAGTTTATTTTGCAGGAGTTTCCAATTCTCAGCAAACTAGATCCTGCAGTTTATGGTCCACCGGAGTCTACAATAACGAAAGATTTGATAGAACAGGAAAAATGGTTGGAAAAATGCATCTGTCATGTTTCATAGTATTTTATGACTAGGGTTTTTCTCTTTCTGCTGCAGAGAGCCATTGAGCATTGGCTTTGTTAACCAACATTAATATAGAGCATCTATTGAAGATTCATGCCTATTGTGATATTTTGAATTTTAAAATAATAGATTAGGAACATGTCTTTGGTAAAGTTGATCGATTGAGAAATATGTAAGGAATATGTAGAAGGCATTTCAGGGAACTTTATATGTTGTAGTTATATTTTTTGCTTAGCTTCAAGGAACTTTATATTGGATAGTGATTTCTGAAAGTTATTTACTCTGTTTCAAGCTATTTCTGAAAGTTATTTCTGAAAGTTATTGGTCAGTGGTATTGAGCAAGAAGTGAAAGGAGAGAGTGTGAATATTGTTGCAGAGATTTCAGCAGAGCTACAGAGGGAAAGACAGAAGAATGCAGAGCTTATAGAGAGGATATCAATACTTGAAGCTCAAATACTAAAGAGAGATAACAACTCTCTACTCTCAAATGGCCAAGTACGATTGCCTGCTTCATATTTGTTTTTTTATCCCCTCAGTTTCTTAAAATGTCTTTAACTCTTTGGTTGCTCTGATAATGATTCAGTTTCAGCATCTAGATACGGTATTAATCATTTTTGTTTTTGTTTTTTTTCTTGGGTTCTTATATGCAAATTATGGGTTCAATTTGATGATTTTCTTCAATTTGATTAATTTCCTAATCTGAAAAATGTTTATATTTTCTTATTGGTAGTTTTTGAGTCTTTGCCGGATTAGCAAGAGCTGATATGGTTACCATAACCATGAGAACATAGGATAAAATGAAGCAAATAACCTATATTAATCAGCAAGCTATGGTTAGATAGAAGACATATAATACTCTCAATTTATTTGTTCAATTAGAGGGATTAAAAGATCAAATGCCACATTCATGAAAATAAGATCAGAGAAAATATAAATAGGATGATCATAACACTGAGAAAATGAATGCAATTTTTGTTTTCACTCACTCTAGTAGAAAATAGTAAAACCGTTCCCACATTTTACATACATGTGACACTAAATCATTTCAAATTTTTCTATACTGATGTCGGGCTATATGTGTAGTTTAGAAACTAGAAATAGCCGAATAACCATGTCTATGTACTGTGTCATCTCTGAAGACAATTTGGAAGTAGATTACTCTTAGATTGGCTATTTCTATACTGAGTGGTGGTGCATGATAAATCAAGAACTAAGATACTTTTTAGCAACTACAAAGTTTATTGGCTATTATGTGATGCGATTTGGAAATACTGAACATTGGTCATTTTTTTATTTTTTTTGAATTAGATTTTGCATAAAAGATGCAACCAAAATGGGATTGATGAGCAATGGATAAAATGTAGCCCATGATGGAAGCAAACTTTTTGGGATCTGATTTACTTCTTCCATTAGATTAGTTTTCTCCTTATCTAGGTGTTTCTCTCTTAATTTGGGCTATGGCTTATAAGAAATCTACTATACAACTAGCTTACTTTCATGTATGATATTTTGGTTTCTTAATTTTCTGTTTGGTATGGCTTTGGATTGTATACAACTAGCTTACTTTTCCCCTATAAAAAGTACTGGTTTGGCTATTATTGGTGATTGTTGGAATGACTTCCATTCCACATCAAATAATAAATGTGCAAAATGAGGACTACGAAAAAAAAAAAAAAAAAAAAAGACAGACCGACAAACCAAAAGATGCCTTTCTTAAGACAATATATGCCTCTTTATTTGAAATTTTTGGCTCAAACCCCCTCCCTCCCCCCTCTTTGTATTCCTTTCTTTTTTTTTTATTTTATTTTTGGAATCCTCTTGGAATATAAGGACAAGAAAATCATGGTATCATGTTTCATGGTGTAGTTTTTTTTGTTGTCTCATTGTTCTTTCTTGGGAGCAAATATCTTAAAAATATGGTTTAGTTAACTAGGGAAAACATGTGTGCTTATTTTTGTTGAGTACTTCAGTGGAGGTAGTAAAACTAGCTGAAGATACATCATAGATACTTTTGAGCACTTAGAAAGTCTATTGCGACATTATTTGGAGATATCATTAGGCATTTTTCTCTGAATTAGATTTTCTTCTTTAATCCATTTGATTTTAGATTTTTTTTTTTTTTTTGGTTTAGGTATCGATACTAGCAATTGTCAACTACTATTGAATGACTTGCAAATACTTTTAGTTGTTTTTAATTGATGACTTTTACATCATCCATACAATTACTCTCTTTGAAGTATGTTTTCATTCATGTAATTTATTCAACCACATTGGGGCATTATACATGGTTATCAAAATCGCGATTCGGATCATAGTCCTACAATCCTAAATTGTCAAAACGATCCAAATCGTTGTAGGATCGGTGTTATAGTAGGATCGCAAGTAGGATCGTAAATAGGATCACTGGATTTATGATTTTTCACCTTATTTTTATTATGCATCATTCTATTTTGTATTTTTACCTAGAAAGTAGAATTTTACGATTCTCGATTCGATCCTACAATCCGATCTATGAGACCCTGTCACCGATCCTATGTAGGATCCCAATTTTAACAACCTTGGCATTATATGGCCGTAATGATTTTTCTTGACAGCTGATTTTGGTAAGTTGGATTAAAAATGGATTTACTTAACCTAGGTTTGAATGTATGCTATTAATGTGATGAGGTAATGTAACATTAAATTGACATATATATATGACTTCCAAGTCTAAAGCTCCACAAATCGTATGAGTGATAGTTTTTTGCTTTTTGTTTTTTTGGTACAAGAAACAAAATCCACTATTTAAGTGGTTATATGGGTTCAATCCCAACAAAAAAAAGAAAAAAAAAAAGAAAAAAAAGGAAAAAAAAAAGTTTATATGGGAGTGCCTTTAGGCACGGGTTATGCACTAGTTTTATTTATATTTCACCTACTTTTTTTATTTCTATTTCCAAATATCTTTTCAAATTTTTCAACCAAATATAACCTACATACTCATAATATAGGAATGGACCTCATCCTTCTAACAGGGCATGTTTAATGGAGCATTAATATAAAATTCAGCTTAGCTGGCTAGTTTTACTTTTTATTTTTTTAATAAAAAAGTTTAATTTTAATTTTTTGGACAATGTTTTGTCAATACATTTTATAAAGGCGGTTGCTTGGTAGGCGTTATATCATAAATTGAATGTGATTAGTATATAAAGATTTTACGTTAGTGTTTTGGGGACATTTCAAAAAAAGTTAATTTTTTTGACTTTTTAATTTTTTTTACACAAAAAAATTATAAAAAGTCAACTTTTTTAACACAAAAAAGGCCAAAAGCCAAAAAAATATATATCAAAAAGTCAACTTTTTACCAACTTATCAAAACACCAATATATGGGGCCACATGTTGTCCCATAGACACTAAGGGGTTGTTTGAGATGTCCTAAGTTTGATGATAAGAAGAGGCAGGATGGATAAACATCCCCTAAAAATACTTTGTATGTGCTCTGTTTTTTTTCTGTTGCAGCAGAGGAGAACCCGAAACTAGTGGCCGGCTAGCCACCTCTCTGTACGGCCAACCACTTTTACAAGCCAACTGGCCACCTCATTTGAGGCTAGCAGTGCCATTTTCATGGCAGAATAGAACAGTGGCTGGGGTAAAAACAGTTCAATTTTCTGACTGCACAACAGAACCATTCTAGAAGCAGAACAGAGGCATTTTCGGGTGGAAATTCGTATTCTTGCATGAGCCATTCCTTACTTCTCAGGGCCTGTTAAAATTATGTTTAATTGTAGTATGTTGTACCAAAAGTAGTGAACTTGTAATAATTAATTACTTAGTTAATTAATTTTATATTGTAACTAATTAGTTAGTTTAATTCTAATTTGTATAAATTAATTAGAATAACTAGTTAAGTTTATATTGTACTTAATTAATTAGTTAGGATAGCTAGTTGATTTTGGCGTTGTAATAATTAGTATTAGGACATTCATTCGAACCCTCTTGTATAAGGGTACACTTGTAATATTTGTGTATGTCTTCCAATCCGCATTTCTTTCTCCTTTTTATTTACTTGCTTATGATGGATAGCATAGAGCATCATGTTTCTCTTAGTATTTTCCATGATTTGCATCTATTTGTCTCGCATGCATAGGGTTCGGTTCATCACTTTAACAAATTTATCATTTATTACTTCATTAAATACGTGCGCTACCGCATGCTATCAAATTGATTCACATGACATATTAAAAACCGAATCTATTAGTTGCATTCTTGCATGTATGGCATTAGGCCCTTGCATATTAAAGCATGCATTTTTCTAATTGTTTTATTTCTTTTTGCTTGCCTTGGAGTACTAGGTGAGCAGTTTTGCTTTAGCATATCGCATGTGTGCAATTGTTACCATGTCAAGCATGTTTTCCATGAGGCTAAGTGCTTAAGTGATATACCCTATTTGAATGCCTATGGATGAAAGTTAATTGTTTAATTGGGATAATTTGATTAAATGTACATATGAGCTCATTTTTTCAAGTGACACATATTCAAAACACTTTTCAAAACACACATAAAATCAAAATGTTCCAACTTTCGCAAATTATTCTATACTTCTGTACGTCACATAGTTAAGATGGCTTAATAATCGGAACAAGAGAATATAATGTAAATAAGAGTCACATCATGATTAATAGAGGCCGATCTTTGATCGGGTGAGTGGGGTGTTCAATTACTGAACTTCCCCTTTTATACCTAAGTTCCTGAGCCGAGACACTTTGGTGATGACGGATAAGTGGCCTTTGGCACGAGTCACGGGTTTCCTAAATTTCACAAAAATATTTAGGTAGCAACTTTATAATCTGGCAAAGCGGTCCATTTTTGGCATTTTTGATTCAAAATCAATTTTTCAAAAGATTTGCTGGATTTGGACTCATTTGTGTTTATCTATTTCACATTGTACTTGTGAAATTAGATTTAGAACCACGAGAGTCCGAACTGTAGGGCTATCGTATCCGAAAGGAGCACAAAAAGTAAGCTATAGAAGTTCAAAAGGTTTGTGAAAAAGAAACAAGGCGTGCAAAAAATTTTCAGAAAAGACTTCAACAACAAGGAATTTCAATGGGGAGAAAATCACAAAAAATCTAAAGTTACCTGCTACGAATACAACAAACCTAGACACTACAAATCAGAATATTCGGAACTTAAGAAACAATTCAAAAAGGACAAGAAGAAAGCCATGATTGTAGCATGGGAAGAAGATAGAGATGAAAGCAACTCAGAAACTGAAGTTTGCAAAAATGAGGTTGCTAACCTATGCTTAATGGCACTTGGAAACGAAGATGAGCTAAATGACAAAACTTTTACGTTTGATGAATTACAATCAGCTTTTAATGAATTACATGCTGAATTTAAGAAACTTAATTTGAAAAGTAACTGTCAAAAGAAAGTGATTTCAAGTTTATCAAAAGAAAAAGAATCCTTAACTTCCAAGATAAATGTTTTAGAAAATGAAGCCATGAAAATGAAAAAGGAAAATGATATTGTAACTCAAAAATAGTCTTTAATTTCTGAGAAAAGATTAGTTGTATTACAAGAAGAAAATGAGTCTTGAAAAAATGAGCAAATTGTTTTGAAAAAAAATATCAAAGACTTAAAAATTACTCTTTCAAAATTCACTCAAGGTAGAGATACTTTAGATAAAATTCTTAAAAATCAAAATCGTACTTTTGGTAGAGCCGGAAGTGGATATAAACCTTTTTCAAAAGTAAAACTGCCAAAAATGGTTTTGTGCATGCATCTTCTAGTCACTTTCATTTCACATGTCATTTTTGTGGTAAAAAAATGTTATATTTCACCATCATGTCCTATTAAAAGAAATCCTTTCGCTAAAATAAAAAAGATGTGGGTCCCTAAGGACATTTCAAGAGTGTCAAATTCTAACTTTTATAGACCCAAGAACATATGGGTACCAATAAAAAAATCAAATTTTTATAGGTATATTTCAAGACAAAATCCAGTAACGATAGATGGTATCTCGATAGTGCATGTTCGAGGCACATGACCGAAAATAAAACTATGTTCGCCACACTCCAACCAAAGGTTGGCGGATATATGACTTTTGGAGACAATAGGAAGGGTAAAATCATTGGTGTAGGTAGTATTAGTAAAGATCCTTCTCCTATTATTGAAAATATTTTACTTGTTGAAAGTTTAAAACATAACTTGCTTAGCATTAATCAATTATGTGATAAAGGTTATAGACTTATTTTTGGGAAAACTCACTGCACAATTGAGAACACCAAAGATAATAAAACGTTATTTGTAGGACATAGATATGAGAATGTATATGCGTTTGATTTGCATAACTTGTCTTCTCATTTTTTATGTTAAATGTTTATCTGTAATAAATGAAACTGGTTGGTTATGGCATAGAAGATTAGAATGTGCTCATTTATATTTAATTTCAAAACTTTCAAAAAATGAGTTAGTCGTTGGTTTGCCTAAAATTAGTTTTGAAAAACACAAATTTTGTGATGCATGCCAACCTAGAAAACAAACTAGAATTTCTTTTAAATCCAAAAATATCGTTTCACCTACTAGACCGTTTCAACTCTTGCATATTGATCTATTCGGACCATCTAGAACATTAAGTTTAGAAGGAAAACCGTATGCCCTTGTTTGTGTTGATGATTATACTAGATATATATCGGTATTATTTTTAGCACACAAAAATGAAGCTTTTTATAATTTCTCAAAACTTTGTAAAAGAATTCAAAATGAGAAAAATCTTAATATTTGTAGTATTAGAAGTGATCATGGTAGAGAATTTGAAAATGATGAGTTTATTATGTTTTGTGATGACTTAGGAATAGATCATAATTTCTCAGCCCCTAAGATTCCTCAACAAAACGGTGTGGTTGAAAGAAAAAATAGAACTCTTGAAGAAATGGCCTGTACTATGCTTTATGAAAATAATTTACCTAGATATTTTTAGGCTGAAGCCGTTTTCACTGCATATTATGTTGTAAACCATGCCATGATTAGACGTATTCTTAAGAAAACCCCTTATCAACTTTGGAAAGATAGAAAGCCTAATATTAGCCACTTGCGTGCTTTTGGTTGTAAATGCTTTGTATTAAATAATAATAAAGATAACTTAGGAAAATTTGATGAAATATCGAATGAAGCTGTATTTCTTAGTTATTCGAATTCTAGTAAAGCTTATAAAGTATCCAATAAAAGAACTTTACTTGTTGAAAAATCTATACATGTTGCTTTTGATGAATCTAACAATGTTGTTTCTAAGAATCTTGTAAATAATAACACTGCAGAAACACATCCAAGAATAAAGAGCATTTACATTACAAATGAAGAAAATCTATCTCCTAAACAAAAAGAAGAAATCATAATGAAAAATCTTCAAGAAAAATATGCTTGTCCAGAAAACGAATCAAATCTACCAAAGGAATGAAAGTATGCTCATGGCTACCCTAAAGACCTTATCATAGGTGATGCAGCGGAAGGTATAAAAACTCGTTCCTCTATTAGAAATGTTTGTGGTAACTTAGCATTTGTTTCACAAATTGAACCAAAATCTTTTTTAGATGCTGAAAAAGATGAAAATTGGATTTTAGCAATGCAAAAGGAATTAAATCAATTTGAAAAAAATGAAGTTTGATTTTTGACCTCTCAGCCTAAGGATCATCCAGTTATTGGAACAAAATGGGTTTTTCGAAACAAAATGGATGAATCCAGAGTTGTTATTAGAAACAAAGCTAGATTGGTAGCCCAAAATTATAATCAAGAAGAAGGCATTGATTTTGATGAAACTTTTGCACCGGTTGCTAGACTTGAAGCTATTAGAATGTTACTTGTTTTTGCATGTTTTAAAGATTTCAAATTATATCAAATGGATATTAAAAGTGCTTTCTTAAATGGGTACATTTCGGAGGAAGTTGATGTTGAACAACCTCTCGGTTCTGAAAGTCATAATTACTGCACTTTTTGACTTTTTAGACTAAAAAGTTGAGGAAAAAAAGATAGTTGTTTGAAATAACTTTTTAACTTTTTACGAAAAAATGTATATTAAAAAATTGTATAAATTAGTGTATAGGAGAAGCTTAGGATAGAATAGGCAGTGTGGTGGATGTCCTAACTGGCAGCATGTGCAGAGTAGTGTATAGGAGCTGGTTGCCTCCTTTTCAAGCATTGAATTGGACGGTGTTGTTCGGCCCGTGAGACCCCACCACGGGTCCTGTTTTGCTAATCGGAACCGTTCAATGTATAGAACTCGTCGAGTACTATATGCTTTTAAAAAAATCACGTTGATTGGATATCGATAGCTATCTAATCGGATTAATTTTTTGTCAACCATTAATTATAATACCATTCATTTTTTATACAAAACTGATTTGATTATATAGTTAGCGATACCCAATCAACGTGATTTTTTACAAGCATATAGTACTCAACGATTTCTACATATTGAACAATTCAGATGATCAAAACCGAATCCGTGATAGGCCTCCACGGGCTGAATAGCACCGTCTTGTTTGCTTCTCCGCCTGTTCCCTTTGTACAAACGGTGAGCAGCTAAAGTACAACTCACGTGACATGTGAGTTGTACTTTTTTTTGTAAAATTAATTTTTTTTATATTTTTTTTGGTGAATAGTGATAACTTTTTAACTTTTTTAGTAAGTTTTAGATTTTTTGACTTTTTTGAGATATGCCAAACCAGCCCTAAATAAATTTTCATGATCAATCTTATGGAATTGTTTCAGCAAATCATGTTTTTTAATTAGCTTTATAGCATTATTTATTTTTTAATCTTACGGGTGACCACTCGCTCAATTAGGGGTGAGCATGGTCCGAATTGGATCGGATTGAAGTAAAACCAGGATCAATCCGTTATCTACGGTTCCTGAAAAATCAGAACCAATCTAATCCTTTTAAATCGTAGAACCAATCCGAACCAATCCATTTAAACACGGATTGGATCGGTTTAGGACTACGGATTCACATAATTAAATAATTAAAAATATATATATATATATAATACTTTAATTTTATAAAAACATAAACATAGCACTATATTAGTTTCACAATAGTAACATATTCCTATAATAGCGATATACTGTTCTAGAATGTAAACAACCATAAGAAAACTGGTTCCACCATAAGTATTTAGATCATTACAAATCAAAACTAAAAACTAACAAACAAAAGTAATAAAAGAAGATACTATGCAGGTTTAGATTTGTGTTTAGGTTTTATATGGAATAAGAGAAGATACTATGCGGGAGGGTGTATAATAAAAATATAGACTATTTGTATACGGTTCAGATCGGTTCCAATCCGGAATCGTGGGGTTCAATCCGAAACCAATTCGTGGGCTACAGATTTTTAATTCTTTAATCCGGAACCGAACCACGGATTCAAAAAATCAATCCAAACGTCCCGGGACCCGCTACGAGCAAGAAGATGTTGGATTACGAGACCCGCTACACTCCGCTGGAGAAGGCTTGTTTGGCCTTGGTATGGGCTACTATAGACGTCCCCGAACGTCCCAGGAGGAAATCCCGTTTTGTTCATTTTGGCTCACTACAGTTCAGACTCAAATGCCACAGTTCTTAATCTGATCTCACAATGTGCAATGTGAGATTGAGAAATCACCAAAGAATCCAAATCCGGCAAATCGTTTTGGAAAACAGATTTTTGTAAAGAAGTGCCAAACATGGACTGCTTTGCCAGATACAGAGTCGCCACCTAAATATTTTTTATGGGGGAATTTAGGAAACCCTGACTCGTTGCCTAAGGCCACGTGTCCGTCATCACCAAAGTTGCCTCGGCTCGGGAACTTGGGTACGATTAGGGAAGGTCAGCTATGAGCACCCCCGCTCGCCCGATCAAAGATCGGCCTCTACTAACCATGATATCTAGTTTTGAAAACATTATGCATTCTTATTCCGGTTAATTAGCTAATCTTACTATATGATGCGCACAACACAAAAGTATAGACTAGATCGCCTAATTTGGAACAAAGCATTACATATCCGCTCGTTTGAAAGACAGTTTAAAATTTGCTACTTGCAAGTAGGCTAAAACACGAATTTCAACGAGTTGTTTCAACTCAAGCAATCCAACATTCACCCACAGGCATTCAGACAGTAAATCAACTAAGAAGTTAGCCTCATGGCAAGCATGCTTTCATGTTAACATTCACACTCATGCGAGATGCTAAAGCATAAACACTCACTTAGTACTCCAAGCCAAAACAAGGAACATGTTAGTAATCAAATGTATGATCCAAGTCCATGTTAAGATGGCTAATACATCGCAGGCAAAATGCAGCTAGAATAGGCTCGGCTAATCTATGGATGGCATGTGAAATGCAGCAGGTAACATATATTCAAGTTAGATTTGAAATACTATGCAGTTAGTATGATGCGCCGAGCCTGGTGCATGCAATACAAACGAATGGATGCACGCATGCATAGCATAAGGTATGCTAATCTAAACATGTCCTAATACTAAGCATCAAAAGCAAGTAAGTAAAAGGGAGAAAGAATTGGGGGTTGGAAGACATGCATCACACACACGCACGCTTATTATACAATTTGCCCTCTCTCGGAGGGACCAAAAGAATAATACAAATTTAACTAACTAACAAGCTAATTAAATAGTTACAGACCACTTAACTAGTTAAGCAAATTAACTAAGCTAATAAAGCGGTAAAACAGCCTCGGGAAGAGGGTCCAATGCATGCGTGCTCGGCTCCGCTCGGAAATCCACCACCATGCACAAGCTGCCTCTGTTTGCACTGTTTTATGCCTCTGAAGACTGCACAAGTCCCAAAGTTGCTTCTGAAATACTCCCTGAGGGTTGTGGGAGACCACCGGCCAAGAGGAATGGTCACCGACCATGGAAAAGTGGTAATCGACCATCTATGATACTCTCGGCCATCCATTGTTGGTCGATCGGCACTGAGAATGGTCGGTCGACCATCTCTTCCTGCAGAACCCTGTTTTGACAGCAGCAGAGGGCAGACAAAGCATGGCAATGCATTTTGAAGCAAATGTTTGCACGACCACCCTCCCCATCATGTTTAAGACTCAGGGGAGTATGGTACTCAACCCTCGGGCCACCAATCACGCATTTCGATGCATGATGGCCCAAGAAGTCAAGTTGTGCATCTTGATATCAAATGAGATACACACCAAACAAACAAAAGGCCTCCAACCTCTATCACAATCAATTCAAGAGGCAAGAGATGCATGCTTAATGCTATGCAACCTAGGCATGGAAGCTAAGTATGCAATATGAGCATGCAAACAAACATGCAAACATGTGAGCATGCAACAATATTCAAACATGTAACAACATGTTGAGTGACCAAAAGAGAGAATGCATGCCAAATGCATTACAACCTAATCATGCAGCAACATGTCATGGATTGAGTACACAATGAAGCACAATTGAACTAGCATGCTACAACATGTAATCACCAAATATGCAACAAGTATGTGACAACATACAAGGCAAGCATGCAACAACATGTGGGGATGGACTTACACTAACATGGGTAGCTCTCAAGCATGCCAAAATCAGTGGCCAATATAATGCAACAAAAGCATGGAATTGATATGCAAACATGCATGCACAAAGGCCTATCATTTAAGGCATAAAAGAGGCAACTCTTAAACACATTTAAAAGAGACTAATATGGACAAATGACAAGCATACTAAGCTCTGAAATCACATGAAAGATGATGCCAAATCAACTAATCAAGACAAACATAGCATGTTAATGGACTTAAAGCTCAAAACTAGCCGAAGGACTTACACCATGGCCATGTCAACCAAGCCCCAAAGAGCCAAAATGACCAAAATAGTCCCAAAGGACACCAAAACAAGGCTAGAACATGCATTGGAACAAGGCAAAAACATGCTAAGAAACAGGCCCAAAACAAAGGGCATTCAAAGCTACAAAAGGAAGGATTGCTCTACCCCTATCACAACCAAACATGGCATGGATTATTCAATGCAAAACAGAATCATATCATGCCAAAATAAGCCCCAAAAACCACTTAGATGGCATCTAAATGGCCTAAGTCTAAAGGCATGCACAATGACCCAATCATGGAGCATAAAACATCAACCTTTTAAAGCATTAAAGGAGTGATAAAATGAAAGCATATGAGCATGAAACGAGGACTGAAATATCATAACTAATGGTGCCAAACCACTGAAATGATGCAAATAGAGCATGGTAGAGGAGCCAACACTCAAAGCATACAAGCTAGATTGCATGGTAGCTATACAAAGCAAGTCATGGATGACCCAAGAAACCAAAATCAGACCTAAAGCATGCCAAAATATGCATGAAAGCTTCATGGAGTCAAGCCAAAATCATGCTAGAAAGCCATGGTACATCATGATGCATGTTAAGGCAATTTCATGGCATTACAAGACAAGTATGCAAAGCATGCATGGTGTATCTAAACCAACTTCAAACAGTGCTATAACATGGCAAAATAACCACAAATAAAAACTAAGACATGGCCAACATGAACTTAATCAAGGTGCTCACATATGAGGCTAAAATGATAAGTTTTGAAAACAACAAGGAGAGGGGATGGCCCCCTTTTTCTTAGGACCTCAAAACACCGTCCCCACCACTGAAATCCCTTTGGGTTTCAGTGGTGAGGAGGCCAATACAAGGTGGTCCCGGAGCTCACCAAAAATAGCACAAAAATGAGGCCAAACAAGGCCTAAGGGGGGGGAAGGGTAAACAACCCCAAACCTCAAAACAACCTTAAGAAAAGTTCAAAGGCAAGTAAAATCAGAACTTTTACTAGTTATAGTCGAAGCTTAAAAACAGATGCAAGGTAGGCAAAAAGCTTGTGCAAAAAATGGGAAACTAAAGCTAGAATACTCACCCTTGTAGACCTTCTTCAAGAACAATGGTCCAGCAGGTTTTTTGAGTTCAAAGCAATCCAAGAACACCAAAATCAACCTCCAAGGACCTTAGCTCCAAGAGGAAGGTGTAATGCTAGGTGTTTGTGTGCAAAAGTGTGAACAAAACAACCTTATACACACAAGATGGGATCAAATAGGTGAATATAGATACAAGGTTGTATCTCACCCTCTAACCCTAATCTCAGAAGCTCTGGAACTTCTTGGAACCCTTGAGGAGGGAGGAGAAGCCCTCCCTTTATAGGAATTCCCATCTTGCAAAGCTTACAAAACAAGCTAAGCAAGAGGGAAATCCCTCCATACACGTGTATGGAGGGGGTGCATTGCGGATGCCAGCTATCACAGCTGGCATAAAATATATGCCAAAAGCAGATGCACAGTGGTCGGCCAGCCAAAAATGACAAATTGACCAAAGCAATGGTTGACCGACCAGAAAGAGTGTCGACCGGCCATCACCAATGGCCGGTAGCAACAAAACAGGGCCGATGGCCTCAAGCCATGGCCGGTGAGGTGTGGGAAAGGCTAACAAGCCTTCCTCTACCCTCAGAAGCAAAACAACAAGTGTTTGGTGCAAAACCAAGCACATAACAGTCAAGTTGAGAGTTTTTAAGGCAAGGCACGTAGCCGAGACCTCCGAGAACTCAAAACGAACACGAACATGGATGATCACCGAGTGTTCAAACGGTGACGTCCAAGTCTTAAGGATGGTCAAAAATGGGGTGTCTACAGCTACCAAGAAGCTGCGGTACTACCTGTTAGCTCACTCTGTAATGTTGGTTTCGAGATTAGATCCCATCAAATATCTCTTCGAGAAACCGGCACTTACAGGTAGGCTAGCCCGTTGGTTGCTTTTGCTTTCCGAATTCGATCTGAAGTATGTGGCGTGCAAGTCAGTGAAAGAGAGAGCAGTAGCGGAGTTCCTTGCCGATCACCCGGTCGAAGGGGATGAAGCAGTTGAGTACCTATTCCCAGACGAGGCCATTTTGCATGTCAAAGACGAAACTTGGACGATGTACTTTGACGGAGCGTCAAATCATTATGGGTATGGGATAGGAGTGTTGCTAATAGCACCCGACAATTCTCGTATCCCTCTAGCATTCAAAATCCGGTTCAAAGTATCGAACAACGAAGCAGAATATGAGGCGTGCATTGCTGGTTTAGAAGCTGCCCTAGAACTAGGGGCAAAATGGTTGGATGTCATCGAGGACTCAAACCTTGTTGTATCTCAGGCTAAAGGAGATTGGAAAGTCAAAGAAGAAAATATGAGAATTTACCACCAGACCTTGGACTTGCTGATTCCTCAGTTTGAGAAGCTAAACTTCGCTCATCTAGCAACTCTATCTTCCATGATAGACATCCCTTTTGGAGTCCGGATGCATCCGATTATTATTGACCAGAAATTTGTGCCGGCCTACTAGCTGATTGCTGTCATAGAAGAGGTTCAAGATGAGAACCCCTGGTATTACGACGTTTGGAACTTCTTGGAGAAAGAGACGTATCCACCAGGGGCAAACGCCAAAGATAAGAGGGCAATACGAAGAATGGCTGCTTAGTTCATCATCTGTGGGGGTAAACTGTACAAGAGGGGTCATCTGGGAATGCATAAGCTGTGTGTTGATGCTGAAGAATCGAAGCGCCTGATGGAGGCCATCCATGGAGGAGAGTGCGGAGCGCACATGAATGGGGTGATGCTAGCCCGAAAAATCCTTAGACAGGGTTACTACTGGTCCACCATGGAGGAGGATTGTATTGGTTTTGTCCGACGATGCCACAAATGTCAGATCCATGCAAATCGCATGAACATTCCGCTGTCAAAGCTGTACAACATGACTTCGCCATGGCCATTTTCAGTTTAGGGAATAGATGTGATTGGAGCTGTCACTCCAAAAGGGTCCAATGGGCATGAGTTCATTCTGGTAGCAATAGACTATTTCACAAAGTGGGTTGAGACCCAATCTTATGCGGTATTGAAGGCTTCACTTGTTGCAAAGTTCATCAGAAACAACACCATCTGTCGTTATGGGGTCCCGAACGAGATCATTTCAAATAATGGTTCCCACTTCAAGAAGGAGGTGATCGATTTGTTGGACAAGTACAACATGGCTTTTCACAAGTCATCTACATACCGGCCACAGACCAACGGAGTAGTTGAGGCCGCCAACAAGAATATCAAACACATATTGCAAAAGATGGTGGAGACCTACCGGGACTGGCCAGATAAGTTGCCATTTGCTCTGTGGGGCTACTGGACTTCAATTCGTACTTCTACTGGAGCGACTCCATATTCATTGGTCTATGGGATGGAAGCCGTTCTGCCTATTGAAGTTGAGGTTCCGTCTTTGCGAGTATTGGTTGAGTGTCAGATAGCTGAGGCAGATTGGCAGCAGAGCAGGTTCGAAGAACTCATGTTGTTTGATGAGCGAAGGCTGAAAGCACTGTACCATGTTTAGGGTTATTAACGCAGAATCGCCAGGGCTTTCAACAAGAAGGTTAAGTCCAGGAATCTGAAAGAGGGAGATTTAGTGCTCAAAGACAACCGAGATCCCATCCACGACCCTAGGGGCAAGTTCAGACCTAATTGGACTGGCCCTTACATCATTAAGTCTATTTGGTCAGGTGGAGCCGTCGTTCTGATGGACCTAGATGGCCTAGAGTTCTCCCAACCGATCAACATAGACAAGTTGAAGAAATATTACCCCTGAGTGGCTTGCTAGGCCGAAAACCCGAAAGGGCGACCTAGGCAAAAGTTAGAGCATGAAAAGTTTGAAACTATAAAAACTGAGCTCGCAAGGTTGAAAACCCGCAAAGGGTGGCCTTGGCAAAAGTTAGAGCACAAAAGGAGAGAGTTGATACTCGAGTGAACCCAAGCCGAACTACGTAAGGCTTGATTCCCATCTTTGGGATACGTAGGCAACTTCATCTTGGAGTCCAGCCATAAACACTTCCCCGATCAACTTTGTCCATGTGATCGTTCTGGTCATCTTTGTCTATCCAGCGTTCGAGGGCTCGGTTGTGATCTCCAGCGCAATGCTATTCAGACTAAGGGCAACTTTCAGTTGCCGTTCAGTGTGTTGCGGTGTTATTCAAACAAGGGACAACTTTCCGTTGCCGTGCAGTGCCATTTACACAAGGGGCAACTTTTCAGTTGCTTGGATTCGGGGTTGTACATCTCAGTGATATATCTCGGGCATGTCCAGTTTTGATCCATATCAAAAATGGTTTTGAAAAGTTTTAATAAAAGTTGATTTTGTTCAAATTAATCTTTTTACAACTTAGACCATTTTTGGACCAAACAGAAAATTTTCAGTACCCACAACCTTCAATTTCATTGATTTCAATACAGAGTTCTCCTACTCTTGATACAAATTGAAGTTGCTTTTTATTGCATTCATAAAGAAAACTTGAAAGTACTGATAAAGCAAAATAAATCCGGGGCATAGTCTGGTGTTCCTGCGTCCCCTCTCAGAGCTTGTGGAATCCTCTGATGCCAAAGTGGGCCCTACCTGTGCCTCTTCATTGAGCCAATCTAGGCACTCATCAGAAAGAATGCAGTTGAAAGCAGGAGCAGGAGCCAGAAGCTCTCTTGTTCTCTAGGCTGTGGCATACCGAGCTAGCTGCGTGCCTCGGACCGGGAATGTAGCAGGGTACTCTGTCCCCTCCTCCGGGCAAGTCTGATCATGTCCAAACTGACGCCAGAATCGGAATGGAAAGTAGAATGCGCAGTGTGTCAAGCCAACCAATTAGATCCCGGGCTGGCGGCCCATGCTGTAGCCCATTGTCGGTAGATTAAGCCAGGGACAGCGCCAAGCGATATCAAGAGCAGACAAACTGCACATCCAGTCATACCACCACCCCTCATCAGGGGCATCGACTAGGCGTCGCCGAAAGAAGTAGCCGCGAGCTGAATACATGGGGCAGGAGTCCACAACCTTTAATTTGTCCATCAACCATATCTGGGGAAGGGATGAAAAATAAGAGATTAAAGAATAGAAAGGTGTAAGTTGAGAGAAAAGTAAGAAAAGGGTTTTGAGAGAAAAACCGAGCCCGAGGGCCGAGTGATGTGAGCAATATATATGCGAGATGGGGTAGGAAACATTACTTGCAATAGTAGTGGACTCCCCGCAAACCTAGCCGTCTCTCGGCGATAAAAAGCATCTAATCCCATCAACGTTTTGGCTAACGTCATGGCGATGTAGCTTTTGCCCTCCCTTAAGCCTTCAGCCACTTCAATCAAACGAGTGCTAAACCCTCCAGAGCCTGGGGCAAGCAAGAAATAAGACAGCATACACAAGCAAAGCACATGCTGCCGATAACCCTGCCAATCATGGTCGCCGCGGTCACCGACATCAGAAAACCGACAAACCAAGCTCGGAATGTCTAACTCTCTACCATGAATCAATGATCGAGCATCATGCAAAGTGAGCCCACATATCCGTCCTAAGGCTTAGACGTGGCCAAAGCGGAGTTGTGGCAAGATTTCTTCATCGTGCTCGGATTCCATTAAAGTTTGAAAGTCTTCGAAAGTGGGACACAGCTCTTCCCCAGCAAAGCTAAAGACGTGTGTCACCGGATTCCAAAATCTTGTCGCGGCACGAAGAAACGGAAAACGCAGCGAAGTGCGACTCAACGTGAATAGTGCACTTATGCCAAAACCTCATAAATTAAGCTTTTCTGAGCCATCTAAGTTGGCAATCCAATTTGTGAGGTTTTGAGCAAGGAATGCTTCCATTTGGTGCAAATTTGAGATGAAATGAAGAGAATCCCAAAGCTGGAACTCATATAGAAGATAAGGCAGTGAGTGGAGGACAGATGTCAACATTTCGGAGAGTCTGCCATCGATGGCCGGTAGTGGCTCATCAGTGGCCGGCAGTGGCACACTGATGGCCGGCAGGACTCCACTGATGGCCGACAGCACCTCCCTCATTCTCACTGAACTTCTTGCTGAAAACCCAGTTGTTTGCTGCAGAGAAGTCCTGTTACTCGCGTCTTTTAAGGTCTTGTTTTGGTCCTGTTGGACTCTGTTGTGTCTTGCTTAGGACATCTTCAGTTTCTTTTTTTTTTGTTTATCGAGTTGTAATCATCTTCCTTTCATTTATCGAGTTGTTGCAATTTGCTTATCGAGTTGTTTTGTTGATTAGTCGTTTCACTACCTGATTAGTGCAATTCGAGTGTTTTGGTTTTTAAAACAAAAGTCCGATCTCATTTACATTATTGTGTAAAGTGATGCGATGCGATGCATATAATGTACAAATGTAACACTTTTTCAACAAAAGGCTGTTTTCATTCCATCATAGATTCTTTTTACAAAAGAGCATAGTTTTAAAAAGAAGAGTAAATCTGCCTGACGCAGTACAATGTGCAAAACTACTAGTAAAAAGGAAAATAAAGCAAAAAAGAATAGCAACGTCTGAATCAGCAAAATGTCTGGATCGGCGCCAATCGCCTCAAGACTGAGAGGTCCTCCTCATCCTCTTCCACGACCGGGAGGACTCTGGAATGTCGCCACCATCAGCACCTGACTCTGAACTCGAGTCATCTCCAGCTCCATCTCCATCCTAAGATGACCCTGACCGCGGACTCACCGCCTCCTCGTCAGACTCACCATCATCTGGGGCAGGCCTTCGTGAACTAGTCCCTCGTCCTACTCCCCCTACTGCCTGGGGAGGTGCTGAAGGACCTGCCCCTGCTTCTGCTAAGGTACCGGATGGGCCTGGCGTCAAGAAAGGAATCTGAAAAGGGCAATCCACCAAAATGCATTAGTGATTAAGATATATCGAATGCCAAGAATAATGTGCTGTGAACAGTAAATGATTTACAGTGAATGTGTACCGTGAGCGGTGTATGAGAACAATGTATCAGATCAGTGTAGTGTGCAACTATGCAAATGAGTGGCATGAACTGTAGTTTGAAAGAACTCACCGGAATATTGTAAATACTGAGCAAATCCATACTCGTCTGCAGCATCCCCATCACCGAAGCCGTCATCGCCAGAGATTGACGAGTGTACTCAATAGGAGCCTGCAAAAATGTTGAAGTCATTAGTATTCTGCGGGATATCAAATGAAATTGAATGACTGTACCGAATAAAAAGTATAGCACATACCAGGGTCGAGCCGTAAGCTCCGATGAGCTCGTGACCAGCTGGAGGAGGAGCGAAAGAAATCTGATAAGTCTCTCCAGCCCGCCCTCAGCATGTCATGGTAGCAGGCAGCGCGAGCCATGCAGTCCCCTATCTCCCCTCGGGACCTCCCCTCCTACGAGACCTGGTCGCTCCGCCTCTGCCTCTCGCAGCTGGAGCCCTCGCTCCCTCTCCCCCTCGGACACCAGTCAAAGGTGGCATCAGATGCATCTGAATGAAAGCTGCGTAGTCGCCCTCCGCACGGAAGAAATTTGTCTCCAGCCCTACCATGAACTGAATCACCTGGTCAGCGGATAACATGTGTGTGTCCCTCATCGATGGTGGAGGTGCCATCGGTACAAAAGGAGCAAGCAATCCTAAGGTCTAACGCACGAAGCGCTCACTCAGAAACCAGGTGCGGCAGATTGGCCCCTCGAAGAGGATATGATAATGAGACATGGTCCGAGCAGTGTGGTATTGGTCTCGGAGTCCTGGAGGAATCGCATCCCATGGCTACCATGTAATCTGGGAAAAGATAACGAACAAAGTGATCAGTTGTCAAATAACCAAAGTGGGTGCATTGGGGTTAAATGAAACAATTTCATTGCAAAGTTACCTCGCGCGCCATAACCATGTCGAAGTACTGCCAAAAGAACATGAAGCTCTCTCGGGTCCTATGACGGAGCGGCCCGTCATATACGTCGGAGAATGGGATCGTCGCCTCAGTCCTCTCCACAGGCTCTGGAGCGAGTGCCGGGAAGTATGCGTATACCCACAGCTATTAGAAAGATCTGATCAGTACAGTGTATGAATAGATTGTTGAACATGCAGAAAGCAGAATACAGTACAGTGCATAACGGATGCAGGCCTAGAGCGGACATTAGATCCTGTTTGTGTGTGCAGTGTATGGTATGTAGTGTGCAGCGTGTATGGTGTACAGAAAATGCAAAGCAGAAAGCATGCAGTGCAAGAGCAGATATAGAAAATACAAAAAGTACAAGTGTTGAACAAAGCAAATGTACAAATGCTAAGCAAAGTAATGGAAAGGGGAAACTAGGTTGTGTACCTCCCAAGCTTGCCAGTAGCCGCCGATCAACCTCCCACGCATCCCAGAGGTGGAGCTCATGTATCCATAAAGAGTGGTGAGGCCGGCCACGCCCCAATCGTAGAAACGGACCCGCTGGAGTACCACCAGAGCTCCCAAGAAATACAAACCCACGGTATTCCACCTGTTCGAAAACAAGGTGGTACCAAAAAGGAATAGGAGGAAGCCCCTGGCATACTGCTCTACTCCCTCATTGGTCTCAGGGTCCTCCCCTCGGTACTGCTCCTCAAACCAAGAGTATCTAACCATACCCGCTCGAAGAATGGGTGGACGTGCTCCAAGCAATGTGTCCCATGCAGCCACCCACTCCCCCATGTCGGGATCAAGGGGAATCGGATCACCGCCTACACCCAGGCCGGTGATCATGGCAAAGTCAAGAGGAGTCATCGTCATCTCTCCCGCAGTGGAGAAGTGGAAAGAGTTGGTGGTGTCCCACCACCTCTCCACGAGAGCCCCTAGGAGGGGGCGACTCGCTGTAACCCGCGTCAAGCTGCAGCAAAATACACCAAAGCCGGTCCCGTCAATGATCCGGCGGACCCTCGTGGGAAGCACATCGTACCAATCCCAAGCAGTCGTAGCACCATAGCCTCGGAAGGAGCGGGACCCATCCTGCAACAGTAAATGCAGTTCAAATCAGATCAGCAATGTATTGAAGATTCAGTTCAAGACAGATCAACAGTGTATTCAGAATACAGTTCAGATCAAATCAGTGATGTATTGAAAATACGGTTACGTGCAAATCAGTGGTGTACCGAAGATACAGTTGAATTCAGAATAGTGACACCTGAGGTGCGGTCGTGTACAGTACATACAGGGCAGTGATGCGTGAAGCGTAGTTAAATGCAGGGCAATAATGTATAAAGTACAGTCAAATCAAAGCATGTAATGCGATCAGATCAAAACAGTGCAAGAAATGCAAATAGTTGAAAGTAATACTGCAGGAAGGGAGAGTTGGTACCTCCACAGCAATGGCCGACAAGTGAGACATCGGCTCTCTCAGTAGGAGGTCGTCTGGTGCGTCCCCATCAAAATCGGTGAAAGTATGGATGCCTCTCACCATCGGAATAATGTGAGTCTCCGGGTGATACCTCGCGGGGTCGAAAGGACGTGTGCTCAATGGTAAAGGCTGAGGCTCAACCTCTGGCTCAGCCGCGAAGTCCGCCACCAACTCTACTAGAGGAAGTGCGGGGAAGCCCTCATCATGTGGGACATCGTCAGCCATCTGAGATAAATGCAAAAATGAGCAAAAATGAGCAAAATGATGAAATCTTGAACA
Source organism: Camellia japonica (assembly GCA_030407325.1). Classification (NCBI taxonomy): domain Eukaryota; kingdom Viridiplantae; phylum Streptophyta; class Magnoliopsida; order Ericales; family Theaceae; genus Camellia; species Camellia japonica. Next base: position 45,359,051 of record JAPPVO010000024.1, on the reverse strand, counting down.
AGATCAAACCCTAAGAGAGGGAAAATTCAAGAAAAGTTGAAAAGCCGGGAAAGTGAACTAACCTCGAGAGAAGATCGGGGGAAATGATCCTTGAATGCGGGAAATGATGAAAGAAGTCTCGGATGCAATTTCTGATCGGTTCAAATCAAAGAAAACCAAGAGTCCTTAATGATTCAAGGTTGTTTAGGGTGTTGGGAAACGCGTAGAACGCGCGAATCTAGAGAGAAGGCACACCTAGGGAGGAAGGAAAATGCTTTCTATGAAAGGGTTTGTGAAGAAATGGGTTAATTTTGGGCCTATTTAAAGACCCATGGCTGAAATCCTAATTTTGCCCAAATCTGCCACCGATGGCCAGCAGGGGACCATCGATGGCCGGCAGCATGTTGTCGATGGCCGGCAGTGGCCACTAATGGCCGGCGGCAGCCGGCGGCTCTCCCTGATGGCCAGCAGCCCTCTATCAGCTTTCCCTGCCTATTTGATCTTGGTATGTGTCCCTGGATCCCAACAATCCCGAGGAAGGCTCAAAATTTGATTCAAAACGCCTCCGTAGAAACCCGGGAATCATGTCCTCAATATACAATGGTTGTCACCCATCAATGCGCACGAGGTGTATCCTTTTGACGCATCCCAAACCTTCCGGGAGGTACGCCGGAAGTCCCCCTTTTAAGATGTCTTTATTAAGCATCTTTCTCTTTTGTTGATATCACCTAGCATTCGCTTGCCATATTAAACACCTATCTAGTTCATATTTGCATTGTCTTGCATTTTCTTTAAATTTGTATTGTCTTGCACCTTACCAAATTTGCATTGTCTTGTATCTCATTAAATTTGCATTGTTTTGCATATTTCTATCATGCATTGTTTTGCATATTTATATTATGCATTGTCTTGCATATTTCTATCATGCATTGTTTTGCATATTTATATTATGCATTGTTTTGCATATTTCTAGCATGCGTTGTTTTGCATCTAGTTTCTATCATGCATTGTTTTGCATATCTCTATCTCACATTGTTTTACCCCTTTTAACTTGCGCTGTTACGCTTGTTAAGTGCGTTGTCTCGCACCCCCCTTTTAACTTGCGTTGTTACGCTTGTTAAGTGCGTTGTCTCGCACCCCCCCTTTTAACTAGCGCTGTTATGCTTGTTAAGTACGTTGTCTCGCACCCCCCTTTAACTTGCGCTGTTACAGTTGTTAAGTGCGTTGTCTCGCACCCCTTTTTAGCTTGCGCTGTTACGCTTGTTATTTTGCGCTGTTACGCATTTCTTTTTCTAACTTGCGCTGTTATGCAGGTTTTTTTGTGTGCTGTTACGCACTTCTTTTTCTAACTTGTGCTTTTACGCAAGTTATGTGCGCTGTTACGCACTTACTTTTTCTAACTTGCGCTGTTACGCAGGTTATGTGTGCTATTATGCACTTCTTTTTCTAACTTGCGGTTTTGCGCAGGTTATGTGCGCTGTTACGCACTTACTTTTTCTAACTTGCGCTGTTACGCAGGTTATGTGTGTTGTTACGCACTTCTTTTTCTAACTTGCGCTTTTACGCAGGTTATGTGCGCTGTTACGCACTTACTTTTTTTTTAACTTGCGCTGTCACGCAGGTTATGTGCGCTATTGCGCACTTATCTCTTTTAACTTGTGTTGTCTCGTATGTCTACTTCTTTAACTTGCGCTGTTACGCATGTTTTACTTTCTTAATGTGCGCTGTTACGCATGTTTTATTTCTTAACTTGCGTTGTCTCGCATGTTTTATCGTTTAAACCTACACTGTTACGCATGTTTTACTTTCTTAATGTGCATTGTTACGCATATTTTTTATTCTAACTTGCGCTGTTACGCAGGTTATGTGCGCTGTTACGCATGTTTTACTTTCTTAATGTGCGCTGTTACGCATGTTTTATTTCTTAATGTGCGCTGTTACGCATGTTTTACTTTCTTAACCTGCGCTGTTATGCGTGTTTTACTTCTCTAACCTGCTTTGTTACGCATGTCTCTATCTTGCGCTGTTACGCATGTTCCACCCGCGTTGTCTCGCACCCACAGGATTGCATTGTTTTGCACCCCTCCATTCGCGTCGTCATGCACTTTTCACTTGAATTGCCATGCATGATTCTAACGATATAGTACCTGTTAAGTTTTCTCTCTTTTTCAGGCACGATATTGTATGTACAGTTCATTTGAAGCTGGCAGGACCAGACGAAATGGACGGTATTATATTCACTCCGTGTGAAGCGTGGTGAGAATTGCATAATTTTCTTACATCCTTTTTGTTGAAATATGTAGGACTGTTACTTGCTTAAAATGTTGCATTTATCTTACATAATTGCTTCATTACAGTTTTCTCTTTGCATAATCATAAGTTATGCCTTTGCATCTTTCATATCATTTGCATTTTGCCCCAGCCTACGGGCACATCTTTGCATGCTTATATTGATTGTCTACCTGAGTCTTCGGCCTTGCTAAAAATGGGTCGTCTCTGGGCTTTGACACTCACTCCCGTCACTTTGTGACCTTCGAGTTCTGTCAAAGAGGGGCAACTGTAGACACCCCATTTTTGACCGTCCTCAAGACTCGGTTGTGCTTGCAGGTACATCCGGACACAAGTTCGATTGCTCATCGAGAATTCAACTTTCGCGGCGGAACGTCACAGGTTCGAGCTTTCCAGACCCTGTATCCTTTCTGCCCCGTTCTTGGACCTTGGCTTGGTCTTTTTAGAGTGACCTTCTTGGTGCACTGTCGGCCATGGTCTGGCACTGCCGGCCATGGCTTTGTTCTGCCGGCCATGGCTTTGTTCTGCCGGCCACTAATGAAGCCTGCCGGCCATAAGTGAGCCACTGCTGGCCACCACTGATGGCCGGCATACCCCCTATCTCAGCTGGTTTTACTCCAGATCTTTTGAGCCAGCTTGTTTTTTGTTGTCTGCCCTCCATACACGTGTATGGAGGGATAGAGCCCTTGCTAAGCTTCTTGAAGAAGCTTTGCATTGCATCTCTTCTATATAAGGAGAGGTCCTCTCTCCTTAGAAGGGGTTCAGTTTATTTGAGAAGAAATCTCTCTCTCTCTCTCTCTCTCTCTCTCTATATATATATATTGTTGTATATTTGTGCCTTGAAGTTGATTTTCCTTGCACTTTTACACTACAACACTTACAGATACACCACCACCACTGAACCAAGGTTCTTAAGAGGACTTCTTGAGCTTTGAAAGTGAGTTTCTACCCCCCTGAAGTTGCTGGTTTCGAAGCTGATCATCAAGGGTGAGTTTCTTCCCTTTTTTAGCACTTTCTTGTACCTCATTTTGGCCCTCCTTGCATATTGTTTTAGGCCTTTCTTACAACTAAAAAAAGTCTTGTATTTAAGTGCTTTTGAAGTTTGTTGAAGGTCTTTTTGCTGTTAGGGGTGTACAACCCTCTTGTATGCTTTGTTTAGCCTTGTTTTAAGCCATGCCTTAAGGCCTCCGAGCTAGCCTTGGTTTGGCCTTCCCACCACTGAAATCCAGTGGATTTTTAGTGGTAGGCATGTGGTTTTGAGGTCTCAAATCAGAGGGGGTGGCCCCCTCTCTTTGTGTTCTTGTTTGCTTGCATTTTTGGCCTTCCAAAGGAGCTTGCCTCTATGCATTTTTTAGGCTTGGTCTAGGCCATTTTTTGTGACTTTTAGGACCTGCCTTGGCAAAATCTGCATTTTAGCCTACTTGTAAGTAGCAAACCGCTTTCGAAAACAAACATGAGATGATTTGTTCCAACTTAGGCGATCCAGTCTATACTTGTATGCTGTGTGCATCACATAGTAATTCTAGGTTAATACATCGGAATAAGAACACATGTGTTTTCAAAAACAAGATATCATGCTTAGTACAGGCCGATCTTTGATCGGGTGAGCGGGGGTGCACATTGCATGACCTTCCCCAATCGTACCCAAGTTCCCGAGCCGAGGCAACTTTGGTGATGACGGACACGTAGCCTTAGGCAACGAGTCAGGGTTTCCTAAATTTCCCCAAAACAAAATATTTAGGTGGCGACTCTGTATCTGGCAAAGCAGTCCATGTTTGGCATTTCTTTCTAAAAATTAGTTTTTCAAAACGATTTGCCAGATTTGGACTCTTTGGTGATTTATCAGTCTTGCATTGCACTTTGCGATATTATATTCAGAACCGTGACATTTGAGTCCGAACTGTAGTGAGCCCAATGAACAAAACGGGATTTTCCCGGGACGTTTGGGCGCGTCTACACTCTGTATCTCGCAAAGCAGTCCAATTTTGGCATTATTTGATTTAAAATCAATTTTCTAAAAAGGTTTTCCGGATTTGGACTCTTTGGTGATTATTAGTTTTACATTGCACTTTATGAGACTAGATTCAGAACCGCAGGAGTCTGAACTGTGAGGTCTTCTTTTCAAACCCTTTCTGAAAGGCGGGGTGCAGAAAAAGGCGAGTCCACAATAGACATAAAAGAATAAAACATATTTCCATTTGTCAGAGTATTTAGTTCAAAAGTATTACATGTTGACAACAAAAGTAAATGCCCTACGGGCTTACAACTTTCCAAGCCAACACTTGGTTACAAAAATAGAGAGTTTTAACTCTAAACACATTAAGCCCTTGGCTTGAATTTACATGTAACACCAAAAATAACAAAACAACCAAAAGAGTCTTCAACTCCCAAAACCTTCCAAGCTAAGACCTTAGAGGCGGCATATCACCTGTACTTGGAAATGATGTCCCATATAGGGTGAGCCAAAGCCCAATAGAGATACGCTAAACCAAATATGAGCAATAACTAAAATATTAGCATTTGATAAATGTTCAACTCATATAAACAAACGTACACCTCTTTCATGGCCAACCCATATTCACAAATATATTTCAATCCTTTTTTTCTATTTCCTTATCCAAACCAATTCATAGATATGGTTCTCTGTTCATCCAGACAATTTATAATGAGACTACAACTCACATTAACAATACTTCGATCATGATCAATTAGTATGAGACTATAACTCACATCATTAACATTTCAATACTCTAATTTCAAATGAGACTACAACTCATATTATTAACATTTCAATACTTCAATTCATCTACGTTATGCAAACGTAATTAGGATTTCGGGACTTTCACCCTGGACGCTCCGGCCAACTTAGTTATCAACGGAGTCCATCCCCTATCTCCTCCCAAACAGGTTTGAGAGTACATCCCCTTATCTCCTCTCAAACCATGGAGTACATCCCCTATCTCCTCCCAAACAAGATACATATGCAATGTATTTAAAAGCTTTATCATGTACAATGATCAATCCAGGCACATATTCAATGTAATAATTCAACCGTCATATACAATGACATAACCCATTTGATTAGTTTCAGTTTTCCCTAATCAACATACAATGTCAACAACATTCAAGACTATCCTCCACCGATAGCCCAAAACAATTATTTCCAAACAGATAATAAATTCATCAAACAGATAATTTATCAACAAATTCATAGGTGAGTTATTAACTAACCCAACTACACCATTCAATCTCATAACTTCCCAATTTAATGATTTTCAACTCAATTTCATATTTTCCCAAATTAATTATACAAATTAATTATTTAATTTCAATTAGGGCATTTCCTCATTTTCTCAAATATTGATCCTAAGACCAAATCTCATCAATCATATACCAATAACCCCATTTTCTAAGGTCTCATACACACATGGAACTTCACATTAACAAACCTCTCTTTTTTATAATTTCAATTTCAAAACCCTAACTTCCCAAAATCTCCATAACTCACCATTTATACAAAATACCCAACATTTATGTCAAAACTCATAGAGAGGAGTAGGTTATCCCTACCTCAAATTTCGAAGCTCAAAGGAGAAAATGAACCAAGCAAGTGGTGAACTCCAAAGGTGGCGAAAACAACTTCTATTCGGATAGAAATAGATGTCTTGAGAAGCTCTAACACTTTAACGAAGACACAAGGGTTGGGTCTCACTGAATCAAGATCAAAATGTAAAGAGAGAGAGTATTCTAGAGAGAGAAGCTCTCAAATTATGGTTTTTGAACACTTTAGAGAGAGAGAGAGGGCCGAAAAAAGTAATTCAAAAAGCTTCTTCTCAGATTGAAATACATTAGAGCCCGCTCGAGCGTGGAATGCCCCGCTCGAGCGTCAGACACAGACTCCCGCTCGAGCGTGAAAACGGACGCTCGAGCGTCGAAAGCACACTTCCAGAAGTTCTACAAACGAAGGTCCCCGCTCGAGCATGAAAGTGGACGCTCTAGCGTCCGATGACTTGCAGAAAAAAATACTGAAGGCTGAAGAATCCCGCTCGAGCGTCAGACTGCCCGCTCGAGAGGAGGAGCAAATACAAATAGGCCCGCTCGAGAGTGGAAAGCCCCGCTCGAGCGTGGAGGCCAAAATCTGGGCATTAACTATTTGTTTCTAAACACAACTAACATGTTTCAAACTTGCCCAACACAACCCAAAACTCAAATACAAGGAGTTAAAGGACGAAAACGAGAATAAGACAACAACACACATCCACGGAACCGAGTCCGGAATACAATAAATAATGAAGGGAAAACCGGGATTGCTATATATATCATAAAAATGGGAGTGGTAGTTTAGATTTACATACTTAACATGCAAACCTATTTACAGTAGAAATGCTTTTTGAAGTTTTGATTTTGTCCTTATATGTATCCTTGTGTAATCTTTGTATCTTGCTTTGACAATTGCGAGTATATTGAACTTTCTTTGTCTCATGTTTACTTTATAGGGGACCACAAGGCCAACACACTACCATGTTCTATTAGATGAGGTTGGTTTTTTAGCTGATGACCTCCAGGAGCTTGTACATTCCTTGTCCTATGTGTAAGTAGATTTTTGACTGGTGTCTAGAACATTATCACTTCAATTATATCTCTAGAACTATAGAAAATTATAAAATCCTTTTTAATCTGCGTTTTAAAAATTTTTTAGTACCAGAGAAGCACAACTGCAATTTCCGTTGGTAATTATGATCTTCATATGAATGCATCATTTTATTCTAGCAAAAATATTATTATCATGTTGTCCAGTAGTTAGCCTTCTAAAATCTAACCTAAAGATATAGTTGCCTTCTCTCTCATTATGGTTGTAGAGATCGGTAGCCATATGATCGGATCCTCTTAAAAATAATTATGATTTTGAGAATAGTCCATCCATTTTTTTAAATTCAAATGTGATCTGATTGTATAGCTATCGATGTCCGGTCATCTACTTGTCCAGCCTACATGTTGAATGGTTTGGATCACCGAAGTGGGCCCTAGATGGGCCAACTGAACCTCTCTAGTCCAATTAAGGACTGGAGAGAAGAGAAACGTGTTCCATTTTTTTAACCAAATTATGATGGTTATGTGTTTGATGTTTAGTCATAATGGTTGTTGGTTCACTCAAATGCAAAAATGTGGTTTCCTCCATTTTTTGTTCCAATTCTATTGATTTCAAATTTTGACCACCACATGTATTTGTATGCAGTTGCTCCAATATGTTACGCTCACTTGGCGGCGACTCAAGTGGGACAATTCATGAAATTTGACCACCAATCAGAGACGTCCTCGAGCCATGGTGGAATGACATCTGCCGGGGCTGTTCCTGTCCCCCAGCTGCCGAAATTAAAAGAGAATGTTTGCAATTCTATGTTCTTTTGCTAAGTAAGGTCCCTTTTATGTAAAACCTATGGTGTTGACCTTCCTCTATGGAGGGGCTCCGACTTCACGTAGGAACATCGAATCCTCTTTTGGTTTCTTGGACTTTAGTACTTTTAAAACTTTTCCTTCGACTGTGTGCTCTGGCTATATGCCTGTTTTGCAGAGACATGCTATAGATATTGCTAGAGTTACTGAGGTAGTTCAGATTGCATTTTGTGTTCTCTTTCTTGTGCCTGAAAGTGATGCATATCTGTTGCTAGAGTAGGTAGAGCCATCATGGGTCGGTTGCTCCGAGTTAGGAAAGTGTGGACCGAAATACAGTTATATACTACCCAAGGTAAGTAAGAAAGCGGTGGATAGCCGCTGGTATTGTGCTTGTGGAGGGCGTTAATGGAAGTGGGGTTGGGGGGTAGTGGAAAGGAGTGTTGAGTTATGGGTTATTATGCCAAGAGGTTGGCATGCATTTTTCATCCAATTTTGATGGAATGTTGGATGTTGAAGCGCAGTATAAAAGCTAACAACATCAGGGTTTGAAGTGGAATTCTCTTGAGGTGATTTTATTATTGGGTAAATTACACTGACAACACTCCTGAGGTTTTTTATTAATACAGATGTCACTTCACTTTTGAAAAATTATGTTTTTCTCCTTAATTGAGATTTGTAATCTTGTTAGCCTCTTAGATTGTTGATGTTATGTTTTAAAATTTTTTAAATGACTATCTTGTCTTTTTTCGGACCATTTTTTTTTCTTTGTATTATGATTATATTTTATAATTTTTGATCATGAAATTTTACCTGAATATATTCTAAAATGATGTTATATAAATATAAATTTTAAGGGTATTTTTTCATAAATTTCTTTTTACCTATTTATGTTTTATTTAATTTACATTGTTTTTTTATATTTCAATAAGTCTTATGAGTGATATAGTTATCAAAATATCTTTCATAATATTTATATTTATAGTGTGAATGTTCTGTCATAAATGTTTACACTGTTAATGTGAATATTAATATGTCAATGTTAATATTCATATTATAAAATATAAATGTTTACATTATTAAATTGCTAACCGTTTAAAAAATATTTAAAGGTAGAAATGTCAATAAAATATCTTAAATATGAAAATTAGGATTTGATAGATGAAATGTTCAAATGATAGGATTTATTGGAATATAAGAATATTTTATGGATTAATAAATCTCCCTAAATTTTATATAAGATTTTCAAACATAATGATATAGTTTAATGGTGACTTTCTATTTTAAAACAAAACACTTATAAATATAATTTATATTTAGGATAAATTATAAATACACCTCTTGAGGTTTGTTTAAAATACGAATTACCCTCTGTGATTTGGAAAAATACAAATATTATATTGTCAGAATTTTTTATTTAACAAAATTAATTGAATAAGTGAAATTCTAACTATTTATCTATATAATAATAAAATTATCCGAGTTATTAATTGAAATAAAAATTTTAACGTTATTAAATACTATTAATTAACTTAATGATTTATTAATAAAAGGACCTCGTTGTTATGAAATTAGAAACCTCAGGGGGCATAATGTAATTTCTAGAACCAAAACAGGTAATTTATAATTTAAGTAAACAATAGTAATTTACCCAAAAATAATTTAATAATCCCTATACTAACAATATATTTCATATATAATTATGGAATTTTCTTGATTTAGAACGATGTAATTCTTATTAATATATAATAATATATTTCATATACAATTATATAATGAATTTAATAGTTTTAAATGTGTTTAGATTATCTAAAATTGATCATTTTAATTTGATGGATAAATCACAAATACATCTTGTGAGATTTATATAAAATATAAATTATCTCATGTGATTTGAAAAATTATAAATACTCTAATGTCATAATTTTTTATTTAATATTATTAACTAAAAAAATTAAATTTATAACTACTCTCATATATAATTATAAAATAAAATAATCTAAATTATTAATTAAAATATATTTATAATATTATTAAAAATTATTAATTGATTTGATGGTTTATTAATAAAATAGACAATTTGTTATGAAATTATAAATCTCAGGAAGTGACATGTATGTTCTAAAATTACAAGGGCGATTTGTTTTTTAAGCAAATTTCAATAGGTGTATTTATAATTTACCTAATTTGAAATGATGTTTAGGCTTTGTGGACTCAATTTAGAGTCAAATTTAATTATTCAAATATAATATTTATGCAAAAAAAAAAAAAAGGTGATAAAAAATTGGTAGTTATATATTTGAATTATATTTGTTTAAAAAATAGATAATTATTCCTAACATTATAATTGTTGTTAATTTTTTCAAAAACAAATGTGATTTAAATATATAGTTATTGATGTCCGATCATCTCAATTTTTTTCAAGAATATATACTCAACGAATCATTAAAAAATGAACGGTTTTTTATCACTAAGATTGGCCAAAAAATTGGCTCATTGAATCTAAACACTCTCTTAAATTGGATGCTAATTTGAGAAATTTTAATTATTTTTAAAATTATATTCAATGGTTAGAATTTATTTTAATGATATTGATTAATAATAAAACATATATTTATTGGTCCAGCCCCAGCCTCAGTACGATTATTTTTTTTAATGGTCTCATTTGATAATAGGTGGTCATGATAAATTTGATTGAGCTATGAAAAAATAAAATATTTTGTAATTAAATCCAATCACACGTTATATATTTCTTAAATAAATATATTAATATTATTATAAATTAAAAGATTTCTTAAATAAATTTAATCACATATCACTACAAATGTGAGTTTCAATAAAATTAACAAATATAAAGTAAAGATCAAAATTTTTTTTGGGGTAAATTATAAACACACCCCTTGAGGTTTACTTAAATTACAAATTACCACTTGTAGTTCTAGAAATTACATTATGCTTCCAAAGATTTCTAATTTCATAGCAAATATGTCCTTTTATTAATAAATTATCAAGTTAATTAATAGTATTTAATAATGTTAAAATTTTATTTCAATTAATAATTCAGATAATTTTATTATTGTATAGGTGAACAGTTAGAAATTTCACTTTTTTATTAATTATGTTAAATAAAAAATTCCGATAGGGAGGTATTTGTAATTTTTCAAACCTCAGGGGGCAATTCGTATTTTAAGCAAACCTCAAGAGGTGTATTTGTAATTTACCCTAAATATAAATTATATTTATAGGTGTTTTGTTTTAAAATAGAAAGTCACCATTAAACTAGATCATTATGTTTGAAAATCTTATATAAAATTTAGGGAAAATTATTGATAAATCCCATTTAGAAGTGTTTTAACTCAAGAAATCCATGAAGGAATTTTTTAACCCATTTAGTCCCATGTATGTATAGTTTTATTTCATAAAGTCTTTTTTCTTGATTTATACTATTTTCTTGGACACTTATGCCCTTATATTTAATTTTGATACCCTTATAAATATTTTTTGAACGGTTAGCAAATTTATGATGTGAACATTCATATTTTAAAATTCACATTGGTAGGAATATAAAATTGGCCCGTGGGCGGCTTGAAACCCGTCTGCGAGCCGGGGCGGGCCCGGCCCGTTGACAATGTGAATAATCACATTGACATGTTAACATTCACATTAATAGGAGTGTAAAATTGGCCCACGTCCCGTGGTGGCGCGAAACCCGCCCGCGGCCCATGGGTGGCCCGGGGCGGGCCCGGTCCGGGCCGTTGACAATGTGAATATTCACGTTGAGATGTTAACATTCACATTGATAAGAGTATAAAATTGGTCCGCGGCCCATGGGCGGCCAAAAGCCCGCCCGCGGCCCGGGGCGGGCCCGGCCCGGCCCGTTGACAATGTGAATATTCACATTGACATGTTAACATTCACATTGATAAGAGTATAAAATTGGTCAGCGTCCCGTGGGCGGCCAAAAGCCCGCCCGCGACCCGGGGCGGGCCCGGCCCGTTGACAATGTGAATATTCACATTGACATGTTAACATTCACATTGATAGGAGTGTAAGATTAGCCCGCGCCCCATGGCTGCCGGAAACCCGCCCACGGCCCGTGGGCTGCCCGGGGTGGGCTCGGCCCGTTGACAATATGAATATTCACATTGACATGTTAATATTCACATTGATAAGAGTATAAAATTGGCCCGCGCCCCGTGGCTACCCAAAACCCGCCCACGGCCCGTAGGCAGCCCGGGGCGGGCCCGGCCCGGCCTGTTGACAATGTGAATATTCGCGTTGACAATGTGAATATTTACATTGACATGTTAAAATTCACATTGATAAGAGTATAAAATTGGCCCGTGCCCCGTGGCTGCTCGAAACTCGCCCACAGCCCGTGGGCGGCCCGGGACGGGCTCGGCCCGGCCTGTTGACAATGTGAATATTCACATGGACATATTAACATTCACATTGATAAGAGTATAAAATTGGCCCGCGGCCCATGGGCGGCCAAAAGCCTGCCCGCAGCCCGGGGCGGGCCCGGCCCGGCCCATTGACAATGTGAATATTCACATTAACAATGTGAATAGTCACATTGACATGTTAACATTCACATTGATAAGAGTGTAAAATTGGCCCGCAACCCGTAGGCGGCCCGAAGCCCGAGCGCAGCCCGAGGCGGGCTTGGCCCGACCCGTGACAATGTGAATATTCACATTGACATGTTAACATCAACATTGATAGGAGTGTAAAATTTGCACGCTGCCCGAAGCTCGCCCGCGGCCCGGGGTAAGCCCGGCCCGGCCCGTTGACAATGTGAATATTCACATTGACATGTTAACATGCACATTGATAGGAATGTAGAATTGGTCCGCCGCCCGTGGGCTGCTCGAAGCCCGCCCACGGCCTGGGGCAGGCTCGTTTGGGTCCGGGCTCGAGCATGTCCGAGACCCTAGGCTAGGGCCTAGGCCATCACTTTGAAGCCCGGTCCGGCCCATCGACCCGCTTAAGGCCCATTCAATGCTCAGTCTGAGGCCCAGCCCGCCTGAGGCACATTGTCTTTTTTTGTGGAAAATAATAAAATTTTGGTAGAAAAAATTAAAAAGAATTAAAAGAAAATGGCCAGGCCCGCCTAAGCTCGAGCCTAGGCCTAGGCCCACCGGCCCGACCCGAGGCTGTCGTCTTCGGGCCGCGGGCCAATTTTACACTCCTATCAATGTGAATGTTAATATGTCAATGTAAATATTCACATTGTCACGGGCCGGGCCGGGCTCGCCCCGGGCAGCGGGCGGCCCACGGGCCGCGGACCAATTTTACACTCCTATCAATGTGAATGTTAATATGTCAATGTGAATATTCACATTGTCACGGGCAGGGCCGGGCTCTCCCCGGGCCGTCCACGGGCTTCGGGCCACCCATGGGACGCAAGTCAATTTTACACTCTTATCAATGTGAATGTTAACATGTCAATGTGAATATTCACATTATCAACGGGCCGGGCCCGCCCTGGCAACGGGCGGGCTTCGGGCCGCCCACAGGCCGCGGGCCAATTTTACAGTCCTATCAATGTGAATGTTAATATGTCAACGTGAATATTCACATTGTCACGGGCCGGACCGGGCTCGCCCCGGGCCGTCCACAGACGGCGGGCTAATTTTACACTCCTATCAATGTGAATGTTAACATGTCAATGTGAATATTCACATTGTACATGGGTCGGGCCCCTACACATTGACGATATGAACATTCACATTGACGGTGTGAACATTCACATTAGGAGTATTTTGGTAATTATGTCACCCATAGGACTTATTGAAACATAAGAAAATAATATGAACTAAATAGAACATAAGTAGATGAAAAGGATATTTTGGTCTTCTTATCTCAAATAGGACCTAAGGGAATAGTCAAAAAGAATATGGATTGGATGGAACATAAGTAATTAAAGATGGATTTATGGAAAAAGATCCCTAAAATTTAGGGAGATTTATTAAAAAATCTTTTTCCAAGTGTTTATATCCCAATTAGTGCATAAAATCTTCTTATATTCCAATAAATCCTATTATTTGAACATTTGATCTATAAAATCCTAATTTTCATATTTAAGGTATTTTATTGACATTTCTACTGTCAAATATTTTTTGAACGATTAGCAATTTAATAATGTGAACATTCATATTTTGCAATATGAATATTAACATTGACATGTAAACATTCACATTGATAGTGTAAACATTCACATCACAGAGCATTCACACTGTAAATGTGAATATTATTAAAGATATTTTGATAACTATATCACTTATAAGATTTATTGGAATATAAAAAAATAATGTAGATTAAATAAAACATAAGTATGTAAAAAGGAATTTATGAAAAAATGTCCTTAAAATTTATGTTTGTATAACATCACTTTAAAATATATTCAGGTAAAATTTAATGATCAAAAATTATAAAATATAATCATAAGACCACTCTCTTTAAAATTTGCCTACTCGTAAATCATGAGTGAAAATTTTAATTTAACTATATTTGTTTATCGTTTTGATAATAAAAATAAATTAAATTTTTAGATGAATGGTTGTGTTTATAGTCTAAAAATTTAAATTTTTTTAGTTGTATCTTTCTGTTTATCGAATAATTATTTAGTACTGATAATAATATTGATAAATTTATGAAAACGATAAATAATTAGAATAATTTATCAAAATGATAAATGATTAAGGTATTCTTAGCTCATCATAGTAATTTAGCTTTTTAATTTTTTTAATTTTTTTTTGGATGGGAGCTTTAGGAACTTGAACACTTAAAATTTTATAAATTCTCTCAAATAATTGTTGATTAACAACTCTTCTTTCATATTTCCACTAGATCGGATATAATATCTAACAAATTAAATATATATATATATATATATTATCAGTAAATTCTTAATTTTAATTTAAGTTTCGTTTGGTATAGCGATCCCGGTTTTTCCTTCTTTGTTTATTGTATTCCGGACTCGGCTCCGTGGATGTGTTATTGTCGTATTCGCATTTCATCCTTTACTCTTTGTATTTGAGTCTTGGGTTGTGTTGGGCAGGTTTGAAACAGGTTGGTTGTGTTTAGAAACCAAATATTGATGCCCAGATTTTGGCCTTGACGCTCGAGCGGGCACTTTGTTTTTGCTTCTCCGCTCGAGCGGGCATTTTGACGCTCGAGCGTGATTTTTCATCTCCCATTATTTTTGGTCTGCAGGTCTTCGGATGCTCGAGCGTCCATTTTCACACTCGAGCGGGGACCATCGTTTGCAAAACTTCTGGAAGTATGCATCCGGCGCTCGAGCGGTGCTTTTGACGCTCGAGCGTAAGTCTGTGTCTGACGCTCGAGCGGGGAATCCCACGCTCGAGCGGACCTGTTTTTATATCAGTTCGGGATTTCACTTTTTGGATCGCTTTTTGACCTCTTCTCTCTCTCTAACTTTTCAAAACCTCCATTGGAGAGCTTCTCTCTCTAAAACACAACTTCTCTCTAAGGTTTGATCAAGTTTGAGTGATCTTCCACCCTTGTCCCTTTGTAAAAAGTGTAGAGCTTGGCTTGGGCTACCTTTTCATCCGAAAATCTTGAGTTTTGGAGCACCTTCGAAATTCTTCATCTTCTCCATTTGGTCTCATCTCTTGAGGTAGGGATAACTACTCATCTTTATGAGTTTTGACATAGATTTTGGGCATTTTGTGTAAATGGTTTGTTTTGGGTGTTAGGGTTTGAGATTTGGAACATTGAGAAAGAGGGGTTTTGTTATTTTAACCCATACATGTGTATTTTGGGTCTTAAAATAAGATTAGTGATATTTATTGTTGATATTTGGACCATTGGGTCAATATTGGAAAAAAAAATGCCATATTTGGGTTTTATTAGGTCATTAGTGTAATTAATGACTTTCATTGTGAAATATGAAATTGGGATGAAAATGATGAAATTGGCTTAATATGAGATTGAATGGTGGAGTTGGATTTATTAATCACCCACCTTGAAAATGTTGATAATTTATCTGTTGGATGTAATTATTATCTGTTTAGAAATAATTGCTTTGGGCTATCGGTGGAAGATTGTCTTGATTGTTGTAGACACTGCATGATGATTAGGTGAATTAAAACTAATCGGTTGAATATGTCATCGAATATGACGGTTGGAATAATACATCGAATCTGTGTATTGATTGATCGTGTTTATGATAATTGTTTATATACATTGTATTGTGTGGGAGGAGATAAGGGATGTACTCCACAGTTTGGGAGGAGATAGGGGATGGACTCCTAAACCGGATATTATTTGAGAGGAGATAAGGGATGGACTCCATTGATACAGCAAATCCGTGTATCATTTATGAAGTATGGAAGTGTTTTAATATGAGTTTTTATCTCATGTGAATTGTGAAATATGGAAGTGTTCGTTATGAATTTTAATTCATTTGAATTATTGATATTGGAAAGGTTTTTAACATGAGCTGTGGTCTCATGGAAATTGTTTGGCCAGGTTCTGAGCATGTTTATAAATCGAAATTGCTAAGTAAAGGAAAATGGAATGAAGCATGGACATATGTGTCATGGGACTGAAATGTGTTATGAATTGATTTATATGAGTTAAACATTTATCAGATGCTAATGTTTTAGTTATTGCTCATATTATGTTTAACATATCTCTACTGGGCGTTGGCTCACCCTATATGGGACATCATTTTCAGGTACAGGTGATATGCCGCCTCCAAGGTTGTAGCTTGGGAGGTTGTAGAAGCTGAAGGCTTCCTTTTGTGATTATTTTGTGTATTACATGTAAATCAAGCCAAGGGCTTATTTTGTGCTTTGAGTTAGTACTCTCTTTTTGTAACCAAGTGTTGGCTTGAAAAGTTGTAAGCCCGTAGGGCATTTACTTTTGATGTCAACATGTAATACTTTGTAATGAACACTCTGATAAATAGAATTAAGCTTTATTCCCTTGAGATTATGGATGTCTTGAATGTATGATTTATGGATTTATTTTGAGGGCGTTACAACTTGGTATCAGAGCGTACCGGGTTTGAATACTTTGGGTACGTGGGAAGTGATTAGTATCACAATGGGTTTGTCTCGTTTGTTAGAGACTTAGGTGTAATGTTATGTGCTTATGTGATAACATGTTTATGTGACTATATGGGTATGGGATTTACTTTCTAGGATGTTGATTGGACCCTTGGGTTTCTGTGAGTCTTGTTGGAAAAGCACTTGATCAATGCTGTTTCTAACTGGAACTCTAGTAACGCCATGGGACTGTCATTATCCGGAGATGAAATTCGTAAGTGCTTATGTGATTATGTGCTTATGTGGAGTGAATTACAGTTGTCCATGCATTAGGACGCGAGTGTTATAGCTTCGGCACATTTATGAATGTGCTAATGTTCTTCGTTACCTTTATTAGGATGTCAGGACGAGGACGTGGTGGTAGGCGAGGTAGGCCTAGGAGGCAGGAGATGCCTATACCGAATGAAATTCCGGCATAGCAGGAGGGTATTGGTCAGGCCAATGTGGCCGAGCCAGTAGGTCAGCAGGCCATGGGCGCCTTAGCCCGCGAGATGGCAGGAGCATTGAGGGAGTCCATGGACATTCTCAGAGTTGAGAATCAGGTCCAGGCCCACGTTGCTGAGGCAGGGCCTTCTTTCTTGAAGAGGGAGTTCTTCCGGTCTAATCCGGATGAGTTTGTGGGTGATCCAAAAGAGCCACTTAAGGCTGATGAGTGGCTTGAATAGATGACGAAGACGTTTGAGATGCTTGGCATCGAAAACAGGGCTTTGAAGGTGACCTTGGCGTCTTTCCAGCTAAAGGGAGACGCGGGTCAGTGGTGGAACACTACAACAATTTACACTTTTGGCGACGTTTTTATTAGTCACCAAAAGTGTATTTTTTGTCACTAAAAGTATTAGCGACTCAAAAAAAAAAGATCACCAAAGCCATGTCACTAAATGATTTGGCGACTAAATAAACTATGGTTGCTATTATAAAAGAATCAGTGACCAAATAGATTAGTCGCCAAACACCAAAAAATTCGTCGCTGTAAATTAACATTTAGTCACAAAAAGTAACCTTAAACAAGATGCCATGTTAGGTTTTAGCGATGTATGAATGTGTAAACATCCTTTAGCAACAAAACAAATTAGTTGCTGAATGCCAAATCTTTTGGCAACCAATCAAGTTTTTAGTTGCTAAAAATTCATATCCTATTTCACATAGATTTTTAGCAACCAAAACAAATTGTCACCAAAAGTAAATTAATAACTAAAAAACCTGCATAAAAAATTCATTATTTATTTATTTTTTTGACAATTTCTCTGTTTAGTTCATAAACCTATAAGAAATAATCCAAATCCAAATCCAAATCCAAACCCAAACTTACTTTTCTTGTGCATCATTTCTACACATGCAATCAAAAAAAAAAAAAATTTAATACATTGTTCAAAGCATCCAAACTATAAACTTAATTCAAAAGTAGTAGCATATTAAACATGTTCAAAACATTCAACATAAGTAAATCCCTTACAATCCGAAACTTCAAACATGTACATAATGATTCCAAAAAAACTTCCAAGCTACAAAATCCTATGACAAAATATATGCAAAAATTCAAAATGTAATCCTCTGACGCTCCCCAATTTACGGTCCATCCATTGCCAATCTGCCATACTTATGAAAAAAATTACAATGTTGAAATGTTAGTAATAAAATGCTTGATCTCGAAACTATGATATACCAAACACAAAAGTCACCTCTAATTTTGAAAATTACAATATTCATAATGTCCTAATGTACTAAACAAACTATAATTTGATCCAAAATTGAAGAAAAATGAATGAGTGGTTTGAACGGCTTGAGATGTAATGAATTTGACTACTTTAATATTGAGTGTTGTCATGACAATTGGGGCAAAATACAAACTCATAGCATTTCTACCGTCTAAGATGTATCCTAAAGGATAACCAATAAGTATATGTGAAAACAGACCAAAGAAAGGCAAACAAAACAAGAAAACATAAAATGAAAAACAAAGAGCTAAACTCTACTGTTCAAAATCCTCAATGGAAGGTTCCAAGCTTGACAAACATCCCTATTAGAGGGAGAACTACCCGCCCGAGTCCATGAATAACTTCTATCCCTCACATTTGTTACCACAGAATGAAAAACTACACAAGCATCAAAAGCTTTATTGCTAAAAATCCTAGCATTCCTTTCAAGCCAAATATGATAAATTGCAATAAAAAGGGCAAGCTTAAACACAGTAACCTTGAAGCTCTTTTCTCTCAAATTTAAAGTGCACTATTCCAATTCAGCAGACCAGCTCATGGGCACTCTAGAAACCTGAAATTTCCTCAACACTTGCCTCCAAATCCAACCAGAATAAGGGCATTCAAAAAAGAGGTGATCATGAGATTCATGTGATAGATTACAAAGAACAAAGCAAAGGAACCTCCATTTCCCATCTATGAAGTCTATCCTTAGTAGCTAATCTTTTCCAGCAGCAAAGCCACAGAATGAAGGCTCGTTTAGGGACATTACAGCTAAACCAAACCCCCTACCACCAAGAAACACAAGCATGAGGCACTCTGATAGCATTCCAAGCAAAGCTAACAGAGAATTCCCCATTAGCAGCATCAGGACTAGGCAAGAAATCAGCACAGGTGTTCTCAATAATATGATGAATAGACCTATTTTTAAGCCTAGGCCATCTCCAATGACCATTCCTGATGATGGAAGAAACCTTAGCAAGAAAGGAGCTTCCTAAATCCCTAACCACTCTTTCACCGTAGATTTTATATGGAGGACCAATTGGATGCCAATTATCCAACCATAAAAAGGTCTCACCTCCATCCCCAATCATATATTTGATTAAAGGCTGAGCCAAGACTCTCAATTTGAATAATTTCCTAATTGTCCAAGAAGAATCTTAAGGAAGGGTCATATGTCCAATCATGTATCTGATTAAAGGTTTAAGATATTGTTATTTAATGTGCTTCATAATTTTCCACTTTGAACTCCTTGTGGTCCAAGGATAAGCAACGACTACATACTAAATGATTGTTTCATACATACTATGTTATGCAATTGATAAATAAATTAGAATTGCTATATAAATTATAGTCTTCAAATTGATACATAAATTAGTTTAGTTATTCTTCTAAAAGCATATTCATCTATTTTAGCAATTTAACTCATTTATTAGTTTAGTTAGACATGAAATTAAAATCTTTGAAGCCAAACACAGCAACAATACTTAATGTCCTGTCTTCATTTCTTTTAAAATTTTATGCCTTATTGTCATACTTGCTCGCCATGGATATGTGCAAAATAAACGATTTGATTATATTATTATATATCAAACCAAAATGTGATCTACACATCTAAATAAATGATTGCATTTCAAATCTAGACAACAATTGAAAAGTGTTCCCAATCTAGACAACATCTAAATAAATGAATGTTTCTTTTCCTTCTAATTTTCTTTTGTTCTCTATAGGACCATCACAAAATATGACAATGGAATTGTTGGCATGACAATGGAATTGTTGGCACGACAATGGGACAAACAATGGCCCACAACCCCTCAAAAAAAAAAAAAAAAGCATCATTCTTATATGACCATTTTCAAACTGTTTACCAATTCCTACCCTTTTTCCAAACAAGTAATTAAAAACGAGTAATGGTACATCTACTTAAAATCTTACTAACAAGCCTACTAAAAATATCAATGTCCAAATATTATTGGTGGTTTAAATATTATTATTTTTTTGACAGCCAATCACATGTGATCATTTATAATTTTAGTAAGATTGTTAGTATACATAGAATTATTCATTAAAAATCAAGAAGCTAAATTAGAAATAAAATTAATTAAAACCCATAAATTAAGCTCCTAAATACATAAAACATGGTATGAAATCTATATCACAACTCCACTTCAATGACCAAATTATATGAACCAACTTTAACTTTTCAAAGAATATTAAATAAATTCAACTTTAGCCTTTAGGTGCACATGTGTAGAGATAGTGCCAAGAAATCATAGTAGGCCACCTTTTATTTATTTCTTATATATATATATATATGACTATGAAAGCACCATCCACTGATATTCACATCAATATACATATCAATCAATAGTGGAAATGAAAGATCTAAGCTTGTAATAACAGAGTAAATTGAAAAAATTAAAAAAGAATTAAATGAATATTACCTTATGAATGAGAGACAGAGGAGGAGGCTTTTAGGTATCTTTCAGTGAGAGAGAAGAGAGAGAAAGATTCAACACAAACTGAAATCTTCGGATCTGCTGAAATTAGACACATAATTTAGAGAAAATTGAAGACAATGTTGGCTCAAAAACAAGGAGAGGACATATAGTCTACTCCAGATTTTCTATGGCCTACTCATTCTCTTTACTGGTATGTTATCTTGAATACCACCAGATTTTCTATGGTCTACTCCAGATTTTCTATGGTATTCTCCAACAAAATATGAAAAATGACAGAGAGAGGGCAGATGACAGCGACCATAGAGAGGCTCATGATGAGTGCTGCTCGTGATCGACTGTGCAAGAGACAAAAAGCCAGCGCCATTTCTAGGGAGTGTAGTCAGCGGCACTCTCTCTGTAGTCGGAGGCGAAATAGAGCGAAAGGGAGAGAGAGAGAGAGAGAGAGAGAGAGAAAAGAAAAAGAGAAGACAAACCTTTTGTTGTTTGAGAATGAGATGGAGTTCAAGGGTCAATTACCTCTTTATTCACAGCCAACTATTTCAGGCAATTAAAAATTAGGACAAATACAAAACGGCATAGTTTTGAGAAATTAATTATTGGCGACTAAATTAATTAAGTCGCCATAAATGTCATTTATATTTTCAGTGACTACGCAATGGGTGTCGCCGAAAACAATACATTTGGCGACTAAACTTTTCGTCGCTATATATTAATTTGGTCACAAAAAATTTTTCTTAGCTCCCACCCATAAATTTCACTTGGCGCCAAACTCAACAGCGACCAAAATTTTAATTTGTCACCAATAATATAGTTTTTGGCAACCAAAAAATATATGGTCGCCAATTATGTACATTTGGCGACGAATTTCTATTTTAGTTGCGAAAAAATGTCGCCAAAAATGTTTTTTGTTGTAGTGGAAGTTTGCCTGGGGCCGTATTGGTGGCACGTAGGAGGCATTTGTAGATGCTTTCCAAGAGAAGTTTCTGTCTCTAGCTGTTAGGGAGAAATTGAGGGACCAGTTTTGTCAGCTCAAGCAGCTGAGTATGCTTGTGGCCGAGTTTGAGGCCGCATTTACCAGTCTATCTAGGTTCGCTCCTGAGCTTGTGGCGTCTGAGGAATGCCGTTGTCTTGAGTTCGAGAAGAAGCTGAGACATGGGCTTAAGACTAGAGTTGCTGGGTCCATGACTCGGGAGTATGGACGCCTTGTGGATGCCACGGCGCATCTTGAGATTATCATGCAGGAGGAGGAGGAGAGGATGAGGGGCTCCAAGAGGAGTCAGGATGGCCAGGGGGATGGAAGGAGGCAGAGGGGTTCTAACCCTCAGCAGTCTCAGGGTGCATTTGCTAGATCGACCTTTCCAGTGCCAAGTGCAGGCTTCGGGAGAGGCAGTCAGGGAGACATTACTTATTACAAATGTGCTCAGCTGGGCCACAAGTCTCCAGCTTGCCCGCAGAGGGGAGGAGGGCAGAGAGCAGCTTCATCTTCGACTCGACCTTAAAGCCAGAGTCAGGGCAGAGGCCAGCCGCTCTCTTGTTACCAGTGTGGTCAGGCGGGGCACCTGAAGAGGTATTGCCCGTAGTTTAGTGGCACATCTGGTGCGTCTAGTTCGAGGCAGACGTAGAGTTTTCAGCCAGCACAGTCAGTTCAGGCCTCGAGGGCCAATCAGGGGGCTTCATCGTCTCAGTCTGTGCAGCAGTCTTTTGCTCCCAGAGGTAAACAGGTAGACCAGAGACCTTCTGGGCGCGTGTATGCTGATACCACGCAGGATCTTGTACCTGCTCCATCTGTTGTGAGAGGTACCTTTTTGTTTTGCAACTCGGTTGCCAATGTGTTGATTGATATGGGTGCATCCTATTCCTTTATATCTGCTGCATTTGCATCTGTTTTGGGGTTGGAGTTGGTACAACTAGCATCTCCTATTTGTCTTGTATCACCTGTTGGGGGTGAGTTTATTTTGAAACAAGGGTGTCGGGGCTGTGATATAGAGGTCGTCGACCGCCGACTTTCATTTTCTTTTGTAGTTATGGTTATGTCGGGTTTTGATGTAATTTTAGATATGGACTGGTTATCGTCATACCGAGCTATTATCGATTGTTACCGCCAGAGGGTCACTGCATGTACCTTAAGCGGGGATTGTTTCCATTTCTTGGGGGATCGAGTTGGTAGAGTGTTGCCACCAGTGTATGATCCGCGAGGGCGGAGTGAGCTTAGTGGTCTTCTCGCTAGCTTTATGAGTAGTGAGTGTGATGAGACCCAAACTATATTGCCGAGAGTAGTTTGTGAGTACTCGGACGTCTTTCCTGAGGATCTTATTAGTTTGCCGCCACATCGAGAGGTGGAGTTTTCTATTGATTTAGTGCCCGGCACGGCGCCGATTTCTATGGCACCTTATCATTTTGCCCTAGCCGAGTTGAGTGAGTTGAAGGTTCAACTCCAGGAGTTGCTAGATAAGGGTTTTGTCTGCCCTAGTGTTTCACCGTGGGGAGCACCGGCCCTCTTTGCTAAAAAGAAAGATGGTGCCTTGAGACTTTGTATTGATTACTGGAAATTGAATCGGGCTACAGTTAAGAATAAATACCCTATGCCTCGTATAGTTGATATGTTTGACCAGTTGAAAGGGTCCCGTTGTTTCTCTAAGATAGACTTGAGATCGGGTTACCATCAGTTGAGGGTCAGGGAGGAGGATATCCCGAAGATAGCATTTCGTACGCGGTATGGCCACTATGAGTTTCTAGTGATGCCTTTTGGGCTCACCAATGCACCGGCAGTGTTTATGGACTTGATGAACCGGATATTCCGGGAATTCTTAGATCATTTTGTGGTCGTCTTCGTAGACGACATTCTGATTTATTCACCTTCTGAGGAGGAGCACGAGGAACACTTGAGAGTGGTGCTTGAGTTGCTTAGAGCCCATAAGCTGTATGCTAAGTTTGGGAAGTGTGAGTTCTGGCTAAGAGAGGTTAAATTCTTAGGCCATGTAGTCTCCGGGGAAGGGGTGTCTGTTGATACATCTAAGATTGAGGCAATGCAAGATTGGGCAAAGCCTAAGAGTGTTTTTGAGATCCGCAGTTTTATGGGATTAGCTGGATATTACCGCCGGTTTGTGAAGGATTTCTCCAGGCTAGCTTCGCCGTTGACTAGATTGACGTCAAATTTGTGTGGAGTGAGACTTGTGAAAAGTCGTTCCAGGAGTTGAAAGTTAGGCTTACCACCGCTCCAGTGTTGATTATTCCAGAGAGAGGTTTGGGTTATGCGATTTATTGTGATGCCTCACGAGAGGGTTTGGGTTGTGTGCTGATGCAAGAGGGGAAAGTGATAGCCTATGGCTCGCGACAGTTGAAAATACACGAGAGGAATTACCCTACCCATGACCTAGAGTTAGAAGCTGTGATTTTTACCTTGAAGATTTGGAGGCACTACCTTTACGGTGAGAGATTCGAGGTGTTCTCAGATCATAAGAGTCTGAAGTATCTGTTTACACAGAGAGACATGAATTTGAGGCAGAGAAGATGGATGGATTTCATTGAGGATTACGATTTTGAGTTGCACTATCACCCGGGTGTAGACGTCCCCGAACGTCCCGGGAGGATGAATCCCGTTCTGTTCGCCTGTGGGCTTACTACAGTTCAGGACTCAAATTGTCACGGTTCTTAATCTGAACCAAAGAGTCCAAATCCGGCAAATCGTTTTGAGAAAACAGATTTTTGAAAGAAGTGTCAAACATGGACTGCTTTGCCAGATACAGAGTCGCCACCTAAATATTTTTAATGGGGGAATTTAGAAAACCTTGACTCGGTGCCAAAGGCCACGTGTCCGTCATCACCAAAGTTGCCTCGGCTCGGGAACTTGGGTACGATTGGGGAAGGTTAGCTATGAGCACCCCCTCTCGCCCGATCAAAGATCGGCCTCTACTAACCGTGATATTCGTTTTTGAAAACGTTATGTGTTCTTATTCCAGTTAATTAGCTAGAATTACTATGTGAGGCGCACAACACAAAAGTATAGACTAGATCACCTAATTTGGAACGAAGCATTGCATATCCGTTTGTTTGGAAAACGCTTTGAGATTTGCTACTCGCAAGTAGGCTAAAACACGGATTCTCAACGAGTTGTTCCAACTCAAACAATCCAACCTTCACCCACAGGCATTCAAGCAGTTATATCACATAAGCAACTAGCCACATGGTAAGCATGCTGTCATGTTAGCATTCACACTCATGTGAGATGCTAAAGCATAAATACTTACATCGTGCTCCGTACCAAAACAGTAAACTAGTTAGAAATCATGCATGATCCTAGTTCATATTAAAGTGGCTAATGCAACGCATACAAAATGTCGCTAGAATAGGCTCGGCTAATCCTAGGATGATATGTGGGATGCACAGATAGCGTGTATTCAAGTTAGATTTGAAATACTATATGTTTAGCATGATGCGCCGAGCCCGGTGCATGCAATACTGATGAATGATGCACACATGCATAGCATAAGGTATGCTAATTTAAATATGCCCTAATACTAACCATCAAAAGCAGGTAAGTAAAAGGGAGAAAGAAGTGGGGGTTGGAAGACATGCACACACGCACCCACACTTATTACAAATTTGCTCTCGCTTGGAGGGACCGAAAGAATAATTTAATTAACCTACAAGCTAATTAAATATTACAGACCAATTAATTAATTAACAAATTAACTAATCTAATGAAAGTAGTAAACAGCCTCGGGAAGAGGGCCCAATGCAATGCGCTCTCGGCTCCGCTCGGAAAGCCACCGCCATGCACAAGTTGCCTCTGCTTTGACTGTTATCCTTCTCTGAAGACTGCACAAATCTCAGGGTTGCTTCTCTGAATGCTGTGGAACACCACCGGCTGAGGGAATTGGTCACTGGCCATGGAGAATGGTCACCGGCCACAAATTGATCCATCGGCCACTTATGGATGGCCGGTCGGCACTGCAGATGGCCGGCCGGCCAAATCTTCCTGCAGAATTGTTTTTGACAGCAGCAGAGGGCAAAACATAGCATGGCAATGCATTTCAAGCAATGTATGCACCAATCACACCCCTTATCATATTCATGACTCAAAGGGATATGGTTCTCGATTCTCAGACCACCAATCGCGCATTTCCATGCATAATGGCCCGAGAAACCAAGTATGCATTTTGATATGGAATGCAATACACATAATCAAACAAAGGGGGCTCAACCTCTATCATGCTCAACTCAAGAGGTGAAGCATGCATGCCAATGCAATGCATCCTAGGTATGGAGGCTAGCATGCAATCATGGAAATGCAAAGAAGCATACAAGGCATACAATGATCATGCAAGGCATGAAGCAATGCAACCTACAAGTATGCAAGACACAATGTGGATGTTCAAGCATGCAAGCAAGCATGTGACTTCATTCAATCATGCAACTTCAATCATGCAACAACATACAAGGAGAGCATGCAACAATATGCAAAGGAGGGACTTACACTAATTGGACAGCTCTATACTAACCCCAAAACAGTGGCCAAAAGCTAAGGAAGTGGAGCCAAATACACATACAAGCATGCATATAAACATGGTCCATCACTTAGGCACAAAGAGCAACTCTCAAGCACACTTAAGAAGATGCAAACACGGACTAATGGCATGCACATAAGCTCTGAAAATCATGTTAGAAATGGTTCCAAACCAACTAAACAAAGGCAAGCCAAGCATGCAACATGGTCCAAAACTCAAGGCTAACAAGCCAAAATGTAAGGTAGCTATACAAAGCATGCCATGGTCGACCAAAGCAACCCAAAACATACTTCAAGCATACCAAAACAAGCATGGAAGCTTCACAAAGCTTGGCCAAAAACATGCTAGAACAAAGGCTCAAAGCATAAGACATGTTAAGGCCAAAACATGGCATTACAAGACATGTATGCAAGGCATGCAATGTGTGTCTAAACCAATTAAAAACAGAGGTAATACATGGCAAAATACTACCAAATAACACTTAAGACATGGCCAACATGCACTTAAACAAGATGCTCTTTCAAGAGGCTAAAATGGCCCTTTTCAAGGACAACAAGGAGAGGGGGTGGCCCTCTCCTTCTTGGGACCTCAAGGCACCATCCTTACCACTGAAATCTCTCAAGATTTCAGTGGTGAGGAGGCCCAAACACAATGGTCCCGGAGCTCACAAAAAATGCACAAAAATGGAGCCTAACAAGGCTTAAGAGGGGTCAAACAACCTCAAAGCTCAAAACACTCTCAAACAACTATTTAAAGGACTCAAAAACAGAACTTCTATATGTTATATGCAAAGCCTAAAAACAATTGCAAGATAGGTAAAAAGCTATGCAAAAATGGGGTATTTAAAGGTAAAGTCCTTACCCTTGAAGACCTCTTTCAAGAACAGCACTCCAGTTGCTTCTTTGGCTCCAAACCAGTCTAAAAACTTCAAGAAAAGGCCTCTGGCCCCTCAACAATCAAGGTAAGGTGTGATGGTGGGTGTTTGTGCACAAAAGTAAGACAAAACACACTAATATATAAGAGAGAGAGAGAGAGAGATATAGAGATGGAGGATATGCAAACCCTAACCCTAAAACTTAGAGCCCTCTGGAAATGTTGTCTATTTTTTGTGTAACCCTAATGGAGGAAGAAGAGGCTCCTTCTTATAGAGCTCAATCTTGTAAAGCTTCCAAGGCAAGCTAACAAGAGGGAGATCCCTCCATACACGTGTATGGAGGGGAGCCAAGTGTATGCCAGCTAGCATACAAATATCTGCAAAGCAGATGCACAGTAGTCGGCCGGCCAAAAATGTAATTTGACCAAAGAAGATGGCCGGTCGACCATCTATAGTGCCGGCCGGCCAAACATTTGGCCGGTGGCACAAAAACACAGCCGGTGGCCTCAAGCCATGGCCGGTGGAGTGTGGGGATGGCCCACAAGCCATTCCCTGCTCCTCCAAGGCAAAACACAAGTGTTTGGTGCAAAACCAGACACAAAACAGTCGAGTCGAGAAATCCTAAGGCAAGGCGCGTAGCCGAGACCTCCGGGAACTCAGGACAAACACAAACAAGGATGATCACCGGGTGTTCAAGCGGTGACGTCCAAGTCTTGAGGACGGTCAAAAATGGGGTGTCTACACCGGGAAAGGCCAATGTTGTGGCCGATGCCCTTAGTAGGAAATCCATTAGTGATGTAGCTTGTATAGCCATCCGGGAGTGGGAGATGTTGGGTACACTTGGCGAGTTTGATTTTCTTCTGGGCAAATCTGTTGAGGCTGCGGCCTTGTTTTCGGTAGTTGCGCAGCCTACACTTGTGAGTCGAGTGTTAGAGGCACAGGGAGGTGACCTTGAGGTAAAATCCCTCCGAGAGAAGATTTCCAGTGGGAAGGTTGAGAAGGGTTTGACTGTGTATCCCGACCTGAGTGTGAGATACCTAGACTGCTTGTTCGTGCCGGAGTCTTGCTGAGAGGAGGTACTCCGAGAGTTTCACCATGCATGCCTTGCGGTGCATCCGGGAGGCACTAAGATGTATCGTGATTTAGGTCGCCAGTTTTGGTGGCGGGGTATGAAGAAAGATGTGTTAGTTTTTGTATCAAAGTGCCTTACTTGTCAGCAAGTGAAGGTCGAGCATCAGAGGCCAGCGGGTTTATTGCAACCCTTGCCTATTGCCGAATGGAAGTGGGAGCATGTCACTATGGACTTCATTGTAGGTCTTCCGAGGATTCAGCGGGGTAGTGATGCTATCTGGGTGGTTGTAGACCGGTTGACTAAGTCGGCGCACTTTATCCCTATACGCGTGAGAGATTCGGTAGATCATCTTGCCGACTTGTATATTCGGGACATAGTGAGGTTGCACGGGGTCCCAGTGTCGATCGTCTCAAATAGAGATCCACGTTTTACTGCTAGGTTGTGGCAGAGTTTGCAGAGTGCCTTGGGCACTAAATTGACCTTTAGCACGGTTTATCATCCTCAGACTGACGGACAGTCCGAGCATACTATTCAGATCCTTGAGGATATGCTTCGAGGTTGTGTTCTTGACTTTAGTGGGTCGTGGGGAGAGGCACTTGCCCTTGGTGGAGTTTGCCTACAGCAACAGTTTCCAGTTGTGTATTGGTATGGCACCGTTTGAGGCCTTGTATGGCCGACCTTGTAGGTCTCCAGTGTGTTGGGCCGAGGTGGGTGATGCACCTTTGTTGGGCCCAGAGTTAGTGAGGGAAACGACGGAGAAAGTTGAGCTTATCCGTAGGAGGCTTGTTACAGCCCAGAGTCGCCAAAAGAGTTATGCCAACCGTAGGAGGAGGCCTTTGGCATTTGAGGCGGGTGATCACGTCTTCTTGAAAATATCACCTAGGTGGGGTTTGATGAGATTTGGGAAGAGTGGGAAGTTGTCCCCTCGATTTATAGGTCCCTTTGAGATCCTTGAGAGGATTGGGGAGGTTGCATACCGTTTAGCTTTACCGCCACAGTTGTCCGGAGTGCATGACGTGTTTCATGTTAGTATGCTTCGGAAGTACGAGCCGGATCCGTCACATGTATTGGATTGGACCGACTTAGAGGTAGACGAGGATGCCTCGTATGAGAGAGACCGGTGCGGGTCTTGGATAGGCGGGGTCAAGTCTTGCGAGGCAAGACCATTCCCTTGGTGAAGGTTTTGTGGAAACATCACGGAATGGAAGAAGCCACTTGGGAACATGAGTTGGAGGTCCGAGAGAAATATCCGGATCTATTTGTGGATGTTTGAGCATATGTTGTGTATTTTGTTGTATTGATGAACTTTAAGAGCATTGAATATGTCTTAAGTTATAAAACTTTGTAAATGTTTCGGTTTATGGAAGTATTATGGAACT
The DNA here is from genome assembly GCA_030407325.1 of Camellia japonica. Classification (NCBI taxonomy): domain Eukaryota; kingdom Viridiplantae; phylum Streptophyta; class Magnoliopsida; order Ericales; family Theaceae; genus Camellia; species Camellia japonica. The sequence continues at coordinate 45,329,324 of JAPPVO010000024.1, read as the reverse complement.
TGCCTTAAAATGGAAGTTTATTTTAACATCGCATATGTTAATTCTGTTTTAGAAATGCAAATATATTATTGGCATTGAATATGTAGTTGAATGGTGGAATATGTGTTGAAATTGGTAAATTTCAAGCGAAAGCATGTTGATAATGCATATTGAGTAATATATTGTGATTTGCCTCTTCAAAAGAGATGAGATGACCGGTAATGGGTCAGGTTGTTGAATATTGAGTTGTAATATTGTTAAGAATTAAGAAAACATGTTTTTGAAACTTATATCTAATTTCGGGGACGAAATTCTTTAAAGGGGGGAGGGAGGTTATAGCGATCCCGGTTTTTCCTTCTTTGTTTATTGTATTCCGGACTCGGGTCCGTGGATGTTTTATTGTCGTATTCGCATTTCCATCCTTTACTCTTTGTATTTGAGTCTTGGGTTGTGTTGGGCAGATTTGAAACAGGTTAGTTGTGTTTAGAAACCAAAGATTGATGCCCAGATTTTGGCCTTCACGCCCGAGCGGGGCTTTTGACGCTCGAGCGGGCACTTTGTTTTTGCTTCTCCTCTCGAGCAGGCATTTTGACGCTCGAGCGTGATTTTTCATCTCCCAGTATTTTTGGTCTGCAGGTCTTCGAACGCTCGAGCGTCCACTTTCACGCTCGAGCGGGGACCATCGTCTGCAAAACTTCTGGAAGTATGCATCCGGTGCTCGAGCGGTGCTTTTGACGCTCGAACGTAAGTCTGTGTCTGACGCTCGAGCGGGGAATCCCACGCTCGAGCGGACCTATTTTTATATCAGTTCGGGATTTCACTTTTTTGATCACTTTTTGACCTCTTCTCTCTCTCTAACTTTTCAAAACCTCCATTGGAGAGCTTCTCTCTCTAAAACACAACTTCTCTCTAAGGTTTGATCTAGTTTGAGTGATCTTCCACCCTTGTCCCTTTGTAAAAAGTGTAGAGCTTGGCTTGGGCTACCTTTCCATCTGAAAATCTTGAGTTTTAGAGCACCTTCGAAATTCTTCATCTTCTCCATTTGGTCTCATCTCTTGAGGTAGGGATAACTACTCATCTTTATGAGTTTTGACATAGATTTTGGGCATTTTGTGTAAATGGTTTGTTTTGGGTGTTAGGGTTTGAGATTTGGAACATTGAGAAAGAGGGGTTTTGTTGTTTTAACCCATACATGTGTATTTTGGGCCTTAAAATGAGATTAGTGATATTTATTGTTGATATTTGGACCATTGGGTCAATATTGGAAAAAATGCCATATTTGGGTTTTATTGGGTCATTAGTGTAATTAATGACTTTCATTGTGAAATATGAAATTGGGATGAAATTGGGATGAAAATGATGAAATTGGCTTAATATGAGATTGAATGGTGGAGTTGGATTTATTAATCACCCACCTTGGAAATGTTGATAATTTATCTGTTGGATGTAATTAGTATATGTTTAGAAATAATTGCTTTGGGCTATCGGTGGAGGATAGTCTTGATTGTTGTAGACACTGCATGATGATTAGGTGAATTAAAACTAATCGGTTGAATATGTCATTGAATATGACGGTTGGAATAATACATCGAATCTGTGTATTGATTGATCGTGTATATGATAATTGTTTATATACATTGTATTGTGTGGGAGGAGATAGGGATTGTACTCCACGGTTTGGGAGGAGATAAGGAATGGACTCCTAAATCGGATATTATTTGGGAGGAGATAGGGGATGGACTCCATTGATACAGCAAATCTGTGTATCATTTATGAAGTATGGAAGTGTTTTAATATGAGTTGTTATCTCATGTGAATTGTGAAGTATGAAAGTGTTTGTTATGAATTTTAATTCATTTGAATTGTTGATATTGGAAAGGTTTTTAACATGAGCCGTGGTCTCATGGGAATTGTTTGGCCAGGTTCTAAGCCATGCTTATAAATCGAAATTGTTAAGTAAAGGAAAATGGAATGAAGCATGGACATATGTGTCGTGGGACTGAAATGTGTTATGAATTGATTTATATGAGTTAAACATTTATCAGATGTTAATGTTTTAGTTATTGCTCATATTATGTTTAGCATATCTCTACTGGCCGTTGGCTCACCCTATATGGGACATCATTTTCAGGTACAGGTGATATGCTGCCTCCAAGGTTGTAGCTTGGGAGGTTGTAGAAGCTGAAGGCTTCCTTTTGTGATTATTTTGTGTATTACATGTAAATCAAGCCAATGGCTTATTTTGTGCTTTGAGTTAGTACTCTCTTTTTGTAACCAAGTGTTGGCTTAGAAAGTTGTAAGCCCGTAGGGCATTTACTTTTGATGTCAACATGTAATACTTTGTAATGAATACTCTGATAAATAGAATTAAGCTTTATTCCCTTGAGATTATGGATGTCTTGAATGTATGATTTATGGGTTTATTTTGAGGGCGTTACATTTGGGATGTGAGTTAGCTTTTTAGCTATTTTAGTTTGGGACTAAAAAGTCTCGTTTTGGTTGAACTTTTTGATTTTTTTAACTTTCGTGAGAGAAAATATAATTTAGAATTTTCTTAATACTCAATTTATTAAATATTAAGGGCACAAGCTTTTAAACAATTTCCAAACCACTGTTTCATCTTCATGCATTCTATCTTTACTGTGTGCGCACATGCTTTCCTACAATTCATCAAACTCTGCAAACAGGAGGACCCAGGCGTAATATAGTTTGAAGCTTCAATATCGCTGCCCATGGCGAAATGAGAGAAAAAGAGAGGGAAGAGTAGAGAGACAATGTGGGATTGGAAATTTTGGAGCTCGTTTTTGGTGTGCGGAAGAGAGGGAAGAGTAGAGAGACAATAGGGGATTGGAAATTTGGGAGCTTGTTTTTGGTGTGTATCTTAGCCACATTGGAGTATATTTTTTTTAGAGCGTCACATCATACCTGCCACGTTGTCACGTTTGAGAAAAGTACACTAAGGAATTTTTATTTTTTTTGAAGTGTCACATCATACCCGCCATGTTGTCACATTAGAGAAAAGTACACTACAGAGTTTTTATTTATTTTTAAGTGTCACATCATACCCGTCATGTTGTCACATTTAGGAAAAGTATACTAATTTAGCTAAATTATTAATTAAAATATATTTTTAATATCATTAAAAATTATTAATTGATTTGATGATTTATTAATAAAATAGACAATTTGTTATGAAATTATAAATCTCAGGAGGTGAAATGTATGTTCTAAAATTACAAGGGCAATTTTTTTAAAAGCAAATTTCAATAGGTGTATTTATAATTTACCTAATTTGAAATGATTTTTAGGCATTGTGGACTCAATTTAGATGTTTTTGAAGGATCACTAAATATATTAATATGTAATTTTAAATTGAGTATTAAGAAAATTCTAAATCACATCAACGTGACACATCAAATAAATTATATTTAATATAATAGCCGTTATGAAATAATAGTTATAGAATTTTTGTGAATTTAATCATTAAATTTATTTACATTAAATCCCATAATTAAATTATATTATGTTAACTAAAATAGATGACAACGTTCATTTCAATGTACTTTATTTATTTATTTATTGATATTCGATAAAATTGATTTTTTTATATTAACGGTCATTACTGTAAAATATATGAGATAAATTATCCGAATTATGATTGTGAGTTTAAAATGACGCTAATAATAAAAAATACAAAAATGCGGGATAGCTGAAATTGGAGGGGCTCAAATGCCCTGAATTCTGGTAGTGCCAAAACGACGTTGTTTTGGCACCTTTTTTTTCCTCCCTCTTTTTCCTTCTTCCTTCTCCCTCTCTTTTCTCTCTGAAACTGATTTGAGAGAAAAAGAGAGAAACATAGAAGTGAGAGAGGCGAGAGAAAGAGAGAAGGAGAAAAAGAGGAGAAGAAAAGAAAAAGACGGGGAATAGAGGAACCAGGTTGCGAACACCACAACCCAACCCATCACCATGGATGGAGAGACCGAAGCTAGATCTTTGGCTGTGGCTATGGGTTTGGTTTTGAGTTTGGTTTTGATTTTGGATTTTGATTTTGATTTTGATTTTGATTTTGATTCTGATTCTGATTTTGAGTTTTGATTTTGATTCTAAGTTTAGATTTAGAAAAGAACAGAGGAAGAAGAGGACAGAAAAAGAGAGGGGGAAGGAAGAAGAGAAGGGGAAGGAAAAAGAGAAAAAACAAAATTTGATTGTGATTCTGAGTTTGGATTCAGAAAGAACAGAAGAAGAAGAGGAACGAAAAATAGAGGGGGAATGAAGAAGAGGAAGAAGAAAAGGAGAAAGAAAAAGAAAAAAAAAAAGTATCAAAACGATTTAAACCACTTCACTCTCGAACTACCTAGCATTATTATAAAAAAATATGAATGATAATTATATAGAAAGAAGCTACTCGCCAAGACTACATCACTCTGTAAAACATATAGGAACCTGATTTGAAAATCTGATTTTAGATATGGAGACTAGGTCCTGCTAATTAGAAGTTGTCTCCTCAACTTACTATTGGTTAGATAAATGTCGGTCTAATATTATACAGACAGGCGAACAGTAGTTTCACGCTTTGAAGTTAGGACTTGTTTGGTGGATTTATTTTTAAAGTTTAAATTGATAATTATACGCCTCTTTTGGGAAGATAGTTAAAAGTTATTTTTTAATTTTAATTTATTTTAAATCATATTAACTCTCTATTTTTTTATACATTTTTTTAAAAAAAAGTCATAAAAAATTAAAAGGTCAACTTTTAACTAATTTCTCAAAACAATCCATAATTAAAGTTGAACAGTACTTTCAAGAATTTTATAACACTGAAAGCACGCAGCACAGCTACACTTCAACTTAGGCAACAACAACAACATCACCCCATTCAGTATGTTTATTTTTAATTTTTTAAATTCAGTTTTTTAAAAATTAAATTTTTCATTTTTTGTGATTTTTTTGTTTTTAGTGTATATTTTTAAAATTTTAAGCATTTTTTTTTTACTTTTTTAGATACATCTTACTTAGATATATCTAAATAGTAAAATATTTGTGAAAAAATATTTTAAAAAATTAATAAATACACAAAAATATACTGAATTTTCATATTTTTTTTTGGTATTTAGTGAATTTAAAAAAAAAATCACAAATATTATACTTTTAAAATGTATTTATATTAGGTCTGTTTAAAAATTAAAAAATAAATTGCATTAAAATGCAAAAAATAAAAAATAAAATTTTTTGAAAACTATTTTTTAAAAACTAAAACCAAAACATAGATATCCACTTTGATTTTATTTATTTATTTTATCTCTGGAATCCTGGTACATAATATGTTCATCCTCTCTTGCCATTAGGAATGGCAACGGGGCAGGGCGGGGCCAGGGATCCCACTCCCCGTCCTCGATCCCTGATCCGTCCCCGGCCCTGATCCCCGATGGGAAACCTATCACCATCCTCGTCCCCAACAGGGATCGGGTTTCCCCGACCTCGAAAATTTCCCGGTCCAAATCTGTTCAACAATATCATCAACAACAACCTCGGTCCAAATATGTTCAACAACATCATCAACAACAACTTTCAACATCAACATCATCAACAAAATCATACACATAGAGAGACACACACACATACATACATATATACATTCACAAAGAGAAAGACACACACATACATGTATATATACACACAGAGACACACACACATACACTTGTATACATACACACACAAAGAGGACGACGGAGATCGGCAGCGATGACGTAGGAGATCAACACAGATCTGAGATCGACGGAGGCGATGGCGACTACGACAGACAACGGAAGAGATCGGCGGCGATGGACGATGTGACTGCAACGAACAACGGAGGACGACAGCGACTCTGACATCCCAAATAGTGGCGGTAGCACTGAGGAGAAGGAGATGTGCGAGAGTGAGAGAGAGTAGAGGGAACCAAAGGAGAGGTGCGAGAGTGAAAGAGAGTACAGGGAAGAGAAAGAGTGAGACACAGAGGGCATAAATTTTTTAGGGGTATATATAGTATGTTTATTTCGGGGGGGTAACGGGGACGAGGTCGGGGTCAGGGCTGGAAAACATATCACCGTCCCTCGCCTGAAAGTCAATAGGGATTCATTTTCGAATAACATCCTCGACCCGTCGGGGGTATTTTTCAGGAAAAAACCGCTCTAATCGGGAGTCGGGTCCCCATCGGGCCGGGTTCAAATTGCCATCCCTACTTGCCATGATATGTCTATTTGTACTCTGCTTTCTTTGTAAGTAACCAACTAACTATATATAATAAAATTTTAATTTTATTATATTTACGTGTATCTAAATTAGGTTTATATTGTTTATTGTTCAAGGGGCACGAAAGTCTTCTTCATTAAATCTAATGTTTAAGGTTTGAGTCTCACTCTTCATTTATCTTTTTTTTTTTTCTTTTTTTTTTTTTTTGGGTTGTGAATGGAGAAATGTTTGGGGGTGTTTGGAAAGATGGTTGAACTAAAATAGCTTGCTGAAAGACAAAATATGTTAAATAATCAATAAAATAAAATGTCACATTTAACATATAATCATTTTACTTTTTCTCTCATAACCATCAAATCAATTATAAAAGAAATTTAATTTCTCAAACACAACTATTTTAGTCAGATTAAAATAATAATAAAAAACTAAATAACTAACTTCCCAAATAAGGCCTTAATATTAAAGAGGGGATGACTTCAAAACATCAACTAAAATATTCTCTATAATAATAATAAAGGTAGATATACATATACACCATTACTCAGTTCACACACAATGACGAAGTCAGGAAACTAAATTAGAAGGGACACTTATTAATTATAATTATAATTTTTTTTTCCATAACCAGCAATAAGAAGATAATAGTAATTTTTGAATTAATATTAAGTACAAAAACTTAAATAAATTATAACAAAAGTATTTCACATAAAATTTTACAATTAATTTCGAGTAAAATAAAAAAGAAAGTATTGCGTGTAATTAGTGTATCATGAACAATGTAAAAGTCGTATATTTAAGTCATAAAATAAATTATATAATGGTAAGATAAATCAATTTTTTACAAAATTTGAGTAAAAATTTTATATAATAGTGATATCACGTCATTATTAACATATGATATCACCAACCAATAGTAAAACAATATATGAAGCGTGAACTTTACATGCAAATATAACTAACACTCTAATAATTTTTACATATATATAATTAGATTAATTATATTTAAATATCAATAATGATAGATATTACTTTTATATTGAGATTTTTTCAAAAAAATTTTATACATAAAAATATAATTTGTTGTAATCACTTCATTTTCAATAAAATAATTACTATTAATTTTATAAATTTAAAAATATCATTGACATTTTATTCTAAATATTATTTTTGTTTAAAATTTTATTTATATACATATCTATTAAAAAAAAAGAAGATAATAAATCCAAGGGGCACGTGCCACTGCTCACACATACAATTTTGGGAAGAATTTTCATGTGAGCCTCAAGTGCCTACTCTTCTAGTTAAAAGAAAAAATAGAATAGAATAAAATAAAATTTAAATATAAAAAGTGTAATAAAATTAATATTAACACACTAAGTGCATCATGTGCATGCCACCCTTCTATATTTTATAGGATAAATTATTAATATGGGTTAATAGTTTGATTTAAATCCTATCCAATCATATTGAAAATAAAATTTAGTACAATTATCGTCAAAAATAATTTTTTATAATTTTTTTTTACATATATCACTAAAAATTGGTAATTAGTGACTTTTTTTGTCACAATTTTTATAAATTGTTATTAAAACTTACAATTAGTGAGTTTTTGTGACGAATTTTTCAAACTGTAGTTGAGTTAAAAATTAGTGACTTTTTTGTGATGATTTTTTTTAATTTGTCGATAAAACTTATAATTAGTGACTTTTTTGTGACAACATTTTAAAACTGTCACTAAAAATTAACAATTAGTAACGTTTTTAATAGTGTATAATAAAAAATATCATTAATTATCATAGAACTTATTGGACAATAAGTAATTTTTTGACTTTTTACGAAAAGTTATGCAGAAAAATAGAGAGAGTAGTGTGACAACTTTATAGTGACTTTTTGATTTTTTTCACTAAAATGTATAATTGACAAATGAGACCTTAGTAGGACTTACACGTAAGTCCCCTTATTTTATATAGTATTGTACGCATTGTAGGCTCTATATAATTTGGCCTTTAAACTATCAAAAGTCTTAATATAGCTAGATTTAATTTTCATTAAGTTCTATTAAAAGTCTTAGTAAAATTTTCGCTAAAAATAAAATTTTATGACGATTTTTTTGCATATGTCACTAAAAATTGACAATTAGTGATTTTTTTTGTCAAGATTTTTATAAATGTTAACTAAAATTTACAATTAGTGACATTTTTTTGGGGCAAAATTTTCTAATTATCTCTAAAAGTTAAAAATTAGTGATTTTTTTGTAACAATTTTTTTAAACTATTGATAAAACTTATAATTAGTAACATTTTTTATAACAAAATTTTTAAATTATCACTACAACAAAAACATACTTTAGTGGCACTACACTAGTGGCATATTTTTAGAAAATGCCACAAAAAATGATATTTAGTGGCACGTTTTTGAAAAATGCCACAAAACGACAAACATAAAAGGTTCTAGTGACATTTCAATGAACAAATGTCACAAACTACAACAAAAACATACTTTAGTGGCACTATACTAGTGGCATATTTTTAGAAAATGCCACAAAAATGATATTTAGTGGCACATTTTTGAAAAATGCCACAAAACGACAAACATAAAAGGCTCTAGTGACATTTCAATGAACAAGTGTCACAACACTACAACAAAAACATATTTTAGTGACACCATACTAGTGGTATGTTCTTAAAAAATGTCACAAAAAGAATATTTTGTGGCATTTTTTAGAAAAATGTCATAGAGCCACAAACATACAAGGCTCTAGTGGCATTTCAATTAAAAAAAGTGTCACTTCACTACAACAAAAATGTCACTACAACAAATTTACACTTTAGTGACACTACACTAGTAGCATGTTTTTAGAAAATGCCACAAAAATAAAAATTGGCATTAAATGTTTTAGAAAAATGCTACAGAACTACAAAACATATAAGGCTCTAGTGACATTTCAATAAAGAAATGTCACATCAATTTTATGACATTTTATAAAATAATGACACAAAATTATGTTCGTGACATTTACCAATAAATGCCACTAAACTTTAGTTGCAATGGCATTTTTTAAAAAAATGTCAGGACACTAGGTAGGTGCAAATTACTTTTTATGGCACTTAGGTGAAAAGTGTCATAAACAAATATTTTATAGCATTTTGAGAAATGCCACTAAGCCAAAAACTTTCCAAACTTATAATGACATTTTTGAAAAAACAAAAAATGCCAATATATTTTCTAAATTTTTAAAATGCAGTAAATGATTAAAAATAAATGAATTAAACTCAATATACACTACAGGAAAAAGCATATTCGGTGACTAAATTTCCTGACCAAAAAAATTTGGTCGCTGAAAGTATAGCTTTCAGCGACCAAAACAGCATTAGTTGCCAAAAGTAAAGCTTTTTGGCGACTAAATAATTTTAGTAGCCAAAAGTCTACAATTGGCGACTAAAACTAAGTTTGGTCGCTGATTATATGGGTTTTAGTGACTAAAAAATTTTTAGTAGCCCAAAATAAAGCTTTTGGCGACTAAAAAAATTTAGTAGCCAAAAGTCTATAATTGGCGACTAAAAATAAGTTTGGTCGCTGATTATATGGGTTTTACCAACTAAAAAAATTTTAGTAGCCAAAAGTAAAGCTTTTTGGTGCCAAAAAAAATTTTAGTAGCCAAAAGTCTACAATTGGCGACTAAAAAATAAGTTTAGTCGCCAAAAGTGGTCATTTTTAGCGCGGGAGAACTAAAATCCTAAGGCGGGAATAAAATTTTTTGGTGACCAAAATTTTGGTAGCTGAAAGTGCATCTTCGGCGACCAAATCCGATTTTGGTTGACAAAAGTTAAGTTTTTTAGCAACTAAAAAATAATTAGTAGCCAAAAGTATAGAATTGGCGATTAAAAAATATTTTTAGTCGCCAAAAATGGTCTTTTTTTTTTATTTTGGTAGTATATAGTTTATTTTACATAAATTATGTTCAATAAAATAATTATGCTTATACATATACTTTTATATTAATATGGATGTATGTACTATACAAATAATATATGTTGCATATATAATCATGTGGTGCTATAGAAGTGTAGTGGGAAGAGTATGGTGTATAAGGTTTATGGTACGGAAAGTTGGCGGTTCGAGTCTCCGCAAGAGCGAATTAAATTGTTCTACAACGAATTATCGTCATGAATGGCACTTGATAGCGTCACGAATAGTGCCTACCATGACATTAAAGTGTCACTGAAAGGTTTTAGTCTTGATAGTGTAATGACACTTACAAGTGTCACTAACTCTTTTTTTAATGGCGCTTGATAGTGCCACAAATAATATCTACCATGACATTAAAATGTCATTGAAAGTTTTCAGCCATGATGGTGCAGTGGCACTTGCAAGTATCTACCGTGGCACTCGTATCTACCGTGGCACTGATAGAAGTGGCACTTGTTCAAAATGCCACAAGACCAAAAAATGTCATTAAAAGAATAGTTTTGTGACACTTTCAAATGTCACTAAACTAAGAAAATGTTGTAGTGTATTACTAAAATTTAATAATTAATAATTTTTTAATAATATTTAATAAAAAAATATCATTAATTATCATAAAACTTATTAAATAATAAATTTACCTACTATTAGAATAAGTTTTAAAAAAAAATCCGCACAAGTATATTACGCTGGGTTGTTTGGGATGATCTAAATAAGTGCACTTTTTGACTTTTTATGAAATATGGGTTGAGTTTGGGTTGGATTTGAAGTGATGTGTTAGAGAGGTGATGTGACATAAATAAGATGATATGACTTAAATAAGATAGTGACTTTTTGACTTTTTGATTTTTTTCAAACATGCCAAACCAGTGTCACCGAGGTTTGACAAAGCGGAATGTTCGGACAAATTTTCTTGTCAATGTCATTTTCGGAAGAATTTTCCTGCAATATTTATAAATTTTTTTTTATAACATTAAAAATTAAGATACCGTTTGATTTAGTTTTAGAATCATAATTTGATAATAAAATTATATTTAAGTTTGTGAGTTGTTGAATCATGATTTGAAAAGAGAAAATTTATTCAGTTATGAATTTTGAAAAGAGTTTTTAAATTGAATTTTGAATTTTTGAAATAAATTTTAAAATGAGAAAAATTGTTTAGTTATGAGTTCTGAAAAAAAAAATTTCAAAACTTAATTAAAAAATTATAACTCATAACCAAATACACAAGTCAAAACTCTATTACAAATTCTATGAAAGCTCAAAACCAAACTCTTTTTAAAATTTAATTCAAAAAAAATAATTATTGAAAAAAATTCCAATTTTTTTATTTAAAATATATATTATTTTTTGTTAATAAAACATAGTGCTTTAAAATTACTTTTGATTGTATATTTAGATGGAATTTTTTTTAATTGTTTTGTTTAAAAAAGGTCTAAAAAGAATAATTTCTATGCTTAAAAAATATTAAAAACAAATATAAATTTTTTTTTTTCAAATAATAGGTTGCATTTGTTCAAATAAAAAAAAAAAAACTGTTCTGATCAACCAATCGAACGTCCGGGGGATATCCAAGCAGACGACCGGGTAGACCCAATCCGCAAATTCAAAATTCAAAAACTCTACTCTACCAAACATGTTGGAACAATCTTCTATATACAATAAATAAATTGAAACCAAATCAAACAAATAAAATAAATAACTTACAGGATTTATATAGCGATCCTAGTTTTCCCTTCATTATTTATTGTATTCCGGACTCGGTTCCGTGGATGTGTGTTGTTGTCTTATTCTCGTTTCCGTCCTTTAACTCCTTGTATTTGAGTTTTGGGTTGTGTTGGGCAAATTCGAAACAGGTTGGTTGTGTTTAGAAACAAATAGTTTGCCTAGATTTTGGCCTCCACGCTCGAGCGGCGCTTTTCACGCTCGAGCGGGCCCTTTTTGCATTTGCTCCTCTGCTCGAGCGAGCAGTCTGACACTCGAGTGGGATTCTTCAGCCTTCAATATTTTTCATGCAGGTCATCGGATGCTCGAGCGTCCACTTTCACGCTCAAGCAGGGACCTTCGTCTGCAGAACTTCTGGAAGTGTGCTTTCGACGCTCGAGCGTCCGTTTTCACGCTCGAGCGGGAGTCTGTGTCTGACACTCGAGCGGGGCATTCCATGCTCAAGCGGGCTGTAATGTATTTCAATCCGAGAAGAAGCTTTTTGAATCACTTTTTTCGGCCCTCTCTCTTTCTAAAGTGTTCCAAAACCCTAATTTGAGAGCTTTTCTCTCTAGAATACTCTCTCTCTCTACATTTTGATCTTGATTTAGTGAGACCCAACCCTTGTGTCTTCATTAAAGTGTTGGAGCTTCTTAAGACCTCCATTTCTATCCGAATAGAAGTTGATTTCGCCACCTTTGGAGCTCACCACTTGCTTGGTTCATCTTTTCCTTTGAGCTCCGAAATTTGAGGTAGGGATAACCTATTCCTCTTTATGAGTTTTGACATAAATGTTGGGTATTTTGTATAAATGGTGAGATATGGAGATTTTGGGAAGTTAGGGTTTTGAAATTGAAATTATAAAAGAGGGGTTTGTTAATGTGGAGTTCCATGTGTGTATGAGACCTTAGAAAATGGGGTTATTGGTATATGATTGATGAGATTTGGTCTTAGGATCAATATTTGAGAAAATGGGGAAAATCCCTAATTGAAATTAAATAATTAATTCGGGGAAATATGAAATTGAGTTGAAAATCATTAAATTGGGAAGTTATGAGATTGAATGGTGTAGTTGGGTTAGTTAATCACTCACCTATGAATTTATTGATAAATTATCTGTTTGATGAATTTATTATCTGTTTGGAAATAATTGTTTTGGGCTATCGGTGGATGATAGTCTTGATTGTTGTAGACACTGTATTTTGATTAGGGAAAACTGAAACTAGTCAAATGGGTTATGTCATTGTATATGACGGTTGAATTATTACATTGAATATCTTCCTGGATTGATCATTGTACATGATAAAGCTTTTAAATACATTACATATGTATCTTGTTTGGGAGGAGATAGAGGATGTACTCCATGGTTTGAGAGGAGATAGGGGATGTACTCTCAAACCTATTTGGGAGGAGGTAGGGGATGGACTCCGTTGATAACTAAGTTGGCCGGAGCATCCTGCCTGAAAGTCTCGAAATCCTAATTACGTTTGCATAACGTAGATGAATTGAAGTATTGAAATGTTAAAAATATAAGTTGTAGTCTCATTTGAAATTGGAGTATTGAAATATTAATGATGTGAGTTATAGTCTCATACTAATTGATCATGATCGAAGTATTGTTAATGTAAGTTGTAGTTTCATTATAAACTGTCTGGATGAACAGAGAACCATATCTGTGAATTGGTTTGGATGACGAAACAGAAAAAGGGATTGAAAGATATTTGTGAATATGGGTTGGTCATGAAAGAGGTGTACATTTGTTTATATGAGTTGAACATTTATCAAATGCTAATGTTTTAGTTATTGCTCATATTTGGTTTAGCGTATTTCTACTGGGCTTTGGCTCACCCTATATAGGACATCATTTTCAGGTACATATGATATGCCGCTTCCAAGGTCTTAGCTTGTAAGGTTTTGGGAGTTGAAGACTCTTTTGGTTGTTTTGTTATTTTTGGTGTTACATGTAAATTCAAGCCAAGGGCTTAACGTGTTTAGAGTTAAAACTCTCTATTTTTTGTAACCAAGTGTTGGCTTGGAAAGTTGTAAACCCGTAGGGCATTTACTTTTGTTGTCAACATGTAATACTTTTGAACTAGATACTCTGATAAATGGAAATATGTTCTATTCTTTTATGTTTATGGATGTCTTGAATGATTGGTTTATATGTATTATTTTGAGGGCGTTACAATTTATTTTATCTAATCGAATAAATAATTATAAAATCAAGTCGAGTGTGTAACACTCTGTCCTTAAGACAGATTCACCACGCTACGGTGCTTACGGATAAATGGCGTTTATCTCTCAGGGTACAATAATCTTTACATATTGTAGTAGCGCTCCAAACAATTTGTACGGCGAACAAAACCTGTGTTCTAAACTCTCTGAATTTTTCCTAAAAATTAAATATGAAGAACAATGCAACCAAAGAGCAAAACCGGAAGGAACCAAAAAAATTTCCAAGTTTTTTGATGTTTTTCAGCCCCCAAATCTGCAGGAAATGAATATGATTTTATAGGCTTCATGACAGACTCGAACAAGTCTGAAACTTGAATGAACAGATGTAAATTCAAATTGGACAGGTACAACTTCAAACTGGGCAGTTTTTCCAATTTGTTTGAACATTTGAACCTGTTGAACCTTAGATTAAATCTGCCAAGGCAGATTTAAATCTGTTTGGGAAAACAAAATCTGTCCGATGCAAAAAATATGTTTGGGCAGATTAATCTGAAATAGACACAATTTTTTAATTAAATTCAATTTGAAATTCAAAGAATTTGGAAAAATTCAAATAAATTTGTTAGAACCGACCTGACCCACAACTGCGCCCGGCACGACTCGGCCGGCCGGCGGTGCGCGCGTGTGGTGGTTTGGGTTAAGGTTCATTTTATTCATAACTTCTCTCTTCTATAAACTTGGGGTGCCCCTTGGGGCCTAACCCAAGTGTTACCACTTAGAATTTATATACACATAAGTTCTCTTAAGTCTGCAATGTGGGACTAGCCTTAAAAGGAAACCCACATTTAATTCTTTAAAATGTCAAATTCTATGAACCCGAAAACGACGTCAAGTTCCTATTCACTCATAAATGGTTTTGACAAACCGTCTTCACCGTGTGACTTGCCATGCGGTAAGGAACACGTCACCTCTTCGAACCCACCTCAAAATTGGGCTCAAAGATGGCAAAAAATAAGTCTATAAAAACCATTTTTTCCAACAAAACATGCATTAGAATGTGTATTCAAATGTAACATTGGAATCAATTTTTAAAAACTTAAATCAAATATAGCATTCAAATATAAGAGTGAAATTATGATTTGAAACTTAAATATTTGCCTAAAGTTTGTAAACTGTATTATTATTTTTTTTGGTTTTTTCAAAACATACCTGATTTGTTATTTCTTTAGTTTTCTTGTAAGCCCGCAACCTTACGGGAACTGCCTCCTTTTTATATCATTACTTTTTTTTTAAAAAATAATTTTTTATATTTTATTTGTGTGTTTCACTTTGGGCTTATAATAATAATTCTAACTATTTATTTTATAATTTTTAAAGACTAATTATGTAAAAAATTAATTTACCGGATTGCACTAGACAAATGACTACATTACATTCTGTTAATTAAAATGGAAAATAACGTTTATTTTAATATAATTTATTTATTTATGCATTCATATTTGATAAAATTGATTTTTTTAAATTTTTTTTTTTATGGACAGTATTTATTACAAAATCTATGGAGACATGAAATAAAATATAATAGATACTGCTACTGACTGATTCCATTCGCCAAGCCTACGCAACATCATCATTATATAAAATATGGGAACATAATTTGAAAAATAGATTTGATTTTTAGATATGGAGACTAGATCCTACTGCCAAGTTGGTTTTTGGTTTTTTTTTTGATTTTTTTCACTATAAGACAAATATTTTACAAAATTAAAAAAAATCAATTCAAATAAAATATCACATCAAACCCCATAATCATTTCACTTTTTCTTTCACAAACATCACATCCAACTATAAAAAAATCCAACTATCTTCCTAAATACAAAAAAAAATTTCTCCAATAATATCTTACAACTAAAAAAATCTACAAAAAAACCTACTTCTCAAACACTCACATACTATTGGTTAGATAAATGCAGGCCTAATGAATATTGTACATCAAAAATGTTTGCGACCTCAAAGTTGGAGATTTTCATGATCCTAAATGATGTGAATTAATTACGTTTTTTTATTTTTTTATTTTTTTTTTGGACCAATCACAGGTAAGTAGAGAGTTATATATTTTGGAGACCAGGTAATTTTATTTTTACACATTAATTTTTTTAAGTACATATATTTAAGTTGTATTTGGCTCAAAAATTTAGAAAGAGAACTTGAAAAAAGAAAAGAAAAATAATAGTGATATGTGAATAAAATATATTTATATTTTGCTTTATTGCCCACACATTTTTTCTTTTCCTTTCATTTTTCAAATCTTTCCTTAAATTCTTGAACCAAACACAATCTTAATGAACATCTTTTCGATACATACATCAAAAAATAAAATTCTCAATACACATATTTTTATTTCAATAATATTCTCATCTTTAATTTTAAAATCCCAAACCTATGTTCGCATGGTAATTGGCTTTTTTTAGTTGAATTTTTTTTATTATTTTAACTTTGGCTATCTTTTGGGTTGGGGTTTTTGAATTTTTTTAATTTTTATGAAAGAAAAAGTAAAATGATTATAATTTGGATAAGACATTTTGTTTAACCCCATAGTCACATTATGGTTTGGATAGTGACATTTTTAAATTCTAGTATATTTTGTCTTTTTATGGCTAATTTAATCCCGTAGCCACATGCCAATTTCTGAATTAATTTTTTGAAATTTTTATGAACAAATATAAATTAATTTCAAAAAAATAAATATAAAAAAAAACTAAATTACGAATTTTTTAAGCTGAAATGCTGTTTGATAAAATTTAAATGTTGAACTAAAAATAAATTGTTTGATATGTATAAAATCAAATTTAATATTTAATATTTTCAAATTGTATATTTTAATTTTTATATTGTGGTGGTGGTGGTGGTAGTAGAAGTAGCTGTTGGAAATGGTTTGGAAAAATCTGGGTATATAACAGATTTTTTCCTAACTTTGGTCTATTTTTTAGGTGGGCCCCGTGCGTCGATTTTCGCGAGTCAAAGTGGTAACGCGTTCTATGCCGCGTTGTGATTCACGTGGTATATTTGGTTGCTCAAAACCATTACCGAGTGAATGAGAAATTGAAGCCAAAGTATATGCTCCTTGGAAATGAAGTTTTGATAGAAAACCCTTAAAGGTTTGAATAAGGCTTGTCCCACATTAATTTGGTGGGAAGTTTTGAATGGATTTATAAGGCATGAGATTGGAACTTAGGGTGTGCCCCAAGGGGCACCCAAGTGTTTTAGAGAGGAAGGTTATGGGCAAAATGGGCTAGACCCATTGGACCCAAAAATCACCACACACGCGCGCGCCGCCGCCATCCGTCCGGTCAGTCGAGCGTGCTGGGCTTGGGCGCATGGTGTGAGGTTGGGTTGGGCTTGTTCGACCCAATACCTATCTTTTTGGGTCAAAAATATTTATATTTTATTTTATTTTTTGATAAAATAAAATCCAGAATTCGAATTAATTCCGGAAATAAACTGGTCCGGTTTTACTGTATACCCAAACAAGGCCCTTCCCGTTTTTGTTATCTATTTGAATTGTGAACCCAACAAATTCAAATCTGTTTAAATTCAAAACCAAATAGGTTTCACACCTGTCCAAATAGGTTTGCACCTGTTTAATTCAAAACCTGCAGCCACCAATCTATCTATAAATAGGACAGCCCTCATTTGGATTTTGTAAACTCTAATTTTCATCCTTCATAATTCTGCAAACATTCTCTTCATATTGCTGCATTATTTTGTTTTGTGAGAGAGTATAAACACTTAGTGTGTTCGTTATGCAAACAATTTGTAGTGCTGCTATTGTTTGTAGTTGATCATTTCATCCTGGGAGATAGACGTCCATATTCTGAAAGCACCGTGGAGAGGACGAATCTGTCTTAAGGACACAGTGTCAAACACTGGACTTGATCAGATTATTATTCAAGAATTAATCAAGTAAGTTATTTAATTTATTTTCGGTGTTATTACTATTTATTTAAATCAGATTTTAATTTTGTTTTTGTAACAAAATAAAATCTGTTATTTATTTATTTATTTCTAGTTTGATTTTTGTAATCAGACAAATTCTCTCATTTCCTTTATTTCTTTATATTCTTGTTGTTGTTTAGTACAAAACAGAATTTAATCTATTTAAATACAGTGAAGATTGTCCAACAATCTTAAGACAGATTCCCTTTTGGGATCTGCATTGTATTTAATTTTCTGTATTTTCAAAGTGATATTCTGGTTGGAAAATACAAATAGTATTATAGACTATTTGACAGATAGTAGTAATATACTGTCTATTTCTTTGACAACTAGTAGTAATATACTGGTGTAATTAACAATTGCAGAATATTATTTGGTGTTACAGGAAATTATTGTGGTATTTTATTTTTCTAGTTTTAGTAAATAAAATTATTTTTGTAATAATTTATTTTCGGTTTAATAACTAAAAATTAATTTGTGATATTTTATTTTTATTTTAGTAATAATCAGACAAATTCTATCATTTCCTTTATTTCTTTATATTCTTGTTGTTGTTTAGTACAAAACAGAATTTAATCTATTTAAATACAGTGAAGATTGTCCAACAATCTTAAGACAGATTCCCTTTTGGGATCTGCATTGTATTTAATTTTCTGTATTTTCAAAGTGATATTCTGGTTGGAAAATACAAATAGTATTATAGACTATTTGACAGATAGTAGTAATATACTGTCTATTTTCTTTGACAACTAGTAGTAATATACTGGTGTAATTAACAATTGCAGAATATTATTTGGTGTTACAGGAAATTATTGTGGTATTTTATTTTTCTAGTTTTAGTAACAAAGAAAATAAAATTATTTTGTGTAATAATTTATTTTCTGGTTTAAGTAACTAGAAAATTAATTTGTGATATTTTATTTTCTAGTTTTAGTAACAAAGAAAATAAAATTATTTTGTGTTATAATTTATTTTCTGGTTTTAGTAACTAGAAAATTAATTTTGTTAATCAATCATGTAACTTTGTGTCTCGGTCACAATCTGTAAATTTTGTACGTAACTTACGGTTTCGTTTGGAAGGCCACTTAATTTTGAACCCTTTGTGAAAAGGTGTTAATTCTTTTGACTTTATCATAGTTCATTGTGAGTATACATGGAAGTATTTTATTCTGGAGTTAAATATTAGTTTTACAAACTAATTTCATTTTTATTACGAAAAAACCTTTGTGGCAAGTTTATTTTCTTTATTGGTTTACTGATTCATTCTTTAATTTCTATGTATGGATCCGTAGTCGTGAATAGTTTTTGCACATGAGTCGGAATATATATATTCACAAGAACATTTTAGTGTATATATAATTAGTTTATTTATGTACAAATCAAACTGATTAAATGAAGGTATGTTTTGTCATTTTTGAAGTTTAAAAATGTGTTGGATTTTAGTTATGGGTTGAGAATCTTTTTATCTCATGATGCAAGTTTTAGGATCATGCATGATAAATTTATTTTGTTAATTTATTCTTTTATTTGATGTGTTTGATATGCATGTATTGATATCAACTCAAGTTATTTCTTAAAAATAATCTCATGTGATTTGGAATGACAATTGATATGTTGACCTTGTACATAAGCGGATTAATTTGAGTTTTTTCAATCAATTTTTGATGGGTGTTTAAACAGCAGAGAAATTTAAACATGAAGATTTCAGTAGTTATATCGTTCTATTTAATTGGGAAGTAAATTGAAGAAATCTTTTATGTGGATTATTATTTGTTGAATTTGTGACATAAGATGTTGTCAATCATTATTTTACTTGTGTAGTAGAATTTGTTAAGCCATAAACCATTATTTTAATATGGGAGTGTATCTCTTGCATTAGAAGAGATAATTTAGTTTTCTTGTATCACAAATATTTTTGTGACAGTGTTACTTATTTGTAAATGAGTTGCAAGAATTTATACAATCAAATGGGTTTTTTTGATTTGTTCGATTCTTAGGCAAAATCTTTATGAGGATATGATTTTGTCAAAACATTAATTCTGACTTGAGTAGTCATAATTATTTTGGTTTTTTTTTTTCTTGAATTTGTTTTGAAATTTATTGATTTATATTAGAAGTGATAGGGGTGGTGAATATGATGCACATTAAATGAATTTTGTGCACAACATGACATTATTCACCAAACTACAGCACCTATTCTCCTCAACAAAATAGGAATTGTTGAAAGGAAGAATAGAACCCTAAAAGAAATGATGAATGTCATGTTACTAAGTTCAGGCTTACCACAAAACTTGTGGGGGGAAGCAATATTGTCTGCTAATTATGTTCCTAATAGAATACCCCACAAGAAAACCAACAACACTCCTTATGGATTGTGGAAAGGTCGACCGCCTTCCTACAAATACTTAAAAGTGTGGGGGGTGTTTGGCAAAAGTTGAAGTTCCTGTTCCTAAAAAGACTAAGATTGGACCAAAAACAGTAGATTGTGTGTTTATTAGTTATGCTCAGAATAGTAGTACATATCGGTTTCTGACTCATAAATCAGAAATACCTGATATAAATGTGAACAATATTATAGAGTCAAGGAATGCTGTGTTTTTTGAACATGTCTTTTTTTACAATAAAGGACAGGAATTAAGTTCACAGAAAAGAACTTATGATTGTACACAAAGTCAAGAGACTAATGACAATCAAACACAAGAGGCTAGTAATGGTCTTGACCAACAGGATTTAACTGATGATGAACCAAGACGAAGTAAGAGAGTGAGAACATCAAAATCCTTTGGTCCAGATTTTCTGACATACCTGTTAGAAAATGAACCTCAAAGCTTTAAGGCAGCAATGGCAAGTCCTGAAGCACCTTTGTGGAAAGAGGCTGTTAATAATGAAATTGAATCCATTATGCAAAATCATACTTGGGAATTGGTGGATCTTCCACCAGGTTCTAAACCTCTTGGATATAAGTGGATATTCAAGAGAAAAATGAAAGCAGATGGTTCAATAGACAAGTATAAAGCAAGACTTGTAGTAAAAGGTTACAGACAAAAGGAAGGTCTGGACTATTTTGACACATATTCCCCTGTGACAAGAATAACATCCATCGGTATGCTTATTGCTATAGTAGAATTGTATAATCTAGAGATACATCAAATAGATGTTAAGACAGCTTTCTTAAACGGTAATCTAAATGAAGAGATCTATATGGAGCAACCCGAAGGGTTGTAGTGCCAGTGCAAGAAAAAGAAAGTTTGTCAGCTTGTAAAATCTCTTTATGGATTAAAACAAACTCCTAAGCAATGGCATGAAAAATTTGATTATGTTATGCTTACTAATGGCTTTAAGATAAACGAATGTGACAAGTGCGTCTATGTTAAAAACACTGACAAAGGTTATGTCATCGTTTGTCTTTATGTGGATGACATACTTATCATTGGAAGCAGTCAAAACATGATCAAATCAACTAAGCAAATGCTTAACAAAAGATTTGATATGAAAGATATGAGGGTCGCAGATGTTATATTAGGAATGAAAATTACTAAAACATCTGATGGATATGCATTATCTCAATCTCATTATATTGAGAAAATTCTTGATAAATTTATCAAGGATGATTTGAATGTAGCTAAAACACCTGTAGATATCAGTCTTTATTTATCGAAAAATAAAGGTGATGCAGTGTCTCAGTTAAAATACTCCCAAATCATTGGAAACCTAATGTACCTAATGAATTGTACTCGTTCTGATATAGCTTATGTTATCAGTAAATTGAGTAGGTACACTAGTAACCCCGGAGAAGACCATTGGAAGGCGATCATTCGGGTTCTTAGATATCTAAGATTCACCCGTGATCATGGTTTGAATTTTACTCGATATCCAGCAGTACTCGAAGGTTATTGTAATGCAAATTGGATATCGGATACTAAAGATTCAAAATCCACAAGTGGATATGTCTTTACTCTGGGAGGCGTTGTTGTTTCTTGTAAATCCACGAAACAAACATGCATTGCGCGATCCACAATGGAATCCGAGTTCATTGCTTTAGACAAAGCAGAAGAAGAAGCAGAATGACTTCGTCACTTCTTAGAAGACATTCCAATGTGGCCAAAACCTGTGCCAGCTATTTGCAATCATTGTGATAGTCAATCTGCAATAAGCAGGGCACAGAATCATATGTATAATGGTAAGTCACGACATATTCGTCGTCGACATAATACCGTAAGGCAATTGTTGTCAAATGGAATAATCTCAATAGATTATATAAAATCTAAAGAGAATATTGCGGATTCGTTAACAAAAGGTTTGACAAAAGAGCTAGTGTATAGTTCATCGAAGGGGATGGGATTAAAGCCTATTACATAAGAGTCATCATAATGGTAACCCTACTTATATGACTGGAGATCCCAAGAACTAATTTCAAAGGGACAACTAAGTTATGTGTGGCTCACCAGAAATCGCCAAGGGATTAAATTTCCCTACCCATTCCTATGGTGAGAGTGATATCTGCAACATATGTTGTCTGCAGGAGTATAAGGATAAGCTTTGCTTTTAATGATTACTTATATCTTGATTTAGGTATAAAAATCAAGACAAGTATAAAGAGATACTTACAATAAGAATCACCTATATGAGTGTCGAACTGGGCCCGGTTCTATGAGAATGAAGAGGCTAAATTCTCTAGAAACACTCATGAAAACCAGGAGCGTTCAAGGCCAAAATGAACACAACAGTGAGAACCATGATGTGTTAGAAGATATTTTGTGTGAAATCTATTGTCTTGGCTTACACAAACGTCTGAAAAATTCAAGGCATCGCGTCCATTGGTTAGCTAGTAAGTCCGATAGGTTATCACTAGGGAAGGTTC
The DNA here is from genome assembly GCA_030407325.1 of Camellia japonica. NCBI lineage: Eukaryota > Viridiplantae > Streptophyta > Magnoliopsida > Ericales > Theaceae > Camellia > Camellia japonica. Next base: position 45,306,412 of record JAPPVO010000024.1, on the reverse strand, counting down.
AAGGCCGAAAACTACCTATTCTGATGCAAGATATTTTCGACTTATACTCTTTCGATATAGTCTGCATATTGTTGCATTTCTGTTGTCATCAAATTCCATTCATGTGGGGGATTGTTAGAAATGGTTTGGAAAAATCTGGGTATATAACAGATTTTTTCCTAACTTTGGTCTATTTTTTAGGTGGGCCCTGTGCATCGATTTTCGCGGGTCAAAGTGGTAACGCGTTCTATGCCGCGTTATGATTCACGTGGTATATTTGGTTGCTCAAAACCATTACCGAGTGAATGGGAAATTGAAGCCAAAGTATGCTCCATGGAAATGGAGTTTTGGTGAAAAATCCTTAAAGGTTTGAATAAGGCTTGTCCCGCATTGATTTGGTGGGAAGTTTTGAATGGGTTTATAAGGCATGGGATTGGAACTTGGGGTGTGCCCCAAGGGGTACCCAAGTGTTTTAGAGAGGGAGGTTATGGGCAAAATGGGCTAGACCCATTGGACCCAAAAATCACCACACACGCACGCGCGCGCCGCCGCCGTCCATCCGGTCAGTCGGGCGGGCTGGGCTTGGGTGCGTGGTGTGAGGTTGGGTTGGGCTTGTCCGGCCCAATACCTATCTCTTTGGGTCAAAAATATTTGAATTTAATTTTATTTTTTGATAAAATAAAATCCAGAATTCGAATTAATTCCGGAAATAAACTGGTCCGGTTTTACTGTACACCCAAACAGGGCCCTTCCCGTTTTTGTTATCTGTTTGAATTGTGAACCCAACAGATTCAAATCTGTTTAAATTCAAAACCAAACAGGTTTCATACCTGTTCAAATAGGTTTGCACCTGTTTAATTCAAAACCTACAGCCACCAATCCATCTATAAATAGGACAACCCTCATTTGGATTTTGTAAACTCTAATTTTCGTCCTTCATAATTCTGCAAACATTCTCTTCATATTGCTGCATTATTTTCTTTTGTGAGAGAGTATAAATACTTAGTGTGTTCGTTAGGCAAACAATTTGTAGTGTTGCTATTGTTTGTAGTTGATCATTTCATCCTAGGAGATAGACGTCCACATTCTCAAAGCACCGTGGAGAGGACGAATCTGTCTTAAGGATACAGTGTCAAACACTGGACTTGGTCAGATTATTATTCAAAAATTAATCAAGTAAGTTATTTAATTTATTTTCGGTGTTATTACTATTTATTTAAATCAGATTTTAATTTTGTTTTTGTAACAAAATAAAATATGTTATTTATTTATTTCTAGTTTGATTTTTGTAATCAAACAAATTCTCTCATTTCCTTTATTTCTTTATATTCTTGTTGTTGTTTAGTACACAACAGAATTTAATCTATTTAAATACAGTGAAGATTGCCCAACAGTAGCAGTAATGACTGTAGTGGTAGTAAAATGTTTGTGGTACTTACGATAATTGTGATGAAGGTGGTAGTGGTGGCGGCGGCTAGTGGTAGCAGTAACGATGATAGTAATAGTAAAATGATGGTTGTGCATATGGCAACAATAACAATGGTAATGAAGGTGGTGGTAGCAGTGATGGTGGTAATGGTAACGGTGGCATGGTGGTGGTAGCGGTAGTAATGGTGGCAGTGGCCATGGTAGTGGTAATAGTGGTTGTGGTGGTAATAACGGTAGTAATAGCGATGGTGGTGGCAGTTGCATGATTGTGGTGGTTGTGGTGTCGGTAGCGGTAGCGGCAATGGTAATGGCGGTGGCATGGTGGTGGTAATGGTATCGACGGTGGTAGTAGTGAATTTATAATGGTGTATATTTTTGTTTATGTTTAAAATTTATAAATTCAGTTAAAAGAATTAAGTAAATTTTTTAATTTCAGTTTTCATTATTATAAAGAGGTGATTTGTGAAATTGGTTAAAAGTTGATTTTTTTTATTTTTTTTTAGTTTTTTTTTTTTTTTACCTTTTTCTTTGTAAAAAATGTAAGAAGTGATGTGATTAAAAATGAGTTAAAAACTAAAAATTAGCTTTTTACTAGCTTTCCAAATTGCCCCAAAATCTTATTTCTAAAAGCAGTTGGTTTTTTTTCCGGGCAACAATTTATTGTTTCAATAATTTAAATTATTCATTTTATAATATCTTATATATATATATATATATATATTATACAAAAAATTAGATCAATCCGATATTTACAATTTATTTATATTATTGTATTTGTCTTTAAAAAAAAAAAAAGAAGATAAATGTGCTTTAATAATCTATGATTATTGGGAATAAAATTCTACAAAATAAACGATTTGAATTATCGAAACGAAACTCGTAATGAATTTTGATAACATCTTCAAATTAGATCATGGACTGGAGGGGTGATTATTTAATGGTCTTAAAATATTGATTTATACCATTTCTCACTGGTCACTTGTCAAATTATTGTCTAAAATCATAACAAAAAGTAGTAAACTCACATCTTTATTAAGTAACAAATATCAAGTTAGAATTCCATGTAAATTTATCACAAGATTAGAGGTGTGTAAGGTATGGTTCAAGAGGTTTGAGAATAAAATTATAAATTAAACTGTGAATGTTGAATTGATAAATAATCAAATCACGGTTTGAGCAGTTTCAATTTGCTAGTTGACTGAAAAATGTTCTTAAACTATTATTAAACATTTGCATAATATATAATACTATTTTGTACAATATTTTTCATATATATAATTACTAATTTATTATAAATTTTATATCTTAAATTTATTTTATATTTATTTTTATTTTGATATTTTATTTGGAGTTAAAAAAAAAATGTCTCCAGTTTAGATTTGGGAAATGATTTTAACCCATTAGGAGTGAAACGATTTTAAAGGTGAAATATAATATCAAAATTGGGCCTGGAATGTCTCCAGTTTAGATTTGGGATAGTCCGGTCCAGTTCAACCCATTAGGTCTACTTTTGGGTTCCTTTTTGATAATTCCAACCGTTCATATTTTAGGGCCTATTGAGTACATTATCCCTGTAAAAAATTACATCAATCGGATAAATGATACTATATATTCGGATCACTTTTGTCTAAAAAAAAAATAGACGGTCAAAAAATTAACTGTTCACAAAAGAGTGATCCGAATATATAGTATCCGTTATCCTATCGACGTGATTTTTTATAGGAGTAATGTATCCAATAAATTTTAAAATGTAAATAATTTGAATTATTAAAAAAAAATTAAAAATAAATCTAATAGACAGGATTGGACCCTCCAATTCAAATGGTAAAATGGAGGCAAGCCACTGCAATCAAGATTAATCCATAATTAACCTTGAATCGGTGCCAATTAAGACGATTATAATGTGCAGTATTTTACACAGACTTATCTAAGACCACCACCACATGATTTTGTGGACCCGGGAAGCCCCTCGGTTCTTTCTAAAATGGTTGACCAATGACCAGCGAAAATGACTTGTTTGATTGATTCCACCCAAGGCAATGATGTGTAATTTGTCGAAAGCGGTGAGATGTATCATGACTGCACTGACCAGTAAATATTGGATCTAATTGTAATATTATGAGACAACATTCACTACTAAAAATTGGATTTTTTGTGACGGTATCAAACGTCTCAAATGGTCATATATCGTCGTAAAAGACTTTTTGCGACGAAACAGCGACGAAAAATGAGGGGTGGCAGAAAGGAATGTGACAAAAAGTATTTGCGACGGTTACAAACCGTCGCTTTCTTGTAGCGACGGCTAATCAATAATTTTTGCGACGGTTTCGCCTGACACAAAAAAAGGGGAAAAAACGGCATTTTTAGTGACGATGTAGATTGCTGTCGCAAAAAACCTTTTTTAGCGATGGTATTTGCCGTCGCAAAAAATATTATTAGCAACGGTCTAAAACGTCGCAAAAAAAGTAGTATTAAGTTAATACCGTATTGGCAACAGTTTAAACCATCGCAAAAGATTTATTTGCGATAGTTGAAACCGGCGCAAAAGATTGAAACTAATATGTATATGCGACAAGTTAACCTGTCGCTAATAAAATATAAGGAAATGAGAATTACATTAGCGACGGTTTATTATTGTCGCAATAAAATTATTTTTTTATAAAATCATATTTTATTAAATATTCCCTATACAAATTATTAATATTTTCTAAAATACATTCACATTCACATCCACATCCACATCCACATCCACGTTCAAAAAATCAAATACCAAGAATAATATATGTACCTTGTAACAATTGTCAACCAAATATTCTTTACAATACTAATAATTTTTATATTCAAGAACTCAAATTTTTAGTATCAAAAATAGAAATAAAAAAATAAAAACAGATATAGTGTAGCTTGTTTTGATATCAATAGTAAGCTCCCACATCGATATGCGAAGATATCACGTACTCAAAACGTTTGCATCTGCAAAAAGAAACAAAAAAGAAAAAAAATCATCATTTACAACATAATTATTTTCAAGCTTACAGAAAATGTAAAAAATTTGATATTTTTTTCAAAAAAAATAAAAAATAAATAAGATTGTAAACTCTAATATCGATATGCAAAGATATCATCACGTACTCAAAAGGGTTGCACCTGCAAAAAAAAAAAAAAAAAAAAAAAAAAAAAAAAAAAATCATTTACAATATAATTAATTTCAAGCTTACAGATGATAATACTATTAAAAATAGGCAATGATTGTACACATTGAGCTATAATCTAACAATAATCGAATAAACACAAAAAGTGTTTGTAAAGAAGAAGTTTTCATCGAGTTCCGTCTTCTCCTACAAGTCATGTGTGCCAAGTATATTGTGCGTGTCAAGTTTCGTTGACATTTGAACCTGTTTGAGCATTCTAATAAAAAAAAATATTTGTCCTATTTTGATTACCAAACAATGGTGAATGTATCTAAAGGAATAACCTTATTGTGAAAGGAGTTTCAGAGAGAGAGAGAGAGAGGGAGAGAGAGAGAGACAATATGATGTTTGCAGAGGACTATAATTCAGAAATGAAAAAACAAGTTGTATGGTTGAATCGAGCGAAAATGAGTCCCCATGGGAGCAAGAACAAGTTGCTGCACCGATGTCAAAACAGTCCATCACAGTAGGCCAGCAAGATAATGCAGCAGCAAGCACGGATACTTCAGTCTACAGACCAACAACTTCCCGCTCACTGTTCCTTAAAAAGCTCACGACCAATAATCAATCTTCTGATTTCACTAGTCCCAGCCCCAATCTCATATAACTTGGCATCCCGTAAAAGGCGCCCAGTTGGGTACTCATTAACGTATCCGTTACCACCCAGACATTGGATAGCCTGCAACATTGGATTCAAAGCCATTTTGACAGAGATAAATTTCACAAATTTACATTTTCATTTTGTTTCACAGCAGTTTTTGACTCATAGAAACTCCACACTTGTTCTTACAATAACAGTCCCAAATCCCCAAAGATTAGAGCTTCATTCGTAGATAAAAGAAAAACTAACACAGTTTCAAATGACATTCCAAATAAAGAAAAATGCAAAACAAAGAAAAAGCTAATACTAGCAAGAAGGACAAAGAAGAGCTAAACACACGACACATAAAAAAACCAAATCTGGCAATAATAAAAATATTGTTCGGATAGCTAACTTAACTGTTGTTCAAATTTTGTTCAAAATTGCAATAATTATTGTTCTTTTAATGTTTTGGCATAAATAAATAAAAAACAAAAATAAATAAATAAGAGCCTTGCCTAGACAAAGGTAAGTATCAGGATATGCAAAGGGACAGTTAAGTAGAAAGATGAATAGAAGTAGGGCTTCACCTGAAGAGCAACTTGGGTGGCTCTTCCAGCTGCCCAAAGTATAACTCCAGCACAATCTTGAAAGTTAGCATTCATCCACAAGTTGTTATAAAACTAGCAGAACAGTAATCAGTCAGGCAGATTGTGCATTGCATTCTCAAAATAGCCAAATAGTAATAACAAGAGGTGTTCAAAAAACAAAAACAGAAAAAAAGGAAAAGAAAGTACTTTGGATGAGATATTCACCAGTGTCATGGACCCTACCTGTCACGACCCAAACCCGCCCCTATAGGTTTGGCACCGTAACCGGCCAGTAATCCGAGGATTACCTACGGCCTCTGAACAGATTAACATAATATTAAGGGGCTGCGGAAGCAAATAAGAATATACAACGTCCATTGAGCTGTGCAGACTTATATGAGACAGAAAAAATTTTAAACTTTTATATACATATATACACATTATCTTTAAGTCATCATATATACACAGATTAGACCAAAAAGGAACTTAGCTCTATTTACAAAATACCCAGGACTTGGTTAACCAAACGGGAAAACAGAACTTAAACTTTAAGTTACTAAGCAATAACCACTTGACACATTTGGAACCTCCACGAGAGGCACATTAGTTGGCTGACAAGACAGATTCTAGACAGATGCCTCTAAGCCTGGCCACGCGCCTGATCACCTACATACATAAATAATACAGTAAGCTAAAGCCCAGTGAATAATAACAGAGTAAAGGGTTTAATGAATGATATCCATCACAGAGCTTATATCAGAAACACAATCTTATCAGAGACAGAGTCTTATGCATATTCAGAATTTCAAATCAGATATAGGTTCAGATACATGCTCATATTTTTATTTATATTCAGATTTTGCATAAGATCATATGTGGTACACCCATTAGCTATCAAATCAGGCAGGTCCGAAGACCACAATAGGTAGGTCCGAAGACCACAACAGGTAGGTCCTAAGACCACAACAGGCAGGTCCGAAGACCGCAACAGGTAGGTCCGAAGACCACAACAGGTAGGTCCTAAGACCACAACAAAGTTGGTACCAACGACCACAAAGGTCCATATCTTGCGCGCAAGTAGCCATGGTATTGTTACCCCCAGGCAAGGGCCATAGGCCACGATATTGTTACCCCCGGGCAAGGGCCATCCGGACTAAGGGTGCCACAAATACTTTTCAGAAAACTGGACATTCATTCATTCATTTCCAACTTATCATAGCTTTTCAAGAACCAATCATTTCGTATTATAGTATACTGAAAATACGTAACATTGAACATAACTTTACAAAGTTATTACTCACAGAGGGCTGTAGAGGCAAACCAGACAGACTGGATATATCAGATAAATCGGGCAGACAATGGCGCGTGACCTACACAAACATATAACATATACACATTGAAATACAATATTACTCCCTCGATTAAACTTGTCCTTTCAAGCCTCTAGTCTGTATAGTCCGAAGTTCTACTACGTTTATTCTTTCTCAATTAAGTAAACTGGGTTCTTAATTCACATATTCTTTCATTACTAAGTCCTTCTTTTCCAAATAGATTGATCCTTTACTTGGCTTCTTAAATAATTACCACAAGATCAATGATTCAATCCTTAACTAACTAATCTATGTTGATTAGTAGCTTATTATTCTTTATTGAGTCATAAATCATGTTTAGAATGCTTTGGAAAGAGATGAGGATAAAAACATGAACTAAGTGCAATTTTCCAAAATGTGCTGAAAATGGGTCTTCGCTCGAGCGCCACTTTGGTCGCTCGAGCGGACTGTAAAATTTGAAAAACTACTGGGAGCTTGATTTTCACGCTCGAGCGAGACTTCCCTCGCTCGAGCGAACAACGAAAATTCTGAAATTCCAAAATTGCAATTAAAGTTCAAATTTGGTATTTAAAGACTCAAAACATGTACCTTAGTATACAAACATGAAGAACCATTTATTAAAGTCATAAATTGCTAAATCATTTATTCAAAAATCATTTATTCAAAATCATGCCCCAATTGCCAAATTTAGTTTTAATTCATTTCCTCCATATCAAGTCAAATCCCAAACTCAAAGTGATTAATCTCTAAATTGAACTCCATAAATTTAACATGGCTCCAAATTCCCCTTTTTCTTTTTAGTTACATAAAATTGATTTCAAGTTCTTTCTACTTTCCTTCTAAGCATGAAATTAAAGTCATAAATTCCTTAGAAAATTATTCACATGTATGAAATTGACATCAAAATTACTAGTTTCATATTGTTATAAATTTTCCAACTAATCTCCATAATCTTAAACTCAACTTAATTCATTATCAAAATATGTTTAATTCAAATAAAATCTTAAATTACATTACATGCATGGATTAAAAATCTAATTATAAAATCAAAGCTTTATCTATCATTTGGATAAATTCTAATTTTCCATAAATTTGATGATCATAAAACATTTCATTTTTTTCTCTTCAAAATATGAGATTGAATTAATCCAAATCTTTCAAAATCCATGATGTATGTATCATTAGAGTATTAAACTTGTAAAATCTAATCATGCATGTAACAATGAAGCTCAATTTCATGCAAGATTACAAAATTAAAGTCAAAATAATTGATTTCCAATTTAATTTCCATAAATTGAACATAACTCCATTTATTCACCATCTTGCTAACTTCATCTATTTATATGAAATTGAACCCAAGTTTGACAAATTTAAGAAATCATAATTCATACTTTTGGTCCTAACTTGATTTTACATGCAAACCCAAATTTAATCTCATAAATCTTTTTACACATGCATTAAATCTAAACTTTGAAATTCTAACATGCATGTGAGGATGAATCTCAAATTAATGAAGAATGATAAAAATCAAACTCAAACTAATTAATTTCTAATTTATTTCCCATGATCATGATCATGAATTTAATTTAATTTCTTGCTCAAAACCCAATTTCTTACAAACCCATGGAATTAGTTCCATAACTTTCTTAATTTTAGCTTTTAACTAAATTATCTACAAAAATTAAGACAAATATTTACCTAAACTTGTTGAATTCTTGAGCCTTCTTCCCAATCTTCACTTTTCTCTTGGTTTTTCTTCAAAATTTCCAGCAAGGATCTAAGGGATGGAACTCTCCCTCACTCACGGTTCTGCCTTTCTCTCTTACGGTTTCCAAACAGGGCTTCCTTTATTCTTTCATTTTGTGTTTGAGCTTCAGGTTAAACCTTCACTCTCACACACAAGCCTCACCTCTTGACTTCAAACATGGCACACGTGCACTCTTCTTAGATTGCCAACACATCACATACACACACACAAACACAGATTCTCAATACACCCACACCCATTTATACCCCCAATACTAATTTAATCCAATTTAATTTATGTCTAGGAATAATTTAATTAAGTATCACTTAATCTTAATTAATTTTAATCAACATAAAATTAGTTAATTATAACTAACCTCAAATCCCATATGATTTAATTAGTCAAATTGACTTCCATTAGGGCCTAATTAAATTCTATCAATCCGAATCAGATTCTTAGTCAGACTCCCAAAAGGCTCCAAATAATAAATCGAACTTATTGCCATCATCAATTTTGATTTCCCAAATCATCTAGGCCTTCAATTTCTGATCAGACTCAAATTTTCATCAATAAATTACATATTCAAATTGGGCACATCATAATTAAATTTAATTTATAATAATCATAATCCTCAATCCTCATGACTTAATCAACTCCAATTGGGACCTAATTAATAGAATCTCAATCTTACTAAACTGAATTGAATATTTAATTAAACTCCCAAATGGGTCCGTAATTAAGATTAAATTGATTCAACTTTTTAACTTCACTTCCTTAAGCCACTTGGACCCTTAATTTCTAATTCCAAAATAAACCTTCAATAAAATCATATACGTGTCAGGTTCCGCAATTCTTATAAATCCCAAATAAATTATAATACTCGGCAATTAAATCTCAAATCCTCTTAATTAATCAAGTATTAATCATTATACGTAATGGGGTTGTTACACTACCTTCACTTCCTAATGTTAATTTTAATCCAGTAAGATGATCATAAACCCACACACTAGCAATTGTGTGCAATTCGTCACAATGGCTTCCGAAAATCCAAATGAATAACAGAAAATAGTCGGTAATGTAAGCATAGGTCATGAATCCCCTAGCACTAAGCTTTGTGCCATTATACAGCATGTTGCTTACCCTAAATTTTCCATTTTTGACATTATGAGTTATTAATGATTAAAATCAATGGATTGCTACATGGTTACAAAAATACATGCTGCCGGAAATATTTGGTAAAAAAATTAAGGGCCTAGCATCTATAGTATGATCACTATCTCATCATTGCTTTAATAGACTAGTTTTTGTTTTTGTTTTTTTTTTTTTACTTCCTGATTAGAACAAAATTGTCAACTCATACAGCTCTAATTTCAATAACAAGTGAAAATGTAACTGACACTTATAATAAACTGTTACCATTGCAAAAATAAAATAGATAAAAAATTAAAAATTAAAAAAAAAAAAACAACGGCAAGCAGAATATGATATTATGCAACACCTTAGGGTCAACTTTCCCATTGTCACAGTCCCTTGCAACGGAATACACATAAGATCTGGACAAACACAAGAATTATTTACATCAATGACATGAAAATAAGATCAAAGAAAAGTAAAACATTCCCGAATCAAGATCTTTTACCGGGAAGACTGCAACGAAGTATACATGTCAGCAATTTTCCCCTGTACATGTCAGGTCAACAACATAAGGGACAAGTTTTTTTCAAACATGTGGTTGAGAACATTAGGAAATTGGCTTGCATGTTTATGAACCTGAATAAATTGGAATTCACCAATTGGGCGTCAAACTGTTCTCGCTGCCGAATATAGGGAAGAACCACATCAAGACATGCTTGCATTAGTCCAAAGGGTCCACCCAATAAAACAAGCCTCTCCAGATCTAAACCCGACATCATAACATAAACTCCTGAAACAAAAAGACAACCAATGTACTCTGAGCTTACTAGAATTGGTTTAATAAATGAAAAATCACAAAAACAAGCAATTTAAGCTCGAACATATATATGAAACCTATAGGTTTCTAGGAAATGCAATGACACCTCCACTGATGTGATGTAAGAATTTCAAAACATCTCTAATTCAAATGATTTCCTCATGAAAAAAGGAAAGAAAATAAAGATAACAAATCAAACAACATCATCTAATACCTTTTCCTTCCTGCCCCAGAACATTTTCTTTGTCAACAAAGCAATTTTCAAAGACAAGCTCGCACCTGCAATTTTGTTGACAATCCAATTGTATATATATATACACACATCCAATTTTCGCACAAATCAAACACATACCAACACAAAATCAATTTTCGCACAAATCAAACACACACACACACACACACACACACCAACACAAATTCTTGAATTGTTTTATTCTTAATGAAAAGAGTTTCAATGAATTGATGAGCAGGGAGAAACAGACGATAGAAGGCCAGAGGAGAGCAGAGCAGAGGAAAGCAAAGGAAGGCTACATCTAGATGCCGAAGGGAGAACTGGAGTGACGCTGTTTGATTTGAGTTGATCCTGGCAATTTGCAACTCCGAACTAGGATAACTGATAATTATATGTAAATTCAAGAAGTCAAGACTCACTTCAAATTTTGGAACAATCTTCATGATCCCACTCGCAAAGTCCGGTGTGGCATTTATATCTGAGCATATTGTATGAGCTTCTTCTTGCCCCTGTTACATGTTTGATTGGTGTTGCTATGCACCTATGCATATGATCTCACCTTAAATTAAAAAGCGGTGGTACACATTAAGGACATGTCTAGGATGTTTTCATGGGTGATAAATGATTGTTTTATCTGATATGGAGAGAGAGAGAGAGAGAGAGAGAGAGAGAGAGAAGTTCTGCATGCCAACAAGCTTATATATTTACAGCTTCCACATACCTATATGGTAACAGCATTCTCATCAGTCTCCCCTGGCCTTGACACATCAACTCCCCTGATTAATCAATTATCTAGTAATTAGTTTCTCATGTGGTTGATGTGATTACAAGAATTAATAAAATTATGAAAGAATGAAATATAAAACAACTGCCATCGAGTTTATGAAAATTTAGAGATACATCTGTACTTCCATCGAATTCTATTCTTGAGCTTCTTTTCGATGAGACCAATTCCTTCAAGGACATTTGTTATATCATATATATGCCTCTTCTGTACCTGTCACAACAGAAACCCTTTAATTGAATAAAACATCACAACAAATGATGCACAGATTGGTGAATAGTATAGCTACCTGTAATGTGTCAGCAACTTTATTTAGATCAAGAATACTATCTTCAGCATGTTTGATCAGATTGATGAACTTTTTTGTTACTAGATCTAAACAAAAGTTACAATACATTGTCAGTAGTCACTTTACGGCATGTTCTTGCTCTACTTGACAAGGAATACGAAATAGAGTCAATAAAAAAATAAATCAAGATACATTTACAACCAAAAAGAAAATACTAAATTACAATTAAAAGAAAAATATGAAAATCAAAAATCAAGAAATAAAGGCTTAAGCAAAAATTATCGAGGGAGCTATCATAACAACAGGGACCAATTGGAGTAAGATTATTGCTTGAAGGAGAACCTAAAAATACAAAAATGTAGTTCAATGAAAAGTTGTAAACAAGAGGCATAGCAAATCATGAAAATATCAATTGCAAAAAAATATTTTTGTGACTATTAATAATCCTTCACATAGATATTTTGCAAAATTATAGGTATTGAGACCCAAAATAAAAGTTCAGATGGTAATACTCACCAACATTTGAAACAGGAGTTTGAGATCCAGATCTATTAGACTTTGCCATCCTTGGCGCTTTTTGTGCCTTTTCCCCTTTTCCTGATACAGGTGTTTGAAGAGGGCTGCCAACAGCTTCCACATATCCAGTACTAGGGTTCCAATCACTAGACTTGGCTGCTAAGTCTACCTTTTCACTCTTCCTCTTTAATGGCTAAAAGACACTCGTTTAGTTTTTACAATTTAATATCAGCAATATGTTTGCAAATTTAACAATACAATTATATGGAAAAATCAATTGGCATTTGATCTAATGATAATATTATCATAATGTTCATAAATATTGATTGGCTTTGAAACATAAACAACACAATCATCATAATTTTTATAAGACATAATATTACCGAGGCTTGACCATGAAACACATAAAAGCCTAGCTTTCTTACTATTGTTTCAGTTAGAAAACTCAATTAAAACTAGCCCCAAAGCCTTGGTTTCATGGCTGGATATGTTAAGCCCCAACTATAAAATCAGCATAACAGTGTAGAACTAGGAAACCCCACCAACATAACTAAGCTTTTGTCCAAAATCTGTTAAAACCAGCTGTGAATTTTAGAGATAATCTTAGTGATGTTTCATAATTTCCTTAAAATTATTGTTATCTTTCAGTTGGTAGTAGTCTTCAATAGCTTAAAGTAACCTGCAGAAAGCTTCAGAGTGGCACAAATATATCTTCCAATGGCATATTTGTCTTTCTAGCAAACCCATAAGAACTGAACAATCCTGAGGACCTTATCAGCAAATAAAGGAGCACTGTTTATAAAGAAAAAATTGTGAATCCTAAAAAATGAGTCATAAATATAAGTTGGAATAGCATTTAGATCACATAAATCAACAATGAAGCATCAACAAAACGATTATTACATCAGACCCAGTAATGAATCCCAAAAATACTAACTCGAATGACAAAACCAAGCAAGCAAGCAAATTCTTCAATTCCACAAACCCACTTCAAAATCAGAACTCAAACACAGTCTCATGCATATAGACATAAATCAAGGTTCCAACAATGAAGCATCAACAAAACAGTTATTACACCAAACCCAATAACGAATCCACAAAATACTAACTCTAATGACAAAACCAAGCATTAAAATTCATCAATTACACAAACCCACTTCAAAATCAAAACTGAAACACAGTCTCATGCATATATACACACAACAAACTCATTGAGATTTGACCACAATAGCCTCTGGTTCCTGCAACCTGAGGTCGAGGGCCGGTGAGGAAAACTGGTGGTAGTCCCTAAATGGCGGCTTCATAGAGGAGAATGGCAGTTGGCGCTTCAAAGGCAGTTGATGTTGCTATTGTGGCATGATCTGCTCCGTCGGATGATTAGCTTGCGAAATCGACATCGAAATTGAGTGAACTCAGAAAGCTAACAATTTGTTGAAGGACAGAGAGATCGATCGAGCCCTCTTTTTTGGAGGGATTTGGGAGAGAGGAATTGGGAATTGAAGAATTTGAGAAATTGAAAAAGGAGGAAATGAATCGGAGGGTGAGATCTGGATTTGTGTCATCGAAAAGTTGTGTGCAAGAGTATAGAAAGTCAATATGCCAGTGATCTCAATGTCAAACCCCTTCGATTGTGTCTCCTCGATTTCGGAGAATGGCTGCTAGTTTGCGATGGTGATATCAATGGCGGTGGTGGTCGTGTGCTCCTGTACCGACGACGGTGGAGAGAGAGAGAGAGAGAGGAGGAGGACAAAAGAGGGCATTACAAAGAGATAGAGGCGTGATAGAGAGAAAGAATGAGGACCCTTTTTTCTTTTTCTGGTCTATTAGCCACGACACAACAAAGGCCATGGCAAAAAACAATCTTTTTACGACGGAGAGGAAAAGCTGTCTCAAAAAAATAGGCCTTTCACGACGGCTAACGGTTTGCCGTTGCAAAAATCATCCAACATATTCTTTCCTCTTTTTGAGACAGAAATTGTCATCGCAAAAAGTGACCATTGGTGACGGGATATTAACCGTTGCAAAAGGTTACTTTTTGTGACAGAAAATATGCCGTCGCAAAAAGTTCCGTGGCTTATACTCCTTTTCCTAGTAGTGATTTATTGACCTAGGAATTATTTAAATAAATATATATATATATTTTTTTACTTTTTTTAAAAAAATGTGTAATATAATAGAAATGATATGATTTAAATAAGAGTTGATGTGATTTAAATAAGAATTGATGTGACTCAAATGAGATAAAAAGATAAAAAAATAAAAAAATATGCTAAAGTAGTATATGGCAAACTAGACCTTAGTCTTTTTTATAATTTTTTAGCTAGTTTTGGAAAAGTAATGGCCTTTGATAGGGCCGCGTGGAGAAGAAGGATTCATGTAGCCGACCCCATTTGATGGGACTTAAGGCTTGGTTTGGTTTGGTTTGGTTTGGTTTTGGAAAAGTAGTTAAAAGCAGTTTGTTTGACTTTTTTGAATCACATCACTTCTTTATTTTTTTTACATATTTTTTCAAAAAAAAAAATTTAAAAATCAAAAATTAATTTTTAGCTACTTTCCAAAACAAACCTTTATTGACTTTTGATGTTACTTTCACAGTCAATATCTGTTAGTGTATATTTATTTATACATACGTGAACAACACACATCATTTCATTGGTTCATTTTATATTTAGAGGAGGATCCCCATCAGTTTAAATTTTGAACTGGAGAGCGCTGTTTCGGCCGTGAGACCTATCATGGATCTCATTTCGATAATCTAAACTATTTGTTTTATCGGGTGTTTCATGTATTTTGTCAAAAAAAAAAAAAAAAGTCGATTTGATAACTGTAACTTGTTCAATTTATTGTATTTGTGGCAAACAAATATATTGTTTTTTTTTTAAACATAATTGTTGTCTATATTTTTGGTGAAAAATTGAACAAGTTACAATTATCTAATCGATTTAATTTTTTATATAGATGAAATACACGAAATACCTGACAAAATGAGTAGTTCAGATCATCAAAACAGAAATTATGGTAGATCTTATGGACCCAAACAGCATCCTCCCATCTAAAATTTAGATGGGAGAGGATCCTTCCACTTTATATTTTTATTGAGACCATTTCATTAATTTAATCAATGAGATGTTGTGTATTATTAACCTTATGTAAATAAATTTTATCTCTACATCGTGAGGAAGGCACATCAGCCTAAAATTTGTGATTTTGGCTTATCAAATGTGGAGAATTTTACAAGGACAACATGGAAAGCATGCCAGCCGCTGCATATGAACTTAGAGCATCTCCAATGATATTTGTTAAAATAGCATTATTATTGTTATAATTTGGCAATAAATAATGTTATTTTGTCAAATTATAACAATGGTGCTCCAATAGTTCACATGCTATTTTGGCAAATCTCAACCAACTTTCCCTCTAATTTTATAGGTATTATTTAGATATAAGTTTTTTAGTGATTTTTTTATTATTCATTTTTTTTGTTTTTGTGACCCTTTTAAAACATTTTTTTAAAAAAAATTAAATATTTAGAACAAGTGTGGTTTGGGCTTGTTTTACAATTTTTTTTATATTTATTTTCAATGAACAAAATAGAATGATCCAACGGCTGATTGATGAGTTAGATCTCACCCCTTGATTAAATAATAATCCAACGGTTGAGATCTATTCTCTAGAATGATCTACGCCTATCTCTCTATCTACCCTCTTTCTCTCCTACTCTCATCTCAAACTAGTCGGCTGAGACCGACCTTGCCATAAACCCCATCCATCCAAGACCGTCTGGCACACCACACCACACCACACCCGTTCTCTCTCTCTCTCTCTCTCTCTCTCTATATATATATATATATATCTGTATATTTTTTACTTTCGTAGAGCTTCACTAGGTTCTATGGATGATCAAAATGACGAGAATGTCACTGAGATTTCCTTGGATTGAGTTGAGAGGTCTGACTTCGAACTAATGGGACGAGATCAACGAGTTAGCTCAATGGCAAGATGGGATTTTCTACAGTCTCTGTGCTGCTTATGCCCTAGTTTCTTTTGTAGCCCTGGTACTCTCACTTCTACTCATCTTCTTGTATTCAATTGAATTGAATTGCATTGAATTGATGTTTGCACTGTTTGGTTGATGAGAAACAAAAAAAAAAAAAAAGAAAAAAAAAAAAAAGGGGAAAGGGATTTGTGGAACTGAAATTGAATGATTATTATGAAATCGATTTTCTAATTCTGTTTGTTTATGAAATTTGTTTTTTAGTGAATGAATTCTGTTTTTTCAACTAAATTTGGAGCCAAAAATATGTTGATATTTGATGATATGGCATGTTTCAACTTGTCAAATTTGAGAACAGAAATGGCATCTGCTATCTTTGGCAAGAAGAATAGTAGGCTATTGGAGACACCTTTTTTGTCACTTTTGCCAAATTATAGCTTTGGCAACTCCATTGGAGATGCTCTTAGGCAACAACAATATCACTCTATGAAATGCATGTCTTAGTATCTTGAAACATAGATATACACTTTGATTTTTTTTTTTTATCTATAACGATCCCGGTTTTCCCTCAATTGTTTATTGTATTCCGGACTCAGTTCCGTGGATTATTGTTGTTGTCTGTATTGCATTTCCGTCATTTAATTCTTTGTATTTGAGTTTTGGGATGTGTTGGGCAGGTTTGTAACAGATTGGTTGTGTTTAGAAACAAATAGCAACTTCCCAGATTTTGGTCTCCCCGCTCGAGCGAGACTTTTAACGGTCGAGCGGGCCCTTTTACATTTGCTCCTCTGCTCGAGCAGCCAGTTTGACGCTCGAGCGGAATTCTTCAGCCTTCAGTATTTTTTCGTAGGTCTGCAGAAACTGGAAGTGTGCTTTCGACGCTCGAGCGTCCGTTTTCACGCACGAGCGGGAGTCTGTGTCTGACGCTCGAGCGGGGTATTCCACGCTCGAGTGGACTGTGTGTATTTCAGTCCGAGAAGAAGCCATTTTGAATCACTTTTTTTGGCCCACTCTCTCTCTCTAAAGCATTCCAAAACCCTAGGTTGAGAGCTTCTCACTCTAGAATACTCTCTCTCTCTCTCTACATTTTGATCTTGATTTAGTGAGACCCAACCCTTGTGTCTTCATTAAAGTGTTGGAGCTTCTCAAGACCTCTATTTCCATCCGAATAGAAGTTGATTTCGCAACCTTTGGAGTTCACCACTTGCTTGGTTCATCTTCTCCTTTGAGCTCCGAAATTTGAGGTAGGGATATTCTACTCTCCTCTATGAGTTTTAACATAAGTGTTGGTCATTTTTTGTAAATGGTGGTATTTGGGGTTTTTGGGGGAAGTTAGGGTTTGAAATTGAAATTATGAAAGAGGGGTTTTCTATTTTTGGGATTCCAAGTATATGTGTGGTCCCTAAAATGAGGTTATTGTATATGATTGATGAAATTTGGCCTTGTGAACAATATTAAAAAAAAGGGAGAGAAAATGCCCTAATTAAGTTTTAATGATTAATTTGTATAATTAATTGGGTGAATTGTGGGAATATGAAATTGAGTTGAAAATCATGAAATTGGGAAACTATGAGTTGGAATGGTGTAGTTGGATTGATTAATCACTCACCTATGAAATTGTTGACAATTTATCTGTTTGATAAATTTATTATCTGTTTAAAAATAATTGTTTTGGGCTATTGGTGGAGGATAGTCGTGATTGTTGTAGACACTGCATGTTGATTAGGGAAAACTGAAACTAATCAATTGAGTTATGTCATTGAATATGACGGTTGAATTAACACATTGAATATGTGCCTGGATTGGTCATTGTATATGATAAAACGTTTGTATACATAGTATATGTATCTTGCTTGGGAGGAGATAGGGGATGTACTCCATGGTTTGGGAGAAGATAGGGGATGTACTCCCAAACCTGTTCGGGAGGAGATAGGGGATGGACTCCATAGATAACTAACATGGCCGGAGTGTCCAGGGTGAAAGTCTCGAAACCTTAATTACGTTTGCATAACGTAGATGATTGAAGTATTGAAGTATTAATATTATGAGATGTAGTCTCATTTTGAATTGTTGATGAATTGAAGTTTGTCTATATGAGTTGTAGCCTCATTTCGAATTGTTAATGATTGAAATGTTGTTAATATGATTTGTAGTCTCACATTGAAATATTCGAGTGAATAATGACCTATGCTTATGAATTAACTTGGGTGGATGAATAGAGATGGATTTAAGATATGGATGTACTTGTTGATAACTTTGGTAAATGGTGTAATTTGGTTTGTAAGTGTTAACCATTTATCGAATGCTAATGTTTTAGTTATTACTCATATTTGGTTTAGTATATCTTTACTGGGCTTTGGCTCACCCTATATGAGATGCCATTTTCAGGTATAGGTGATATGCCACCTCCAAGGTTGTAGCTGTAGACACCCCATTTTTGACCGCCCTTAAGACTTGGGCGTTACTGATGGTTTACTTGGTGGAGAAAGGTGTGCAGGGCCAAGGTTTAGTTTCTTCAGCAAGAAGAGAGACAAATCTCAACTTCACACCCCATTTTGGACCAAAACTATTTTGAATGGTTTTTAGACCTTAAAACCCTCTCTTTCAAAACATTTTTTTGAAATAAAGTTCCTACGATGCTCCAATGCTCGCATTTCGGTAAATGTTGTGCTTTTCGGTAAACCGAGCAAGGACAAAGTGGAGATGAATGAAAGAGAGATGAAATCTTTGAAAAATCTTTCAAAACACTTTGTTTAGGGGTTTAGAGTTGAAGAAAAGAGGAGAAGAGAGAAGAAACCTAGCTGGGGAAGAAGTTGGGTATGAATCGCTAAGAGAGAGTCGAGTGGTCCTCGCTAAATCAGGCTTATCTATCTATGCACTTGGAGTTAAGCTATGAGTCCACCACCGTTGGAAAGAAGACTTCTGGGGCTTCATTTTTCACTCAAGAATCTCCTAAAGCCGAGTCCGGATGGGGGAGATATGATTGGTTGAAGTTGGGCATCATCCCGGTTGGACCGAAACTGAGCAACCTTTACCAAAACAAGCATAACTTTTTGCACAGTTGGAATTTTGATGCGAGGTTGGTGCCATTGGAAAGATAACTTCTAGGGCTTCAATGTGGCCACATGGAAAACCAGCAAATCAGATGGCTGACCAGCTTTTTTTGGTCAAAAGTGGTTCAGCATGAATCTGGAAGGAGAGAAAACATCTGCGCGGCTTCACCGAAACGAGCATAACTTTTCTCATAGTTGTAATTTTAATGCAAGGTTTGCGCCATTGGAAAGCTAACTTCTGGGGCTTCAATTTGGACACAAGAATGACCTGAAAAGGGGTTCACATGAAGGAGTTATGTCTGTTTGAAGTTGGACCTTCAGAGCAGATTTTTTTTTCTTGCCACCGGCCATTGGTGGTCGGCCTTGATGGTCGGTCGGCACCTTTGGTGGTCGGCCTTGGTGGTCGGTCGGCCATCAAATTTTTTTTTTTTTTTTCGGCTGAAGCTTCTCCAAGAAGCTTGAACCCTTTGTTTTAGCTTCTTAAGGAAGCTTGAACCTTTTGTTTTA
This sequence comes from Camellia japonica, assembly GCA_030407325.1. Taxonomy (NCBI): domain Eukaryota; kingdom Viridiplantae; phylum Streptophyta; class Magnoliopsida; order Ericales; family Theaceae; genus Camellia; species Camellia japonica. Next base: position 45,286,240 of record JAPPVO010000024.1, on the reverse strand, counting down.
GCTTCTTGAGGAAGCTTGAATCTTTTGCTCTAGCTTCTCCAAGAAGCTTGACCCTTTTGCTTAAGCTTCTTTGAGAAGCTTTGACCCTTTCTTGAGGCTTCTCCAAGAAGCCTTGGCCCTTGGTCTTCTATAAAACAAACCCTCCTCTCCATTTGCAAGGGTTAGAAAAACCAGCTGGAGCATTGCATACAAATCCTCCATATCTCCTCCATCCAAGCTCCAAAACACCCTTGACCTTGCACCATTTGCACTACAACCCATAGCACAACACCTCCATCACTCATTGCAGAACCTTGAAGGACATTTGGAGAGGTTGAAGGCTCAGAAATTTGGACCAAAAGCTGCTGGAAAGTTGGTCTTCAAGGGTAAGTCTCTTTTCCCCTCAAACTTGCGTTTTTTTTTGCTTCATTTATAAGCCATACTTGCAAGCATTTCTGGGTTCCGACCCAAACTTTAAAGTGACTTTTTTTGAGCCCCTCTTCAACTTTGTTGAAGGGCTCCTCTCTGTTTGAGGCCATTTACTACCTCTTGTCTCCTATTTCTCTTCGTAGGGCCATTTTTGCATGCTATTTTAGCCCTACTTGTGATCATTTTCAAGACTTTCTATAAACTGTGAAGTACCTTGTTTTGAGCCCCTCTTCAACTTTTTTGAAGGGCTCTTTCCTGTTCGAGGCCATCTGCTGCCCCTTGTCTTTAATCTCTCTTTTAGGGCTGTTTTTGCATGACATATTAGCCTTATTTGTGAGCTGTTTTGGACCTCGACCTAAACTGAAAAAAATCTTTTTTTAACCTGTTCTTGAAGTTTGTTTAAGGTTCCATTTCTGTTTGGAGTCATCTCCTTCTTTGCATGCCTTATTTCTCTATGCTTTGAGCCATACATGTGAGCATTTGCATTGGCCTTGTTTTGGCCTCTTAGCCACTGAAATCCAGTGGATTTTTAGTAGCTTAGGTGCCTTCTTGAAGGCCAAAATCAGAGGGGGGTGACCCCCTCTCTCCTTGTCTTGTTTGGTGGTCTTTTGGGCCTTCCAAAGAGACCCCTATTTTGCATGCATTGAGGTCACTTTCCAGGCCTCATTCTGAGGGTTTTGAGGTCTGCCTTGGCTCTATCCAAGGCCCTTTTGGCCATATTTTATGTCTACAATGCATGTGTAGAGCAATCCCATTCAAGGCCTTTCAAAGGGGCCTTTCTTTGCATGATTCCGAGACTGATTTCAGGGCTTTTTCAGTGGGTTTTAGGACCCCCATATTCCATTTCCGGAGTTGATTTGGTCTTGCTAAGTGTCCATCTTGTATGTGCTTAAGAATTCCTTGCATAGCCCTCTAAAGGAGCTCATCATTTTTGCATGCATTGGCTGCATATCAGTGGTTATTTGGGCGTATTTTAGCATGTTTTATTCACTGGTTTTTGCTGGATTGGTGAGATTCCATATGCTTCATATACATGCCATGTAAACCATGTTTGCTAGTCAAAGTTGCATGCTATTTTAGTCCATCTTGCTAGCACTTTTTGACCATGCTCTAAACTGGAAATATGCATGTTTTGGGACTGCCTTGGCTCTGTCTTTAGACTTCATGATCAAATAATGCATACTTTGTATAGCTTTAAGTCATCGCACATGCCTAGTTTTGAGTTTCGAGGCTCACCTCATGCATCGGGTGCCATATTTCCATGATTCGGGACTATTTTGTATCATATTTCAGTGCTGAAATTTGCATGTTTGCATACCATATTCCATGCCTTGCCATGCTTTGGTAGAGTGGCATTAGTGCCTTAGGTTCGGTCCTCGGTTTGCGTGCATGCGTGCACGTATTTCGAGTGTCTCATCTTCATCTAATGGCTACTTATGTGAGTGTGGCTGAGGTCCACTCGTGTTGGTGTAAGTCCATTGTGCATTGTGTATGCCATTTCATTTCATAGCATTGTGTATGCTAGGTTGTATGTTAGCGCATTGTGTATGCCATGTAACCTTGTGCATCGTGTATGCCATTTCATAGCATTATGCATGTTAGGTTGTATCTTAGTTGCACTCATGCATATCATGCATATTGCATTGTGTTTGGGATAGGAGTTAGCCCAAGCACGGGAAACGAGGGACGTTTCGTACTCCGAGTGACAGAACGTGTCTCAATTTTCGGTCGCCGACACTCCGGATTATCCATGATGGAGTTTAGGTCTTGTCGTGTTTTCATGTGCATTCATTTCATATTGAGTCGTGCAATTCGACTCCTCGGCCATCATGCATCGAGATGCGTGATTGGTGGTACGAGGATCGAGGACTACACTCCCTGAAGGGTAGTCATGCATACATATGTGAAAATACTTTGCCATGCCCCTTTCTTGCTCTCTGTTACAGCAAATCAAGAGTCAGTAGCCTTCCGGAGCTTGGCACGCATCCCAAGAACAATTGCAAACAGAGGCTAATTGGGGCATCGCAATGGATTTCCGCGCAAGGCAACCCGAACATGCATCATTCATCATCCGGATCAGAGTTGAGGCAGTCCCTGGCTTGCATGCCAATTTATTGCTTTCCTAGTTAAATTTGTTAATTAATTAGGGTTTTGTACTTATTCGGACTGTATTATTCATTTGGGACTGTATATTATTTATTCGGACCCTCTGCGCGAGGGCAATGTTGTAATAAGTGTGCGTAAGTGTGATGTATGTCTTCCAACCCCACGTCTTTCTCCCTTTTATTTACCAGCTTATGATGGTTAGATTAGGGCATATTTCAATTAGCATACAGTATGATAGCATGTTTGCGTTCATTCATCTGTCTTGTATGCACCGGGCTCGGCGCATCATACTAACTGCATTGTATTTCAATTTCGAGTTGAATACTTGTTAGTTGTAGCATTACATGTGCCATGTTTAGAATAGCCGAGCCTATCTTAGTTGCATTTTTGCATGTGTTGCATTAGGCATTTCTGTATAGTTAGGATCATGCATGGATTTCTAACACAGCTTCTGTTTTGGCTTGGAGTACTCGGTAAGTTTTTATGCTTTAGCATCCTTGCATGCGTGTGAGTGACTGCCATGAATAGTATGCTTACCATGAGGCTATATGCTTATGTGATATAACTGCCTGAATGCCTGTGGGTGAAGGTTGGGTTATTTGAATTGGAACAATTCATCAAATGTGTGTTTTAAGCCCACTAGATAGTGGCAAAATCATGTTTTCTAAGCCCACCCGAGGGTGGCAAATCCACGTCTTAGCCTACTTGCGGGTAGCACCATCAAACCATTTTCAAACAAACAAACATGAAATGTTTTGTTCCAATTCAGACGATCCAGTCTATACTTGTATGCTGTGCGCATCACATAGTAATCTAGGCTGATAACCGGAATAAGAACATATAATGTTTTCAAAAATAGATATCATGGTTAGTAGAGGCCGATCTTTGATTGGGCGAGCGGGGGTGCTCACGAAGTGACCTTCCCCAATCGTACCCAAGTTCCCGAGCCGAGGCAACTTTGGTGATGACGGACACGTGGCCTTAGGCAACGAGTCAGGGTTTCCTAAATTTCCCAAAATAAAATATTTAGGTGGCGACTCTGTATCTGGCAAAGCAGTCCATGTTTGGCACTTCTTTTCTAAAAATCTGTTTTCTCAAAACGATTTGCCGGATTTGGACTCTTTGGTTCAGATTAAGAACCGTGACACAAATCGAGTCTGAACTGTGGCGGGGTCCCTCGTGGACTTGTTACAGTAGCTTGGAAGGTTTTAGAAGCTGAAGGCTTATTTTTGTAGTTATCTTTTGTATTACATGTAAATCAAGCCAACGGCGTAAGATGTGTAGAGTTAGAACTCTCTTTTGTTGAAACCAAGTGTTGACTTGGAAAGTTGTAAGCCCGTAGGGCATTTACTTTTGTTGTCAATATGTAATACCCTTTGTAAGAAACACTCTAATGAATGAATATATTTTACTGTCTCATGTCTATGGATATTATAAATCATTGGTTTATGTATTTATTTTAAGGGCGTGACAACTTGGTATTATAGCGTACCGAGTTTGAATACTTTGGGTACGTGAGAAGTGGTTAGTACCACAGTGGGTTCGTCTCGCTTGTTAGAGACTTAAGTGTAATGTATGTGTTTATTTGATAACATGCTTATGTGACTAGATGGATATGGAATTTAGTTTCTAGGATGTTGATTGGATCCTTGGGTTTCTGGGAGTCCTGTTGGAAAGGCACTTGATCACTGCCGTTTCTAACCGGAACTCTAGCAACGCCATGGGACGGTCATTATCCGGAAATGAAATTCGTAAGTGCTTATGTGATTATGTGCTTACGTGGAGTGAATTACAGTTGTCCATTGTATTATGACGCGAGTGAAATAGCTTCGGCACATTTGTGAATGTACTAATGTCTTTGTTACCTTTATTAGGATGTCAGGACATGGACGTGGTGGTAGGCGTGGTAGACCTAGGAGGCAGGAGATGCCTATACCGAAGGAAATTCCGGTATAGGAGGAGTGTGTTGGTCAGGCCAATGTGGCCGAGCCAGTAAGAAAGCAGGCCATGGGCGCCTTAGCCCGCGAGATGGCTGGAGCTTTGAAAGAATCTATGGACATTCTCAGGACTGAGAATCAAGTCCAGGCCCATGTAGCTGAGGCAGGGCTGTCTTTTCTGAAGAGGGAGTTTTTTCAGTCGAATCCGGACGAGTTTTTGGGCGATCCAAAAGAGCCACTGAAGGCCGATGAGTGGCTCGAGCAGATGACAAAGACGTTTGAGATGCTTGGCATCAAAGACGGAGGGTTGAGGGTGACTTTGGTGTCCTTCCAGTTGAAGGGCGACGCGGGTCAGTGGTGGAAGTTTGTTAGAGGGCGTATTGGAGGGACTTGGGAGGCTTTCGTTGATGCCTTTCAGGAGAAGTTTCTGCCTCCCACTGTTAGGGAGAAGTTGAGGGACCAGTTCTGTCAGCTCAAGCAGCTAAATACACCAGTGGCAGAATTTGAGGCCACCTTTACCAGTTTGTCGAGGTTTTCACCAGAGTTGGTGGCGACCGAGAAGCATCGGTGCTTGGAGTTTGAGAAGAAATTGAGGACCGGACTCATGTTTCAAGTGGCCAGGTCCATGACAAGGGAGTATGGGTGCCTTGTGCAGGCTGCAGCTCATCTTGAGACTATCATGCAGGCAGAGAATGAGAGGATGAGGGGCTCCAGGAGGAGTCAGGATGGTTAGGGGGACAGCAAGAGACAGAGGGGTTCGAACCCTCAACAGTCCTAGGGAGCACATTCTAGATCCACTTTTCCAGTGCCGAGTTCAGGTTCTGGGAAAGGCGGACAGGGAGACATCACTTGTTACAAAAGTGGTCAGTTGGGCCACAAGTCTCCAGCTTGCCCGCAGAGAGGAGGAGGGCAGAGAGCAGCTTCATCTTTGGCTCGTCCTTAGAGCCAGAGTCAGGGTAGAGGTCAGCCGCTCACTTGTTACCAGTGTGGACAGGCGGGGCACCTGAAGAGGTTTTGCCCACAGTTGAGTGGCACATCTGGTGCATCTGGTTTGAGGCAGACGCAGAGTTTTCAACCAGCTTAGTCAGTTCAGGCCTCGAGGGCCAATCAGGGAGCCTCTTCGGCTCAGTCTGTGCAGCAGTCTTATGCTCCAAGCGGTGAGTAGGTAGATCAGAGACCTACAGGATGCGTGTATACTGTTACAGCACCAGAGCTTGTGCCGGCTCTATCAATTGTGAGAGGTACCTTTTTGTTTTGCAACTCGGTTGCTAATGTGTTGATTGATACGGGTGCATCCCATTCCTTTATATCTGCTGCATTTGCATCTATTTTAGGGTTGGAGTTGGCGCAGTTAGCTTCTTCTATTTGTATTGTATCACCCATCGAGGGCGAGTTGATTTTGAAACAGGGGTGTCGGGGCTGTGATATAGAGGTCGCTGACCGCCGGCTTCCATTTTCTTTTATATTGATGGATATGTCGGGTTTTGATGTGATTTTGGGTATGGACTGGCTATCGTCATACCGGGCTGTTATTGATTGCTACCGCCAGAGGGTTACTGTATGTACCTTGAGCGGGGATTGTTTTCATTTCTTGGGAGATCGGGTTGGTAGAGTCTTGTCACTAGTGTATGATCTGCGAGGGTGGAGTGAGCTTAGTTGTCTTCTCACTAGCTGTATAAGTAGTGAGTGTGATGAGACCCATACTGAATTACTGAGAGTGGTTTGTGAGTACTCGGATGTCTTTCCCGAAGATCTCGTTAGTTTACCACCCCATCGAGAGATTGAGTTCTCTATTGATCTAGTGCCTGGCACGACACCGATTTCTATTGCACCGTATCGTTTTTCCCCAGCTGAGTTGAGTGAGTTGAAGATTTAACTCCAGGAGTTGCTAGATAAGGGTTTTATTCGTCCTAGTACTTCGCCTTGGGGGGCACCGGCTCTTTGCTAAAAAGAAAGATGGGGCTTTGAGACTTTGCATTGACTATCGAAAACTGAACCGGGCTACGGTTAAGAACAAGTACACTATGCCTCGTATAGATGATCTGTTTGACCAGTTAAAAGGGTCCCGTTGTTTCTCTAAGATAGACTTGAGATCGGGTTACCATCAGTTGAGCGTCAGGGAGGAGGATATCCTGAAGACGGCATTCCGTATGCAGTATGGCCATTATGAGTTTCTGGTGATGCCTTTTGGGCTCACCAATGCACTGGCTGTGTTTATGAACTTGATGAACCGGATCTTCTGGGAGTTCTTAGACCGCTTTGTGATCGTCTTTGTGGACGACATTCTGATTTATTCACCTTCTGAAGAGGAGCACGAGGAACACTTGTGAGTGGTGCTTGAGTTGCTTAGAGCCCATAAGTTGTATGCTAGGTTTGGGAAGTGTGAGTTCTGGCTAAGAGGGGTTAAGTTCTTAGGCCACGTGGTATCCGGGGAAGGGGAGACTGTATATTCATCCAAGATAGAGGCAGTGCAAGACTGGGCACAGCCTAAGAGTGTTTTTGAGATCCGTAGTTTTCTGGGATTTTCCGGTTATTACCGTCGGTTTGTAAAGGATTTCTTTAGGCTAGCTTCACCGTTGACTGGATTGACGCAGAAATGGGTCAAGTTTGTATGGAGTGAGACTTGTGAGGAGTTGTTCCAAGAGCCTAAAGTTAGACTTACCACCGCTCCAGTTTTGATTATTCCAGAGAGGGGTTTGGGTTATGTAGTGTATTGTGATGCCTCACGAGAGGGTTTGGGTTGTGTGTTGATGTAAGAGGGTAAAGTAGTCGCCTATGGCTCGCGGCAGTTGAAAACACTTTAGAGAAACTACCGTACTCATGACCTAGAGTTAGTAGCTGTGATCTTTGCCTTGAAGATTTGGAGGCACTACCTATATGGTGAGAGATTCGAGGTGATCTCGTATCATAATAGTCTGAAGTATCTATTTACATAGAAAGACTTAAATCTGAGGCAAAGGAGGTGGATGGAGTTCATAGAGAATTATGACTTTGAGTTGCATTATCACCCAGGGAAGGCTAATGTTGTGGCCGATGCCCTTAGTAGGAAATCTATTGGTGATGTGGCTTGTATTGCTATCCGAGAATGGGAGATGTTGGGTGCTCTTTGCGAGTTTGACTTACTTCTGGGTGAGTCTGTTGAGTCTGCAGCCGTGTTTTCTGTGGTTGCACAACCTACGCTTGTGAATCGAGTGTTAGAGGCACAGAGGGGTGCCTTTGAGGTAGAATCCCTTCGGAAGAAGATCTCCAGTGGAAAGGTTGAGAAGGGTTTGACTGTGTATCCTGACCTGAGTGTGAGGTACCGAGACCGCTTGTTTGTGCCGGAGTCTTGCCGAGAGGAGGTACTTCGAGAGTTTCACCATTCACACTTTGCGGTGCATCCGGGAGGTACTAAGATGTATCGTGATTTGGGTTGCCAGTTTTGGTGGCGGGGTATGAAGAAGGATGTGGCAGTTTTTGTATCTAAGTGCCTTACTTGTCAGCAAGTGAAGGCCGAACATTAGAGGCCAGCGGGTTTGTTGCAACCCTTGCCTATAGCCAAGTGGAAGTGGGAGCATGTCACGATGGATTTCGTTGTAGGTCTTCCGAGGACTCAACGGGGTAGTGATGCTATTTGGGTGGTCGTAGACCGGTTGACTAAGTCGGTGCACTGTATTCCTATGCGCGTAAAAGATTCGGTAGACCATCTTGCCGACTTGTATATCTAGGACATAGTGAGGCTGCACGGAGTCCCAGTGTCGATCGTCTCAGATAGAGATCCGCGCTTTACTGCTAGGTTGTGGCAGAGTTTGCAGAGTGCCTTGGGCACTAAGTTGACCTTTAGCACGGTTTATCATCCTCAGACTGACGGGCAGTCCGAGCGTACCATTCAGATCCTTGAGGATATGCTTCGAGGTTGTGTCCTTGACTTTAGGGGGTCGTGGGAGAGACATTTGCCCTTAGTGGAGTTTGCCTACAACAACAGTTTCCAATCGAGTATTGGTATGGCACTGTTTGAGGCCCTGTATGGCCAACCGTGTAGGTCTCCAGTGTGTTGGGCTGAGGTGGGTGATGCACCTTTGTTGGGCCCGAAGTTGGTTCAGGAGACTACGGAGAAAGTTGAACTTATCCGTAAGAGACTTGTTACAGCCCAGAGTCGCCAAAAGAGTTACACCGACCGTAGGAGGAGACCCTTGTCATTTGAGGTGGGTGATCACGTCTTTCTGAAAATATCACCTAGGTGGGGTTTGATGAGGTTTGGGAAGAAGGGGAAGTTGTCCCCTCGGTTTATTGGCCCTTTTGAGATCCTTGAGCGGATTGGGGAGGTTGCATACCGTTTAGCTTTATCGCCGCAGTTGTCCGGAGTGCATGACGTGTTTCATGTTAGTATGCTTCGGAAGTACGAGCCGGATCCATCGCATGTATTGGATTGGACCGACTTAGAGGTAGATGAGGAGGCCTCGTATGAGAAGAGACCGGTGCGGGTCTTGGATAGGCGGGACCAAGTTTTGCGAGGCAAGACGATACCCTTGGTGAAGGTCTTGTGGAAACATCACGTAGTGGAGGAAGCCACTTGGGAACGCGAGTTAGAGGTCCGAGGGAAATATCCGAACTTGTTTGTTAATGTTTGACCTTGTATTGAGAATTTTGTTTTGTTGGTAAACTCTAAGAACATTGTATATGTCTTGGTTCATGAAAATATTGAAATTGTTGAATACATTTCGGAACTATGAGTTTAATTTAACATTGCATATGTTGAATGTGTGGTAAAAATGTAAATATATCATTAACATTGAATATGTTATAGAATGGTGGAATATATGTGTTGAAATTGATGAATTTCAAAGGAATGCATGTTGATAATGCACATTGAGCTATATTTGTAAATTGTCCTCTTGAAAAGAGATGAAATGATCAGTAGTGGTTTATGTTGTTAAAGGTTGTATTGTAATTATGTTGAGAATTGAAAAGACCACAATTTTGAAACTTATATCAAATTTCGGGGACGAAATTCTTTAGGGGGGGAGGTTATAACGATCCCGGTTTTCCCTCCATTGTTTATTGTATTCTGGACTCGGTTCCGTGGATTATTGTTGTTGTCTGTATCGCATTTCCGTCCTTTAATTCTTTGTATTTGAGTTTTGGGATGTGTTAGGCAGGTTTTGTAACAGATTGGTTGTGTTTAGAAACAAATAGCAACTGCCCAGATTTTGGTCTCCTCGCTCGAGCGGGACTTTTAACGGTTGAGCGGGCCCTTTTGCATTTGCTCCTCCGCTTGAGCGGCCAGTATGACACTCGAGCGGAATTCTTCAGCCTATAGTATTTTTTTGCAGGTCTGCAGAAATTGGAAGTGTGCTTTCGACGCTTAAGTGTCCATTTTCACGCTCGAGCGGGAGTCTGTGTCTGACGCTCGAGCGGGGTGTTCCACGCTCGAGCGGACTGTGTGTATTTCAGTCCGAGAAGAAGCCATTTTGAATCACTTTTTTCGGCCCACTCTCTCTCTAAAGCATTCCAAAACCCTCGGTTGAGAGCTTCTCACTCTAGAATACTCTCTCTCTCTATATATATATTTTGATTTTGATTTAGTGAAACCCAACCCTTGTGTCTTCATTAAAGTGTTGGAGCTTCTCAAGACCTCCATTTCCATCCGAATAAAAGTTGATTTCGCAACCTTTGGAGTTCACCACTTGCTTGGTTCATCTTCTCCTTTGAGCTCCGAAATTTGAGGGAGGGATATTCTACTCTCCTCTATGAGTTTTAACATAAGTGTTGGTCATTTTGTATAAATGGTGGTATTTGGGGTTTTTGGGTGAAGTTAGGGTTTGAAATTGAAATTATGAAAGAGGGGTTTTCTATTTTTGGGGTTCCAAGTGTATGTGTGGTCCCTAAAATGAGGTTATTGTATATGATTGATGAAATTTGGCCTTGGGAACAATATTTAAAAAAAAAGGAGAAAATGCCCGAATTAAGTTTTAATAATTAATTTGTATAATTAATTGGATGAATTGTGGGAATATGAAATTGAGTTGAAAATCATGAAATTGGGAAACTATGAGTTGGAATGGTGTAGTTGGATTGATTAATCACTCACCTATGAAATTGTTGACAATTTATCTGTTTGATAAATTTATTATCTGTTTAGAAATAATTGTTTCGGGCTATCGGTGGAGGATAGTCTTGATTGTTGTAGACACTACATGTTGATTAGAGAAAACTGAAACTAATCAATTGAGTTATGTCATTGAATATGATGGTTGAATTAACACATTGAATATGTGCCTGGATTGGTCATTGTATATGATAAAACGTTTGTATACATAGTATATGTATCTTGCTTGGGAGGAGATAGGGGATGTACTCCATGGTTTGGGAGAAGATAGGGGATGTACTCCCCAACCTGTTCGGGAGGACATAGGGGATGGACTCCATGGATAACTAACATGGCCGCAGTGTCCAAGGTGAAAGTCCCGAAACCTTAATTACGTTTGCATAACGTAGATGATTGAAGTATTGAATTATTAATATTATGAGATGTAGTCTCATTTTGAATTGTTGATGAATTGAAGTTTGTCTATATGAGTTGTAGCCTCATTTCGAATTGTTAATGATTGAAATGTTGTTAATATGAGTTGTAGTCTCACATTGAAATATTCGAGTGAATAATGACCCATGCTTATGAATTAACTTGGGTGGATGAATAGAGATGGATTTAAGATATGGATGTACTTGTTGATAACTTTGGTAAATGGTGTAATTTGGCTTGTAAGTGTTAACCATTTATCGAATGCTAATGTTTTAGTTATTACTCATATTTGGATTAGTATATCTCTACTGGGCTTTGGCTCACCCTATATGGGACGCCATTTTCAGGTACAGGTGATATGCCGCCTCCAAGGTTGTAGCTTGGAAGGTTTTAGAAGCTGAAGGCTTATTTTTGTAGTTATCTTTTGTATTACATGTAAATCAAGCCAAGGGCTTAAGATATGTAGAGTTAGAACTCTGTTTTGTTGAAACCAAGTGTTGACTTGGAAAGTTGTAAGCCTGTAGGGCATTTACTTTTGTTATCAACATGTAATACCCTTTGTAAGAAACACTCTAATGAATGAATATATTTTACTGTCTCATGTCTATGGATATTATAAATGATTGGTTTATGTATTTATTTTGAGGGTGTGACATTATCTCTGGAATCCTGGTACGTAATACGTTTATCCTCTCTTGCCATGCTATATCTACGTATACTCTGCTTTCTTTGTAACTAACCAACTAACTAACTGTATATTTTTATTCAGAATATCTGTTACTATTAAATCAATGGCCGAAACTACTACTACAATAACAACACCTCTGCACAACACACACTGTAACGCCCCCCAAAATATTACAATAATGATAACTCATATGCGGAATAAATATGAGAAACAACATACTTTCATACATCAGAGTTCACTGTTTCACAACCAGTTAAATGCCATTTAGGCTTACATTTTTCCAAGTCATTGCTTGGTTACACAAATTGAGTCTCGCTTATTACATCTTAAGCCCTTGGCTTTACAAATAGCAAACATACACACATAAAGCATAAATAAGAAGCTCTTGCTTCCTGAAAGTCCATCCATGCTATTGCCTTGGAGGAAACATCTCACCTGCACCTGAAAAATGATATTCTCGTATAGGGTGAGCCAACAGCCCAGTAGAGATAATCTAACACAATATATGAAGTTTAGCAAAGGTATAAATACCACGTGCATAAACAATACCGATATGGCCGTATCCACGAGGCCTACGTATTTATATGCCACTAAGGCCAATCTCATTCTATTTTCCATCAATTCATTTCCAATTCATATATATACTACTTAATTCATGAGTTAAATTCATTATCTTTCAACAACCAAAATGAGACTACAACTCAATGGTTCCCAATTATGCAAACACCATAATCACTTCAAATCTGCCATTTTACGGAAATTTCGTCCGCGGGAATCGGCACCCATGTATATATATACATATATAATTTTGGGTCTTTCACCCAGGACACTCTGGCCAGCTTGCTTTACATGGAGTCCATCCCCTTTCTCCTCCCAAACAAATATACATATGCAATGTATTTATAAGCATAATGATATATGGAGTACATCCCCTTTCTTCTCCCAATAAACATACATATACAATGTATTTATAAACATGGTCACATACGAAGTACATCCCCTTTCTTCTCCCAATAAACATACGTATACTACGTATTTATAAACATGGTCATATTCAATGACACCAACAATAGATTAGCATTAAATTGCCTAATCCTCATGCAATTTCTACTACAATCATGGTGTAGACATGCCAGAACGTCACGGCTCCGCGTGCGAAGGCGCGAAATCGTTTTGTTCATTAGCTACTACAGTTCGAACTCAATATCACGGTTCTGAATCTGATATCACAAAGTGCAATGCAAGACCGATAAATCACCAAAGAGTCCAAATCCGGCAAATCGTTTTGGAAAACTGATTTTAATAAAGAAGTGCCAAACATGGACTGCTTTGCCAGATACAGAGTCGCCACCTAAATGTTTTATTTTGTAAAATTTAGGAAACTCTGACTCGTGCCTAAGGCCATGTGTCCGTCATTACCAAAGTTGCCTCGACTCGGGAACTTGGGTACGAGAGGGGAAGGTCATGCAATGAGCACCCCCGCTCGCCCGATCAAAGGATCGGCCTTTACTAACATGATATTTTGTTTATGAAGACACATGCGTTCTTATTCCGGTTTATTAGCTAGCTTTACTACGTGATGCACACAGTACACAAGTATAGACTAGATCGTCTAAGTTGGAACAAAACATCTCATGTTTGTTTGAAAATGGTTTGAAGGTGCTACTCGAAAGTAGGCTAAGACGTGGATTTTGCCACCCTCAAGTAGGCTTAGAAAACATGATTTTGCCACCTCAAGCGGGCTTAAGACTCGCATTTCGATGAATTGTTTCAATTCAAGCAATCCAACCTTCATCCACAGGCATTCATGCAATTAAACACTTAAGCAGTTAGCCTCATGGCAAGCATGCTATCATGTCAACACTCACACTCATGCAAGATGCTAAAGCATAAACACTTACAGTGTACTCCGAGCCAAAACAAAAGCTAGTTAGAAATCATGCATGATCCTAGTTCATGTTAAAATGGCTAATGCAACACATGCAAAATGCAACTAGAAATAGGCTCGGCTATTCTAAGATGGCATATGAAATGCAACTTGATAACATGCTATTGGACATGTATTCAAGTAAATGTATTGAAACACAATGCAGTTAGTATGATGCGCCGAGCCCGATGCATGCAATACAAATGAATGATGCAAACATGCATAACATAAGGATGCTAATCAAAACATGACCTAGAACTAACCATCGTAAGCGGTTAAGTAAAAGGGAGAAAGACGTGGGGTTGGAAGACATTCACACACTCACGCACACTTATTACGAAATTCGCCCTCTCGACGGAGGGTCTGAATGAATAATACAAACCAACTAATTAACTAACTATCCTACCTAATTAATTATTACAAAACCCTTAACTAATTAAACAAATTAATTAAGTTACAAAACCAGCTAAGTAAGAAACTAAAACAGGCTGCCACAGCTCTGCCTCGAAGTGATGAATGATGCATGCTCGATCGCCTCGCTTGGAAATCCGTTGCCATGCCTCATGTTGCTTCTGTTTGCATTGTTTTGCATCTCTGAAAATTGTACAAATCTCCAACACACTTCTGATTCACCCCATGGATATGCTGAGAGGCCATCGGCCAAGAGATGAGGGTCATCGACCACTTATGAGTCCATCGGCCAAACATTGATAGCCGATCGGCAGCCAAAATGGCCGGTCGGCCACTGATTTCTGCAAACTATTCCTTTTGCTGCAGCAGAGTATAAATAGAGGCATGGCAATACATTTACAAGAAAATGTTGTGCAACTACACCCCTTATCATGTTTGAAGCTCAAATGAGTGTAGTGCTCGACTCTCGAGCCATAAATCGCGTATTTCGATGCATGATGGCCAAAGAGGCCGACTCGCACAATTCAATGTGAATGAAATGCACAAAAACACATAAGGGACCTTAACCTCTATCATGTTTGATCAAGAGGCAAGGCATGCACACACAATGCAATGCAACAAGCATGCAAAATCATGCAATGCAACAAGCATGCAACAACATGCAATGCACCAAGCATGGAATAACAACAAAATGGAGCAAGCATGCAACAACATGCAAAGATGAACAAGCACGCAACAACATGCAAAGATAAGCATGCAACAACATGCAAAAAGGAACAAGCATGCAACAACATGCAAAAGATGGACTTAAACCAAAATGGACAGACCTCAGCCATGCCCAAATCAGTGGCCAAAGTGATGAATTGAAGACATGAAATGCAAGACAAGCATGCGCATGTAATGGTCTAAGAATTAAGGCGTAAAGAGGACAACTCTCAAGAACACTTAAAGAGTGAAAAGCATGCAAGTGTGACAACACTATAGGCCCTGAAATCATGCATGGAATGGTGCCAAACCACTCCAACAAGACAAGCATAGCATGCAAGAAAGTTCAAAACTCGAAACGAGCAAAGGGACTTAAGCCATGGCCATGCAAAACAAGCCCCAACGGGGCAAAGGCATCCAAAACAGTCCCAAGGCAGGACAATACAAGACCAAAAGCATGCTTGAACCTAGCCAACACAAGCTAGAAGAAAAAAAAACCAAAAGCATGAAGCATGCGAGGCCACAAAGGGGTATTACACTACACCTATCAAAACCAAACATGGCATGACTTAACCAATAAAAATCAGAGTTAAGGCATGTCAAAATAAGCCCAAAAACCCACTGAGATAGCATCCCAAAGGCCTAAACATAGAGGCATGCACAATGATATACTCTTAAGGCATGAAACACCAACTCTTCAAAGCATTGAAAGGATGACAAAGGCAAGTGTTTGACCATGAAACATGCACTGAAATATCATTTCGAATGATGCCAAATCATGAGAATAGTCTAAGTAACGCATGCTAGTAACTTGGACACTCAAAGCTAACAAGCTAGATTGAACCACGGCTATACAAAACAACGCATGCATGACTAAAACAATACAAATTAGAGCTTAAGCATGGTAAAACAAGGCTAAAAGCTTCTTTGAGTTGAGCCAAAACATGCAAGAATGATGGTCCAAACACAAGATGCATGTTAAGGCAATAGAGAGGATTACACTACAAGTGCATGGTGCATGTAAAAGGCTATCAAGCCAACCTCAGACAGAGGTATAGCATGGCAAAATAACACCAAATACTTGCTGAAATGGAGCGAAAACAAGCTAAGCAAACATGCTACTATTATGAGCCATTTATACTAGCATACAAGACACCAGGAGAGGGGATGACCCTCTCTTATTTGGGACCTCAAAACCACCTTTCCACCACTGAAAATCCTCTGGATTTCAGTGGTGAGAAGGTTCAAACAAAGTGGTCCCAGTAGCTTCAAAAAGCAAGGCCAAACAAGGCCTAAGAGGGGGTAGACTACCCCAAACACAAAAGTGACCTTAAA
The DNA here is from genome assembly GCA_030407325.1 of Camellia japonica. Lineage (NCBI taxonomy): Eukaryota > Viridiplantae > Streptophyta > Magnoliopsida > Ericales > Theaceae > Camellia > Camellia japonica. The sequence goes on along the minus strand of JAPPVO010000024.1, from coordinate 45,270,221 downwards.
CAAACACCACAAGCATGAAAAATCAGAACTTTTTTATAGTAGAAAGTTAAGCTTAAATCAGCATGCAAATAGGTCAAAAAGCTAAAGCCAAAACAAGGGATTAAAAGGTAGTTTACTCACCCTTGAAAAACACCTTCAAGAACACAACTCCAGCACTCTTCTTGGATCAAAACCAGTCCAAAACAACCAAAAACAACCTCAAGAAGCCTCAGCAACAAAATGATGGTGTTCTAGTGGGTGCTTTAGTGCAAAAGTATGAAGAAATTACACTTTTGAGCTCAAACTCACACAAATATAGAGAGAGAGGGAGCAATATATAGAGAGAGATATAGAACTTGTATCTCAAGATTTCAGAACCTCTGGAAAGGGAGAGGGGTCTCCCTTCTTATAGAATTTCAATTCTCAAGCTTGTTGAACAAGCTTGAGTCTCGATATAATCCCTCCATACACGTATATGGAGGATGAGAATTGTGCTCACCAACTGTCATAGCCGACACAAAAATATCTGCAAAAGCAGGTGGAAAGGTCTCGGCTAGAAAATATGGTCGATCGACCAAACAGAGTGCCGATCGATCAAAAAGAGTGCCGATCAGCCACCACTTATGGCCGATGGCGCAAGGCCTTAGCCGATGGGTTGTGGGGATGGCCAACAAGCCACCCCCTTCCCTCAGAAGCAAAAACCACAAGTCCTTGGTCCATAACCAAGCACAAAACAAACAAATTGAGAGATCCTAAGGCAAGGCGCGCAGCTGAGACCTTCGGGAACTCAAAACGAACACGAGCATGGATGATCATCGAGTGTTCAAACGATGACGTCCAAGTCTTGAGGACTGTCAAAAATGGGGTGTCTACAGTTGCCCCTCTTTGATAGAACTCGAAAGTCATAAGATGACGGGAGTGATTGTCAAAGCCCAGAGACGACCCATTTTCGACAAGGTCGAAGACTTAGACAAACATACAAGATAACAAAGAGATGCGCCCGCAGGCAGGGGCAAGATGCAAATGACAAGCACAATGCCGAACATAACTTATGATCATGCAAAGAGAGCTGTAATGAAGCATAACATGCAAAATAAATGCGACATTTTAAGCAAGCGAATAAGAAATAACAGTCCTACACATTCCAACAGAAAGGATGCAAGAAAATTATGCAATTCTCACTGCGTCTCACGCTGAGAAGATTAAAAGCAACTACCAAGAAAACCCGGAGTCTCAAACACAACATCTCTCAGTGTGACAAACGCAAGAGAGGAAAGAGAGCATCTCTCAGTGTGGCACACGCATGAGAGGAAAGGACTATGCAAGAAAGCACAATCATCCAAACGCGTGTCAAACGCGAGAGGAGAGAGATACGTCCAAACGCATGCCAAATGCGAGTGGAGAAGGGTTGCGCAAGAAAGCGCGATGCACATAACAGTGCGAGTACGTCCAAACGCGGCACGCGAGTGAAGAAAGGTTGCAGAACACATGACGAATGCGATCATGCGAATACGTCCAAACGCGGCACGCGAGTGGAGAAAAGTTGCAGGACGCATGACGAATGTGAAAATACGGATACGTCCAAACACGGCACGCGAGTGGAGAAAGGTTGCACGATACGTGACGAACGCGAACATGCAGATACGTCCAAACGCGGCACACGAGTGGAGAAAGGTTGCACGACGCGTGACGAACGCGAACATGCGGATACGTCCAAACGCGGCATGCGAGTGGAGAAAGGTTGCACAACGCGCGACGAACGCGAACATGCGGATACGTCCAAACATGGCACGCGAGTGTAGAAAGGTTGCACGACGTGTGACGACGCGAACATGCGGATACGTCCAAACGTGGCATGCGAGTGGAGAAAGGTTGCACGACGCGCGACGAACGCGAACATGCGGATACGTCCAAACACGGCACGCGAGTGGAGAAAGGTTAGCAGACAAACAGAACCGGAACTTCTCGAAAGAACCGCACATACAATAATGTCTGGTCGTGCCAGCTTCAAATGTACCGTACATACAATATCGCGCCTGCAAAAGAAAGAAACTCAATAGGTACAATAGAGTAGAAACACATGTAGGTAGAACGCGCATAACAATGCAGGTGAAGTGTGCATAATAATGCAAATGAAACAGGTTGCATGACAATGCGAGCGAAACAAACGCATAACAATGCAGGTGAAGTGTGCATAACAATGTACGTAAAACGTGCGTGCCAACACATATAGTGTGTGCATAACAATGCAAAAGAGATGTGCATGACATTGCAAACAAAATGTGCGCGACAACGCATATAGTGTGTGCATAATAATGCGAGGAAGGTGTGCATGACAATGCAAATGAAACGTGCGCGACAACGCATATAGTGTGTGCATAACAATGTGAGGAAGAGAGGCACATGTTCAACGTAAGCATGGTAAAGGCATGTTACTCGTGACATTGAGATGCAACTTCAAAGCAAGATGAGGCATGCTCAATGCAAGAGCGAAAGGACGTATAACAAGCGCACTTATTACAAACATGTAAAACATTGTAATGCAAGGCATCCAAAGCAATTTTCGAATATCGCAATATACAAAAGGATATGAAAAAGGATACAACTCGTGCATACCAAGCATCGCACACGGAAGATACGGTTAGAGGCCACCACGGGGGCCATTTAAGCTTCAAAAGTGTACTTTCTTGCACTTTCTTGAGAGGTTAGCGTATCAATCAACAGAATCGACCCAAACAAGGGTATTGGAGGTGCATCGACCATAAGGGGAGGCCATCGGCCATCCATCGGCCACAAAAAGATCTTATCGGCCAACTATTTAGCCGATCGACTAATAATTTGGCCGATCGGCCAAAAATGGCAAATTTGGGGTAGTTTTGACATTTTGCCTCGGGTCTTTAAATATAGGGTTCCAAACCCTATATCCTCACTTCTCCCTTGCCGAAAATGCTTGCTCTCTCTCTCTAGGTCATTTTCCAACCTTAGATCCGAGCTTTTCCCTTGTTTTCGAGCCTCCCATGACTTCTGATTCGCGAAAACCTCTTCGTTCCAAACACTTTGAACCGAACGAAACACGATTTCGGTGCCCCATTCTCGATTTCCACCACTTGGGGTTTGTTTCCCCGAGTTTACCTTGATTCCCGTGCCCTCTTCTGAGCCTTGTCATTCTCCTCCGTTTTTACCCCTTGGGGTTGACTTTCGGTTGACTTTTTGCATTTTCACCCATTTTTCACACTTTCGACCACTTGTGCACTCTTCTCGAGATGGCAGACGATATTCCACGGGGTGGGACTCCCCTAGAGATGGACACGGATCCTGAGGTCGAGCTCCTGCCTCTTAGCGTTTGACCGTTCGACCGTTCGACATACCGACCAGCGATACACATACTGCCTCCTGATAGCATCCGCCAGTTCAAGAGCTACGCACGAGGTGCGCCGTTGGAGCTCTTGCTACGTGAGCCAGAGTCGCACCTTTCCTATGGCGCCGTTGAGGTATACTCTTCCCCTCTTTTACTTTCTGTAATGTAGATCAGATATCTTGAATAGCCAATTCTGTTTTTCAACTGAATAACCCAAACACACTGATACATCATATGCTTAGTTCACCTAGAGCACAATCACACGATATCTGTGTCAACTCGAACACATGCACACACACTACATTTTCATCAACTCTGAACGCATTCAAACACTGTATATCTAATATTACTTCGCATCTGTTTGTCTTTGAACACAAGGAGATTCCCATGCCTTCTGGGGGTATGGGAACACCATTGCCCGAGGTTGGTACATGGAGCTGCCTAATGCGGTTCGTTATATCGTTGATAAGGCCAGCTTCGGCATTTTCTGCATGGGACTCTCGCACCTCACTGCGAGTAGGCCCCTTCTAGGTGCACTGGTGGAGAGGTGGTGGGACACCACCGATTCCTTCCACCTTTCTGCTGCAGGGGAGATGACGATGACTCCCTTCGACTTCTCCATGTTCACAGGCATCGGAGTAGAGGGTGATCCGATCCCCTTCGATACTGACTTGGACGAGTGGGACGCTGCCCAGATCTATTTGCTTGGCGCTCGGCCACCTCTCTCCCGTCCAGGGTTCGTGAGGTATTCTTGGTTCGAGGACCATTTTCGGATACAGACGCCTACGACTCGCGAGGAGATGGAGCAGTACACTCGAGGATTCATTATGTTCTTGCTGGGCACCACCCTATTGACCGACCGGGTGAACACTGTTGCTCTTTATCTGCTGAGAGCGCTAGTGGATGTGACGCGGATCCGGCGCTACGACTGGGGCGGCGCTGGCCTAGCCATACTCTACGGATACATGAGCTCTTCCTCTCACCGCAGCGGACATCTACTTGGGGGCTACTGGCGAGCCTGGGAGGTACATTTTCCCTTTCTGTTTTACAGTTTTGCCTTATACTATCTGTACACCACACACACTGCATACATGCAATCTGCTTTACACTGGCTGTACACTACACAAACTGCACACATGTAATCTGCTTTACACTGGTTGTACACTGCACACACTGCACAATACACTGCACACCATTCTCTGATTTCTACTTTATCTGCATACTGCCTTACTGATAAGCCTACTCATTTTTACCCTGTTACACTCTGTAGTTGTGGGTGTATGCCTACTTTCCGAGGCTTGCCCTAGTGCTGGATGTGGAGACGCCCCCCACAGTTCCATACTCTCATCGATACGATGTGAGGTGCGAGCGGAGGCCGAGGGAGTCTTTCCTATTCTTCCGCCGATACTTCGATACCATTACCGCAGCAAAGGTATTTCAAACATTACAGTTTATTTAAGCTTCAGTTTACGTTGCACTTTCAATAACAGATAACAAACTGTATATCCTGTCATTTGCAAATCACCTGGCAGCCTTGGGCTGTGTTGCCGAAGGCAGTGAGAGAGCAGTACACGGGTGCTTAGGAGACTATCCGGTTCAGGATTTTGCTGGAGGGTCCTGTCTGCTGGGCTTAGTATTTCGGGGAGAGCTTCTTGCGGCAGACCCTTGGCGTGCCCGAGCAGATAGTCCCGAGGCCACCTCCTACCCATACGAGGGCCATCGAGAGGTACACTCTGGAGGAGATGATGGATTTCACGATAGGCTGGGATTCTGACCTCTTCAGAGATGAGGACGACTACACCGAGTTCATCCAAACCTATCTCATGCGACCTTCGACCGGTGCTCGCCGAGCTGAGAGGGAGAGGCCTGCAGCGCCAGCCGGAGGAGCAAGAGTATCGAGGGCGTCTCTGGCCCGCGACAGGAGTGGGTCCCGGAGGGGACAGGGAGTAGAGTGGCCAACGCTGCCCACCACCATGACATGCCGAGGACAGGGTGGGGAGACTTATCAGATACCCATCGCTCCTCCTCCGGCTTCGACCCTGGTACGTACTATACTTTTCATTCTATACAGTCATTTCATTTCAGTTGATATTCCGCGGAATACTAAATACTTCAACACTTTTGCAGGCTTCGATTGAGTACACTAGTCAGTCTTTGGAGCTGATGGCCTCAGTGATGGGGATGCTGCAGAGGAGCATTGACCTACTGACCATCTATGGTATCCCGGTAAGTTCCTTCAAACTCAGTCCCAAAACTTTGCACAATCTGTTCCATACATAATCTGATGCATTACATTATCAACAGGACATTCAATACACTGCACTGACATACCACTCACGGCACTGACACACTGTATCTCATGTACTGTTCACATCATTCATACACTGCAATCATACACTGTATTTGACACCATACTTGACTTTGCATAGCATAACTGATACATCTACCAATTGTTATTTTCAAGCCCCATTCCAGATTCCGGCCGTAGGGGGTGCTCCAGCAGGACCTTCAGCGCCTCCAAGAGTAGCAGGGGGAGCCAGACAGGGGATGACGATACATAGCCGAGGCAGGCATAGACGCACTCGCTCTGGGAGTAGTTCACGGGAGCCTTCCCCGGATGATGACGAGTCTGATGCAGAGGCAGAGTCATCTCAGGATGAGGCCAGAGATGGCTCAGACAGCGGAGGTGATGGCGGCGATCCTGGACCTTCATCCAAGAAGAGGACGAGGACGGACTCCCGTACTTGAGGCGATTGGCACCGATCCAGACATTTTGCTGCTTTTCTCTTTTTTCTTTATTCAGACATTTTGTTGTTTTTCTCCTTTTTTGCTTTATTTTCCTTTTTACTAGTAGTTTTGCACATTGTACTGCGTCAGGCAGATTTTATTTTCTTCAAAACTATGTACTTTTGCAAAAGGAAAACATGATGGAATGAAACAGCTCTTTTTGTTGAAAAAGTGTTATATTTGTACATTCTATGCATCGCATCGCATTACATAACAATGTAAATGAGATTGAACTTTGTTTTGAAAATCAAACACTCGAATTGCATTAATCAGGTAGTGAACCAACTAACAACAAAACAACTCGATAAGCAAAACAAAGAACTTGACAAGCTAACCAAATGTAAATACAACTCGATAAGCAAGACAAGGACTAAAGAACACAAAATACAACTCGATAAACAAAAGTACAACAACTCGATAAACAAATTGAAGTAACACAGGCGTGACTTCGCAAAATCATCACCGGAAGGCATTTGAAGTGGAACCAGTCACAAGTTCTCAACATCTTCAACACTTATACAGCTTAGAGAACAAATGGGGAGGCCATCGGCCAAAGTGAGAGGCCATCGGCCACAAGAAATGGCCATCGGCCATCATTACTAGCCAATCGGCCAAAAAAGATGGTCGGTCGGCACTATTTTTGGCAGATCGGCCAAAAATGGCAAGCACCTCCAGAATACTGACACCTGTCTTCCATTCAACACCTTATCTTCTACAAAAGCCCCAGCTTCGTAGTTTTCTCCATTTCAGTTCAGTTTTTGCACCAAATGGATGCATTTCTTGTCCAAAATCTCACAAATTGGATTGCCAACTTAGATGGCTCGGAAAAGCTGAACTTCCGGGGTTTTGGCATCAATGCACTATTCATGTTGAGTCGCACCCCGCTGCGTTTTCCGTTCCTTCATGCCACGACAAGGTTTTGGAATCCGGTAACACATGTCTTTAGCTTTGGCGGACAAGAGATGTGTCCCACTTTCGAAGAATTCCAAGCTTTGATGGAGTCTGAATGCGAGGAGGAGATTTTGGCACAATTCGGCTTTGGCCACATCCAAGCCTTAGAACGGATGTGTGGACTCACTATGCATGACGCTCGGTTTTTAATACGTGATGGAGAATTGGACATCCCCAGCTTGGTTCATTTGTTTTTTGATGCCGGTGACCGCGGCGACCATCATTGGCAAGGTTTTAGGCGACATCCGCTTTACTTGTGCATGCTGTCTCATTTTTTGCTTGCCTCAGGCTTTGGATGGTCTAGCGTCCGTTTGATCGAGGTTGCCCAAGGCTTAAGAGAAGGCAAGAGCTGTATTGCCATGACACTGGCTGAGACATTGATGGGCTTGGATGCTTTCCATCGCCGAGAGACGACTAGATTCGCGGGGAGTCCACTACTGTTGCAGGCAATGTTTCCCACCCCATCTCACGTATATTTCTCACATCACTCGGCCCTCAGGCTCGATTTTTCTCTCAAAACCCTTTTCTTACTTTTTCTCTCAACGTACACCTTTCTATTCTTTAATCTCTCATTTTTTATCCCTCCCCAGATATGGTTGATGGATAAATTGAAGGTTGTGGACTCATTCCCAGCATATTCAGCTAGCGACTATTTCTTCCAATGACGTCTAGTCGATGCCCCTGATAAGGGATGGTGATGCGACTGGATGTGCAGTTTGTCCACTACAGACATTGTTTGGCGCTGTCCTTGGCTCAATCTACCGGCAATGAGTTACAGCATATCCCGGCAATCTGGGGTTCAGTTGATCGGCTTGACACACTGTGTCTTTTACTTTTCGTTCCGATTCCGGCGCCAGTTTGGCCATGATCAGACCTGCCCGGAGGAGGGGATAGAGTACCCTGCTGCATTTCCAGTCCGAGGCGCACAACTAGCTTGGTATGCCACAGCATGGATGACTAGAAAGCTTCTGGCCCCTGCTCCGACTTTCAGTTACACCCTCTCTGACGAGTGCATAGCTTGGCTTGATGAGGAGGCGCAGGTCGGGCCCACTTTGGCATCAGAGGCTTCCACAAGCTCTGGGAGAGGAGGCAGCAACACTTGACTATGCCCCGAATTTATTTGCTTTAATCAGTACTTTCAAGTTTTCTTTATGAATGTAATAAAAAAACAACTTCAATTTGTATTCAAGAGTAGGAGAACTCTGTATTGAAATCAATGTAATTGAAGGTTGTGGGTACTGAAAATTTTCCGTTTGGTCCAAAAATGGTCTAAGTTGTAAAAAGATTAATTTGAGCAAAATCAACTTTTATTAAAACTTTTCAAAACCATTTTTGATATGGATCACAACTGGACACACCTGAGATCTATCACTGAGATGTACAACCTCGAATCCCAGCAACTGGAAAGTTGCCCCTAGTCTGAATAGCACTGCACTGGAGATCACAACCGAGCTCTTGAATGCAGAATAGACGAAGATGACCAAACATGATCACATGGACAAAGTTGATTGGGGAAGTGTTTATGGCTGGACTTCAGAATGAAGTTGCCTACGTATCCCAAACATGGGAATCAAGCCTTACGTAGTTCGGCTTGGGTTCACTCGTGTATTAACACTCTCCTTTTGCGTTCTAACTTTTGCCAAGGCCGCCTTTTCTGGGTTTTCAACCTTGCGAGCTCAGTTTTTATAATTTCAAATTTTTCATGCTCTAACTTTTGCCTAGGTCGCCCTTTCAGGTTTTCAACCTTGCGAGCCACTCAAGGAAAGTATTTCTTCAACTTGTCCATGTTAATCGGTTGGGAGAACTCTAGGCCATCTAGGTCCATCAGAACGACAGCTCTACCCGACCAGATAGATTTGATGATGTAAGGACCAGTCCAATTAGGTCTGAACTTGCCCCTAGGGTCGTGGATAGGAGCTCGGTTGTCTTTGAGCACAAGATCCCCTTCTTTCAAATTCCTGGACTTAACCTTCTTGTTGAAAGCCCTGGCGATTCTTCGTTGATAACCCTGAACATGGTACAGTGCTTTCAGCCTCCTCTCATCAAAGAGCATGAGTTCTTCGAACCTGCTTTGTTGCCAATCTGCCTCAGCTATCTGACACTCAGCCAGTACTCGCAAAGACGGAACCTCAACTTCGATAGGCAGAACAGCCTCCATCCCATAAACCAAGGAATACAGAGTTGCCCCAGTAGAAGTTCGAATTGAAGTCCGGTAGCCCCACAGAGCAAATGGCAGCTTATCTGGCCAGTCCCGGTTGGTTTCCACCATCTTCTGCAGAATGTGCTTGATGTTCTTGTTGGCGGCCTCAACTGCTCTGTTGGTCTGTGGCCGATATGTAGATGACTTATGAAAAGCCACGTTGTACTTGTCCAACAAGTCGATCACTTCCTTCTTGAAGTGGGAACCATTATCTCAAATAATCTCGTTCGGGACCCCGTAGCGATAGATGATGTTGTTCCTAATGAACTTAGCAACATGCGATGCCTTCAACACCGCATAAGATTAGGCCTCAACCCACTTCGTAAAATAGTCTATCACGACCAGAATGAACTCATGGCCGTTGGACCCCTTCGGAGTGACAGCCCCAATCACATCAATCCCCCAGGCTGAAAACGGCCATGGCGAAGTCATGTTGTACAGCTTCGACGGCAGAATGTTCATGTAGTTTGCATGGATCTAGCATTTGTGGCATCGCCGGACAAAGCCAATACAATCCTACTCCATGGTGGACCAGTAATAACCCTGTCTAAGGATCTTCCGGGCTAGCATCACCCCGTTCATGTGCGCTCTGCACTCTCCTCCATGGATGGCCCCCATCAAGCGCTTAGATTCTTCAGCATCAACACACAGTTTATACATCCCGAGATGACCTCTCTTGTACATTTTTCCTCCGCAGACGATGAACTGAGCAGCCATTCTTCGAATTGCCCTCTTATCTTTGGCATTTGCCCCTGGTGGATACGCCTCCTTTTCCAAGAAGTTCCAGACATCGTAATACCAGGGGTTCTCGTCTTGTACCTCATCTATGGCGGCAATCAGCTCGTAGACCGGCATAAATTTCTGCTCGATGATGATCGGACGCATCCGGACCCCAAAAGGGATGTCTATCATAGAAGATAAAGTTGCTAGTGAATCTGCGAGCCAGTTGTTCTCTCTCAACAGATGAGCGAAGTTTAGTTTCTCAAACCGAGGAATCAGCACGTCCAAGGTCTGGTGATAGATTCTCATCTTTTCTTCTTTGACTTTCCAATCTCCTTTAGCTTGAGATACAACAAGGTTCGAGTCCACAATAACGTCCAACCGTTTTGCCCCTAGTTCTAGGGCGGCTTCTAAACCAGCAATACATGCCTCATATTCTGCTTCATTGTTCGAGACTTTGAAACAGAGTTTGAATGCTAAAGATATGAGGGAATTGTCAGGTGCTATTAGCAATACCCCTATCCCATACCCGTATTGGTTTGACGCTCCGTCAAAGTACATCGTCCAGGTCTCCTCTTCGACATGCGAAATGGCCTCGTCTGGGAACAGATACTCGACTGCTTCATCCCCTTCCACTGGGTGATTGGCTAGGAACTCCGCTACCGCTCTCCCTTTCACTGACTTGCGCGTCACATACTTAAGATCGAATTCGGAAAGTAGAAGCAACCAACGGGCTAGTCTACCCGTAAGTACTGGTTTCTTCAAGAGATATTTGATGGGATCTAATCTCGAAACCAGTATTACAGAGTGAGCTAACAGGTAGTGCCGCAGCTTCCTGGTAGCCCATACCAAGGCCAAACAAGCCTTCTCCAGCAGAGTGTAGCGAGTCTCGTAATCCAGCATTTTCTTGCTCAGGTAGTAGATAGCTCTCCCCACCTTGTCCTCAGACTCCTGTGCAAGCATGCAGCCCATTGTAGTTTCAGTCACTGAAAGATACAAGATCAACGGTTTCCCCGGCTCGGGCGGTGACAACACAGGTGGGTTCTGTAAATATTGCTTGATCTGTTCAAAAGCAGCTTGGCATCGGCCGTCCCATTGGAATTTCTTTCCTTTCTTCAGAAGACCAAAGAGTGGCTCACAAGTCAAGGTTAATTTTGCAATAAACCGTCTTATGAATTGCACTTTACCCAGAAAGCCTCGCACCTCCTTTTTAGTCCTTGGTGGTGGCATTTCTAAGATGGCCTTGATTTTGGAAGGATCGACCTTGATACCTCTCTGTTTGATCAAGAACCCCAGCATTTTCCCTGTTGTAACACCAAACGTACACTTTTGGGGATTCAGTCGCAACCGATACTCTCTGATTCGTTGAAAGAATTTTTGCAAGGAGGTGTAGTAGCCCTCTCTTTCTTTGGACTTGACAATCATGTCGTCCACGTACACCTCAACCTCTTTGTGGATCATGTCGTGCAATATTGTGGTCGCAGCCCGTTGATATGTAGCTCCAGCATTCTTTAGCCCAAACGGCATCACCTTATAGCAATAGGTCCCCCACGGGGTGGTAAAAGCAGTCTTCTCCTGGTCTTCGGGTGCCATCAGAATCTGATTGTAGCCTGAAAACCCATCCATGAATGAGAGCAACGCATGCCCTGTAGTGAAGTCCACTAATTCGTTGATATGCGGTAGAGGAAAGTCGTCCTTCAGACTGGCTTTATTCAAATCCCTGAAGTCCACACATACCCGAATTCTGCCGTCCTTCTTCGGCACCGGAACTATATTCGCCAACCAAGTTGGGTATTCAGATACCAGCAGGAACCCTGCGTCAATTTGCTTGGTGACCTCTTCTTTGATCTTGATAGCCTAGTCCGGGCGGATCCTTCTGAGCTTCTGCTTAACGGGTCGGCCTCTGGGTCAAGAGGGATCCGGTGCTGTACAATCTCAGGATCAATTCCAGGCATGTCTTCGTAGGACCACGCGAAAACATCTTTGAATTCTTTTAATAAAACGACTAAGCGCTCGCGCTCCTCCGAAGACAACGTGGACCCGATCTGGACCAGCCGCGGATCCTTCTCAGTACTAACATTAATTTGGGTGATTTCATCAACCAGCAGCTTTACAAACCTCTCCTGCTCTTGCTCTAGCAAATATTTCAAAATCGGAGGAATTTCTTCCTCGTCGTTTTCATCGAAATTTTGAAAGTCCTGATTAATACAATAAATCAAAGGCACAAAAAAGTACTCAAAGGCCACAGCCATTCCATTCTCATTAATCACTTTCAAGTCGCCTGATTCCTCTGTTACAATAGACTCAAAGGAAAAAGAAAAAGACGACCTAAACAGGACTGTGGCATCCGGGTTGTCACCCCCAAGAATACCGGACTCAGACTCAGACGAGCTAGAACCTGATTCCGACTCCACAGACTCGGTGGAATTAGATTCCGGCTCACTACCTGACCCGGTGCTGCTCGATAGAAATCCCTCCTCATATTGCTAGATGAGGGAGGGTGCGATGGACGCATCCAGAATGTTTGAAGGTGGGCTCGCAGCCGTTTCATTCCCGATCATAGACATTGAGAGGTCATCCCCCAAGCACTCATGTACAATCGGAGGATCTGAAAGTAGACAAGCCAGTGCTACCCCCATTTCAATCTCGGTGCTCTCAGAATCCACTTCCTTACACTGCTCAACCTCAGCTGATGGGTCTGTCTGCTCCTCGGCAACATCATCCCCAGACAACTGCAAGTCAAAGAAAATCTCAAATCTCGGCAGACACCTCTTCTCTGCGTTCAACCACGGCTCTGGGAAACCACAGAATGGAAAGTCTTCCCTCTCCCGGACGAAGCGTCTGTTCAGGGTGCCCTGGATAGGCCGATGCATCAACTCATAACGCTTCCCGGTCTGTTTGGCTCTGGCTCTTCCGGCCATCTCTTTGCCTTTCCTCACCCAGTCCTCTTTGGTAGGTAGATAGCCTAAGCCAAAGGTATGCGGGTTGTGCGACACTTCGGCCGATACTATAATGCCCTTCCGACCACTTTTTCCTAGTCCCATCCCAGGGATGTGCTGAAGCTTGTTCATGAGGTACACAGACTGTGTGCTAACATATATGTCACGCCCCAAACTCGCCCCTAAAAGTTTAGGCATGACTTACTCAGAAACGGACACTTAACCTGCCATACATAACATATGGGGCCTGAACGGAAGCATTAAATATTAGAAAATAACATAAAGTAAAAATAATCACATCCATTGAGCGACCACTATCATGCCAGGATCACAAACAGTGCATCAGATGATAAATATTTACGTACACATATACAAACCCCGCCCCTTATTTAGGGAGATAACAAAAACATTAGAAGCCTCAACATATTAAAGACAATCAGAGTACAAGCTAAAACTTAGAAAAACTCCACTAAGATGGGCAGGCTTCATTCAAATGCCTAGATACACAGAGGTTGACAAAAGAGAGTCGAGCATCGAGGGTTAAAGCTAACCTCCAGATTTATTACCTACAGAATCAGACAAAATACAAAGTGAGACAATCTTAGTGAATAATAGCACTTTAATAAACCAATGATTAACTTGAATTATAATCCAAATTAATGCGTATCTAAAGTAAAAGGACATGTAGTTAAACTAATGCTGTAATTATTTCCAGAATGGCCTTAGGCCCAGTTTTTAAACAAAATGGCTTTGAGCCCTTGAACAGAGTGGCATTGAGCCCTTAAACAGAGTGGCATTGAGCCCTTAAACAGAGTGGCATTAAGCCCTTGAACAGATTGGCATTAAGCCCTTAAACAGATTGGCATTAAGCCCCAGATTGGCATTAAGCCCTTAAACAGATTGGCATTAAGCCCTTTCATCTATGTATGAACTCAAGAGGTGTCTTGTACGGATTCTAGAGGTGACTCACATTGTAGCACTTAGTTCCGTACAGCACTTTGTTTCATACCCAAAAAATGTAGATTGGCCCCATAGGCCCAGATATCATCAGAGCAGACTATTTCCAGAATCTTACAGAGTTCCAGAGTCATATGAAAGTATACACATCCTTTCCATCATTCATTCACATTCTTTGAATCATTCACATAGTTACATAATTAACATGCGATAACAGAATGCTTAATGGCAATCATTAGCTGTAAGTAAAGCGTATGTTACAGATTGACACAGTTGTCTTGCGTATAACAGAGCATTAATAATAATTGTTCACAGAAGCTCGTGTGTCACTTCAGTACTATTCATGGGGACGGAACAATTCACACCATAACGTGGGTCATATAACAGTGTTACTAATATTCAATTCTTTGACGTATAAGTCAACCCATGATTCTATCCGAATATTCATTTCAATAATCCATTCTAGATAGATATCTATATCGTAAAACATGCGTCGAACCGGACAAGACGATATGAGTCCATATTAGAACATTCAAAATATCATGTTTTCGTTCAAAGTATCATGTTCCCAGTAAGCGGGGTTTACATTCATAATTCCTTCCCGTCAACCAATTGCACAGTATTGATAATTCGTATGTATTCCTTATACGGAGTCATAGGTAACTCATAGGTTATAGCACATTAGTGCTAACTATTAACCGTAACCGGGATGCAGAGTAGTTCCAGAGTCATGCCGATGTACACAGAATCTTTCAATGTTCTTACTGATTTCCAAACAACATAAACGTTAACGTAATTACTTGCAAAGAACGGAGCGTTAATAATAAGAATTATTAACAGTAGTAAACGTACGATTATAGTACTACTACTCACAGTGTTGTGACAATGTGCTAGTTCCTCCCGGAGTGTGTCCTGCACACATTCATAACTTTCGAATTAGTTCATTTCTCTTTGTTGAATTAGTTCCAGATTCATTCCACTTCAAATGAATTTTACAAACATCAGTAGGCATAAAATACAAATTCTAAAAATATCTGAGGGTCAAGCACGCAAAACAGAGCAACCCGTATTTTTCAGCATGGGCCGCATGTGCGGCTGTGAGCCCCGCACGTGCGGCGGTTTGTTCCGCACATGCGGCAGTGAAGCCCGCATGTGCCTTTTAAGCAGTAGCCAAAGTCTTCAATTTTGCCATTTCCCACACGTGCGGCCATGACTCCCGCACGTGCGGCCAGGCTCCCGCACGTGCGGCCATGACCCCCACACGTGTGGCGATTCTGTGCAACCGCAGTTCAAAAATTCAAACACAATCCCAATTTTTGGTGAACATCAACAAGGCCCAAAATAGCTTTCTTAATTGATAAAACATGGCATAAAATCATGTTCATAGGATCCTCAAACACACACATCAATCTAGATATAAACTAGATATCTAATTCTTAAACCCATAAACATAAACATAACTCAATTCTCCCTTGCACACAACATCACATATGTAAACTAAGTTCGTTCTTCATGAGAAAACAAGAAATAGCATAACCAACTTAGTTCTAAATCACTCAAATGATAAAACATGATCCAAATTAAGCAATAATCACACCCTAGGTTCAATTCCAAGTCCTAAGTTACACAATTGTGAAGAAATCACACTCCAATTCAAGAGAGGAGTTAAAGGAGATAAATAAACTTACTGTGAGCTCAAATCTCTCAAGTTCCCTCTAAATTTTCTTCCCAATGCCTTCCTTGAAGGTCTTCCTCCCCAATTCTCCTTCCCTAACTCTCTCAGAAATATTTGAGTTCATAATCCTAAGTCAAATGTCTAGGGAGCCACATATATATATAAGTGAATGAGGACGAAATTTAATCAATTTAATCGTTCCTAATCAAATTTTTACAAAAATACTTATTATTACCTAGAAATTATGCTGACTCCAAATATAAAATCAATTTCGGATTATCAAGTCTCTAAGGCCCTCAATTTCTGATTCAAATATTCTAATTGTGACAGATGCTTTCCTTCTTAAACAGATATGCATCCATAACCATAGGATTCACTTAATTAACCTTAATTCCTTATAAAATTTCACAATAGGCATTTGAAAGCACAGAAGAAAGGACTGAAAATACATCAGAATCACATACGAGGGTCGGGTTATTACAATATAACCCCTCATCAATAGCTAAGATTTCTGTACGACCCGGGCCTGGGCTAGGTAAATCCTGATAGGAACACATCATCCGTGCCATGCTCGATTTCCAAAACTGGTGTAGACACTTCCGGCGACAGATGGATTGACGAATTCCCAAAAACAATAGCCATCCCCTTCCCGTGGGGGTATTTCAACATTTGATGCAGGGTGGAAGAGGCCGCCTTCACCTGGTGCAGCCACGGCTGCCCTAGGAGTAAATTAAAGGTTGCGGGAACGTCCAAGACATGAAAGTCAATCTCGTGTTGTCCTGGAGCAACCTGAGTCTGAATCTGCACAGTCCTCATCACCTCTTTGCTCGTATTGTCATATGCCCTTATCACCTGGGCAGTTGGCGCAAAGTTCGCGGGCTTCAACCTGATTGCATATGCCGTCCTTGACGGGCACACGTTAATGGCGGATCCCGTGTCAACAAGAACTACCGGTACCCACTTCTCTCTACACTCAACAGAGATGTAGAGTGGTTTGTTATGGTTTGCGCCCTCAGGCGGCAGCTCCTTGTCAGAGAAGGTCAACGTCGGGGAAGCTCCTCCCGGAAAGACCAGTCCTACCAGCTGCTCAGGTGTGGTATCTATTGAAAGTTTGGCCTTGTCCATCGCAAAAAGGACAACTTGTCGATGAACTCTTGAGGCTATAAGCAGTCCCAGATGGAGATGTCTGATTGTATCTTCTTCAGCTGTTTCAGCACAGCCTCCTCTTTGAGCAGCTTTTCTTTCTACTTGTCTACCTCTTTGTCCTTTCCGGACGCCTCTGGTTGATCTAAGTGCGAGGGCTTGAAATACCACCCACTCCTAGTCATGTGGTCTACTTCGCCAACATACCAGGTATCATCCGGCTGGCTTTGCCCCCAGTCTTCATCGGTGTGGGCAAGACATAGGTCGTCATCTTCCCACCACATACCGTCGGCCATCGACAGGCAGTTATCCGGTTCCATTACAACCATTCATGTGCCCGCAGCACCTTCCGTTCCTATGCCCGCAACACGTTCCGTTCTTGTACACACAGCACGTTCTGTCCCCGTAGGGGCTTTGGCCTTTCTGGCCCTCTCAGAATCTTTGATCATTTCCCGCTCAAACTGCTTCAGTGCAGCTTGCTGTTCAGTTTCTTCCGTACCCAAATTGCCCGTATTCTGAGCAAAATTCTTTACACCGGTGCTCTCCGGCGGTGCATCCTGATTCTCGGCCCTTCCGGCCACAGCTAATGTCCCCGTCCCTGACGGACCCTGTTCTGGTTGAGACTGCTCAATAATATCCGGCTCGTCGCTGAGCCACCCGGTAGCTTCTGCTGACCCTTCCAAACCAAACCAGTTGACAGTCACGTCTCCCGGATCCTGTTCATTGAAAAACTGAAGGTTAGCAATGTCCTCTTCCAGATTCGCTAGGTCATCTAGCCCCTGAACAAGTCCATCCTCTCATACTACACAAATCTCTGCCCCCACTGGCAATTCCACATTCGGCCTAGCCTGGCCTGCTGATGTAATGTAACCGCTCGAGTTGTACATGAAACTCGCAGACCCCTCAGGCTCTGTATAATCATTCTCATCTGCCTCCACAGTTGACCCAATTCTATCTTCGATAGCCACCACCACCGTTTCTGGTTGAGTTTGAAAAATGTCCAATATGCACAAGTCAGTGCTGTCAAGAATGAACACCTCCGGCTTGGGTAGGTGGGAAGGGGTGATATATATGCTAGGGTCATATGACACAACCCCAGTTTGGATCAAATTGATGCGTTTGGGGGGTGGAGCTTGGTTGTGTGGTGGGAGAGGGTTGGTTGTGACATTCGGTTTCTCCGGAGGCACGATCACCCTGTTGTCGACGAGATCCTGAATCTCGTGACGCAATCTATAGCACTGGTCGGTGCCGTGACCATGCTGTTGGTGAAAGGTGCAGTACTTCGCCAGATTATGGGAGGGGGGAAGTTTTTCTGGCAATGGTCGCGGCTCTAGGGGCTTCAAGTGCCCTTTCCTGATCAAAACCCCCAAAGCCTTGGACAAAGACATGTATAGTGGGGTGAAGGTTCTTTGGCCTCGGGGTGTGTAGACATCCCCGAACGTCCCGGGAGGAGATCCCGTTTTGTTCGTTAGGCTCACTACAGTTCAGGACTCAATGTCACGGTCCTGTATCTAATCTCGCAGAGTACAATGCAAAATCGATGAATCATCAAAGAGTCCAAATCCGGCAAATCATTTTTGAAAACAGATTTTTTTTTGAAAGAAGTGCCAAACATGGACTGCTTTGCCAGATACAGAATCGTCACCTAAATATTTATTTTGGGGGAATTTAGGAAACCCTAACTCGTTGCCTAAGGCCACGTGTCCGTCATCACCAAAGTTGCCTCGACTCGGGAACTTGGGTACGATTGGGGAAGGTCAATTCGTGAGCACCCCCGCTCCCCGATCGAAGATCGGCCTCTACTAATCATGATATCTAGTTTTGAAAACATTATGCGTTCTTATTCCGGTTATTAGCCTAGAACTACTATGTGATGCACACAGCATACAAGTATAGACTGGGTCGCCTGAATTGGAACGGAACATTTCATGTTTGCTTTGAAAACGGTTTGCTACTCGCAAGTAGGCTAAAATATGGATTTGCCACCCTCAGGTGGGCTTAGAAAAGATGGTTTTGCCACTCTCAAGTGGGCTTAAAACTTGCAGTCAATGCATTATTCCAATTCAGATCATCCAACCTTCACCCACAGGCATTCAGGCAGGTACATCATATAAGCACATAGCCTCATGGTAAGCATGCTATCATGGCAGTCACTCACACACATGCAAGGATGCTAAAGCATAAACACTTACCGAGTACTCCAAGCCAAAACAGAAACTATGTTAGAAATCCATGCATGATCCTAACTATACAGAAATGCCTAATGCAACACATGCAAAAATGCAACTACAATAGGCTCGGCTATTCTAAAGATGGCATGTGAAATGCCACAACTAACAAGTATTCAACTCGGAATTGAAATACAATGCAGTTAGTATGATGCGCCGAGCCCGGTGCATGCAAGACAGATGAATAAATGCAAACATGCAAGCATAAGTATGCTAATTGAAACATGCCCTAATCTAACCATCATAAGCTGGTAAATAAAAGGGAGAAAGACGTGGGGTTGGAAGACATACATCACACACACGCACACTTATTACAATTGTGCCATCGCTCGGAGGGTCCGAATAAATAATACAGTCCGAATAAATAATTACAGTCCGAATAAGTACAAAATCCTAATTAATTAACAAATTAACTAGGAAAGCAGTAAATTAGCATGCAAGCCCATGGACCGCCTCAGCTCTGTTCCGGATGATGAATGATGCATGCTTAAGTTGCCTTGCGCAGAAATCCAGTGCGATGCCCCAGTTTGCCTCTGTTTGCAACTAATCCCGGAATGTTGTGCAAAGCTCTTGAAGATGTTGATCCTTGATTTACTGCAACAGAGAGCAAGAAAGGGGCATGGCAAAATATTTTCACATATGTATGCTCACCTCGATCCTCGCGCCATCAATCACGCATCTCGATGCATGATGGCCGAGGAGTCGAATTGCACGACTCGATATAAAATGAATGCACATGAAAACACAACAAGACCGAGACTCCATCATGGTTAATCCGGAGTGTCGGTGACCGGGAATTGAGACACGTTCCGTCACTCGGAGTACGAAACGTCCCTCGTTTCCCGTGCTTGGGTTAACTCCTATCCCAAACACAATGCAATATGCATGACATGCATGAATGCGACTATCATACAACCTAGCATACGCAATGCTATGAACTGGCATACACAATGCTCGATATAATATGGCATACACAATGCTCTAACATACAACCTAGCATACACAATGCTATGGACTAAGATGGCATACACAATGCAATATGGGCTTACACCAATATAAGTGGACCTCAACCACACTCACATCAGTGGCCATAAGATGAAAATGAGACAACCGAAATGCGTGCACACATGCACGCAAACCGAGGACTGAACCTAAGGCACAACATGCAACTCTAACAAGGCATGGCAAGGATGAAGCAATGGCATTCAAACATGTAAATTTCAGCACTAAAACATGACGCTAAATGGTCCCGAATCATGCAAATATGTCATACAATGCATGCTATAGGTCGCGAAACTCAAAACTAGGCACATGTATTGAACCATAACCATGCAAAGCAAGCATTATTTGACTATGAAGCACAAAGACAGAGCCAAGGCAGTCCCAAAACATGTACATTACTAGTTTAAAGCATGGACAAAAAATGCTAACATGATGGGCTAAAACAGCATGCAACATTGGCTAGCAAGCATGGTTTACATGGCATGTATATGAAGCATATGAGACCTCATCAAACCAGCCAAAAACAGTGAATAAAACATGTCAAAATATGCCCAAATAACCACTGAAATGTAGCCAACACATGCAAAAATGATGAGTTCCTTTGAAAGGCCATGCAAGGATTTACTTAACACATACAAGATAGACACTTAGCATGAGCAAACCAACTCTGGAAATGAGTTATGGCAGCCCTAAAACCCACCAAATTGGCCCTGAAATCAGTCTATGAAACATGCAAAGAAAGGTCCCTTTGAAAGGCCTTGAATGGGATTGCTCTACACATGCATAAGGGACATAAAATATGGCAAAATGGGCTCTTGATAGAGCTTAGGCAGACCTTAAAACCCACAAAATGAGGCCTGAAACATGACTTTAATGCATGCAAAATAGAGTCCCTTTGGAAGGCCAACAATGCTAGTAAAGAGAATAAGGGGTGAGGGGGCCACCCCTCTATGGTTTTGGAGCTCAAAGGCACATCAAAGCCACTGAAAATCCACTAGATTTCAGTGGCTAAGAGGCCAAAACAAGGCCAATGCAAATGCTCAAATGTATGGCTCAAAGCATGAAAAAATAAAGCATGCAAGGAAGGAGATGACTCCAAACAGAAAAGTGACCTCCATCAAACTTAAAGAGGAGGTCAAAACAAGACTTTTCCCAGTTTGTAAAAAATCTCGAAAATGTTCACAAGTAAGGCTAAAATAGGATGCAAAAATAACCCTAAAAGAGAGATTGAGCAAACAAGGAAGTAGATGACCTCAAACAGCAAAGTGTCCTTAAACAAAGTTGAAGAGGGGCTCAAAATAAGACACTTCACAGTTTAGGTCGAAGCCAAAAAAATGCTTGCAAATAGGGCTAAGAAATGAAGCAAAAGAATGCAAGAAAATGGGAAATGGAGACTTACCCTTGTAGCACAGCAATGCAGCAGCTTTTGGTCCAAGATTGTGAGCTCTCAACCTCTGAAAATCAGCTTCAAGGGGCTGGAATGGATGGTGGAGGTGGTAGATTAGGAGTTGGAGTGTAAAATGGCCAAGAACAAGGGTGTTTGGAGGCTTGAAGTAGAGAGATTGAGGGTTGTATGTATATATCTCAGCCCAAAGCTTCTAACCTTTGCAAATGGAGGTGGAAGGTGTGTTATATAGAGGGAGAGAGGTGAGGCTTCTTGGAGAAGCCATGAGAGAGGGTCAAAGCTTCTAAAAGAAGCTTGACCAAAAGGGTCAAGCTTTCTCAAGAAGCTTGACCAAAGGGTCAAACTTCCTTTGGAAGCTAAGCAAAGGGTGCAAAACCACCTTTAAAAGGATCAAAACAAGGACAAAACCTCGAACACAGGGTCAGGTGCAAAACAGCTGGCACAGTTGGCATGCACTCAAGAAGACAAGACTGGCCAACTAGGTTCAAAAGGCCAAGGTGGCCGGCCGGCCACCTCCCCTGGTCAGCCGACCAGGGGTCAAAAGGTTCAAGAAGAATTACTGGTCGGCCACCCCAAAAAGGTGGCCTCCCAGATGAGCACAACATAACTGTGTAGAGAAAAACCAGAAAAAGTGACCCAAGAGGGAGAAAAACCAGCTTTTTAGAGGGGTTCAAAAGGGTCAAGAAGAATTACTGGTCGGCCTACCCATATTGGTGGCCTCCCAGATGAGCACAACACAATGGTGGTATGAAAAACCAGAAATTGTGGCTCAAAAGTAAGAAAAACCAACTTTCTGTCAAAAAAATCGGCTTTAGGAGAGAAAAAATGAGAAAACTGGTTTTTTAGGGGAAAAGGTGGCCTCCCACCATCCTACCATCTCCCTAGCAATGAAACAAAGGTCCATACCAAAAATGAACCCAAACCGATGCAAAACGAAGGTTCGGAGGCCAAAACGCGTAGTCCGGGGCCCCTAAAACAGGCTGTTAAGCACCGGAGGTGGCGTACGACCACGAAGGTGGTCTCCCGGGCCACAGTGTCCCTCTAAGGAGAGGAAACAAGGTGTGTGCCAAAAACCGGAGCAAACGGAGGTAATTAGGCGGTCCCAAACCGAGGCGTACGGTCGACGGCTTCGAAAACTGGAAACTGGCCTCTAAATGGGAAAAATGGCCTACGACCACGAAACACAGCCCACGGCCACTGAAAGATAGTCTACGAGACCTCTCCCTCCCTTTGGGAAGAGAAAACAGAGAAAACGAGATCCGATTCGCAAACCAAGGCAGAGCACAAAAGAGCCCGGAAGTTCAGAGGCATGGCTCGCAACCGAGACTCCGAAACTCCAGAACGAGCAAAATATGCAACATCACCGAGCGCTCAATTGGTGACGTCTGAGTCTTAAGGCCGGTCAAAAATGGGGTGTCTACAGTTTCCCCTCTTTGACAGAACTCGAAAGTCATACGTGACGGGAGTGAATGTCAAAGCCCAGAGACGACCCATTTTTGACAAGGCCGAAGACTTAGATAAACATACAAGATAACAAAGAAATGTGCCCGCAGGCATGCCCGCAGGCGGGGGGCAAAATGCAAAATGATATGCACAAAGCCGGACGTAACTCATGATCATGCAAAGCAGCAAGCTATAATGAAGCGCACACGCAACAGTTTTAAGCAAGAATGCAAATCAAACTACATTTCATGCAGTAAGAATGTAAGAGGATTATACAATTCTCGTTACGTCTCACATCGAGAATACAATACCGTCCAGCTCGTCTGGTCGCGCCAGCTTCAAATGAACCATACATACAATATCGTGCCTCATGCTGCTGGGGGTCTTTCGCTTCTTCTTAGTCGAACCACAAGTACTACTTTTCTCCCTAACTATGGTCGCAGCTTTCCCTATTCTCCAACAGGGTGACAGACTAGGTTGGTTCAGTATCCAGAAGTGAGGTGCATACACATGCTATCTCAATCTATGGGGCTGCCATACAGATTTCAAGCCGAAGATATACCTCTGGGTATTTAAACCAGACTTTAGTCTCGGAAATCCCAAACCTTTGCGTTCTAGGCAAGAGCCATTCAAACTCTAGTTTCCACCGTCTCAGTTGATCTCCTAGGAACTCACCGCAAACAAAGACAGGTGGCTATACCAGACCACCGGAAGTCGTTCGGGCACGACAAACACCAAAGGAATTACACCTTTAGAGGATTTAAGGTCTCCTAGACCAGAGAGTGCACAAGATAATGCGAATAAAGGTGCAGGATTTAAGGTCTCCCAGACCAGGTGAGTGCACAAGACAGTGCGAGCTAAAGGTGCACAAAACAATGCGAGCAGATGCACAAAACAATGCGATACAGGTAAGGTGCGCAAGATAGCGCAATGCAATGCACTAACAAGTGCAGGTGAGGTGCGCAAGGTACGCGATACAATGCACTAACAAGTGCAGGTGTGGTGCGCAAGGTAGCGCGAGTATAAACTGCACAAAACAGTGCGAGGTGCAAGAAAGCGCGAGTGTAAATTGCACAAAACAATGCGATGCGCAAGAAAGCGCGAGTGGTAAACTGTAGAAAACAGTGTGAGGCGCAAGAAAGCGCGAGTGATAAACTGCACAAAACAGTGCGATGCGCAAGAAAGCGTGAGTGTAAACTGCAGAAAATAGTGCGATTGAGATACAAAGTGTAAGTGCACAAGATAGTGATAAACTGCACAAGACAGTGCGATGCGCAAGAAAGCGCGAGTGAAATGCATGCATAATGCAGGTAAAGGTGCACAAAACAGTGCGATGCGCAAAATAGCGCGATAAAATGCGTGCACCATGCAAGACTTGGCACACAGCTTATGACACAGCATTCCATTCATTTGGCACACAGCTCACAACACAACACTTTGTTTGTTTGGCACGCGGCTCACAACATAAAAATCTATTCTTTCGGCACGCAGCTCGAAACATAGCACTCTGTTTATCTGGGCACACAGCTCTTTTGGGCACACAGCTCATTTCGGGCACACAGCTCATTTTTTCGGCACGCAGCTCACTTGGGCACACAGCTCATTTCTTCGGGCATGCAGCTCACTTTTCGGGCACATAGCTCATTCTTCGAGCACGCAGCTCACTCTTCGAGCGCACAGCTCATTCTTTGGGCACGCAGCTCATTCTTCGGGCACGCAGCTCACTTTTCAGGCACAAAGCTCATTTTTCGAGCACGCAGCTCACTTTTCGGGCACACAGCTTGTTCTGAACACTCAGTCTATAACACAGCATTCTGTTTGCATTTTGAACACACAGCTCAAGCACTTGAATTTCTGAACACGTAGCTCATGCTTTTGGTTGTGAACACGCAGCCCACATTTTGAAATCTGAACGCGCAGCTCAAACTTTTTGTCGTGAACATGCAGCCCACATTTCTGAAATCTGGACACACAGCTCAGACCTTTTGTCATGAACACGCAGTCCACATTTTTAGAGTTGAACACGTAGCCCAAACTTTTGAGGTGAACACACAGCCCACAGTTTTTGAAAGTTGAACACGCAGCCCAAACTTTTGAGGTGAACACACAGCCCACAGTTTTTGAAATTTGAACACGCAGCCCAAACTTTTGAGGTGAACACACAGCACACACTGGTTAAGAGTTGAACACGCAGCTCACTGTTGAATTTCTGAACACGCAGCCCAAATTTTGAGGTGAACACACAGCACACACTGGTTGAGAGTTGAACACACAGCTCACTGTTTTTGAAGTCTGAACACACAGCTCAAACACTTGATGTTGAACACACAGCTCGAACTTTGAGATGAACACACAGCCCATAGTTTTTTTGAAGCCTGAACACACAGCTCAAACACTTGACTTTCTGAACACGCAGCTCAAATTTTGATTGTGCACACGCAGCACACACTTGTTGAAAGTTGAACACGCAGCCCAAACTCTTGAACTTCTGAACACGCAGCCCATTTTGAATGTGAACACGCAGCACACATTTGTTGAAAGTTGAACAGGCAGCCCAAACTTTTGAATTTCTGAACACGCAGCCCATTTTTTGATTGTGAACACACAGCACACACTTGTTTGAAGGTTGAACACGCAGCCCAAACTTTTGAATTTCTGAACACGCAGCTCATTTTTTATTGTGAACACGCTACACACACTTGTTTGAAGGTTGAACACGCAGCCCAAACTTTTGAATTTCTGAACACGTAGCCCATTTTTTGATTGTGAACACGCAGCACACACTTGTTTGAAGGTTGAACACGCAGCCCAAACTCTTGATGGTGAACACAGCCCATTTTGAATGTGAACATGCAGCACACATTTGTTGAAAGTTGAACACGCAGCCCAAACTTTTGAATTTCTGAACACGCAGCCCATT
This sequence comes from Camellia japonica, assembly GCA_030407325.1. Classification (NCBI taxonomy): domain Eukaryota; kingdom Viridiplantae; phylum Streptophyta; class Magnoliopsida; order Ericales; family Theaceae; genus Camellia; species Camellia japonica. The sequence goes on along the minus strand of JAPPVO010000024.1, from coordinate 45,244,514 downwards.
TTGAATGTGAACACGCAGCACACATTTGTTGAAAGTTGAACACGCAGCCCAAACTTTTGAATTTCTGAACACGCAGCCCATTTTTTATTGTGAACACGCAGCACACACTTGTTTGAAGGTTGAACACGCAGCCCAAACTTTTGAATTTCTGAACACGCAACTCATTTTTTATTGTGAACACGCAGCACACACTTGTTTGAAGGTTGAACACGCAGCCCAAACTCTTGATGGTGAACACACAGCCTATTTTGAATGTGAACACGCAACACACATTTGTTGAAAGTTGAACACGCAGCCCAAACTTTTGAATTTCTGAACACGCAGCCCATTTTTTATTGTGAACACGCAGCACACACTTGTTTGAAGGTTCAACACGCAGCCCAAACTTTTGAATTTCTGAACACGCAGCTCATTTTTTATTGTGAACACGCAGCACACACTTGTTTGAAGGTTGAACACGCAGCCCAAACTCTTGATGGTGAACACACAGCCCACTGTTTTTGACATTTGAACACGCATCCCATTTTTGAATGTGCACACGCAGCACACATTTGTTTGAAAGTTGAACACGCAGCCCAAACTTTTGAACTTCTGAACACGCAGCCCAAACTTTTGAACTTCTGAACATGCAGCCCATTTTTGAATGTGCACACGCAGCACACATTTGTTTGAAAGTTGAACACGCAACCCAAATTTTTGAGGTGAACACACAGCCCACTGTTTGAATGTACACACGCAGCACACATTTGTTTGAAAGTTGAACACGCAGCACACACTTTTGAACTTTTGAACACACAGCCCATTTTTGAATGTGCACACGCAGCACACATTTGTTTGAAAGTTGAACACGCAGCCCAAATTTTTGAGGTGGACACACAGCCCACTGTTTGAATGTGCATACGCAGCACACATTTGTTTGAAAGTTAAACACGCAGCCCAAACTTTTGAGGTGAACACACAGCCCACTGTTTTTGACATTTGAACACGCAGCCCATTTTTGAATGTGTACACGCAGCACACATTGGTTGAGAGTTGAACACACAGCTCACTGTTTTTGAAGTCTGAACACACAGCTCAAACACTTGATGTTGAACACACAGCTCGAACTTTGAGATGAACACACAGCCCACTATTTTTTTGAAGCCTGAACACACAGCTCAAACACTTGACGTTCTGAACACGCAGCTCAAATTTTGATTGTGCACACGCAGCACACACTTGTTGAAAGTTGAACACGCAGCCCAAACTCTTGAACTTCTGAACACACAGCCCATTTTGAATGTGAACACGCAGCACACATTTGTTGAAAGTTGAACACGCAGCCCAAACTTTTGAATTTTTGAACACGACACTGCTCGATCTGAACACGCGGCTCGTAACACAGTATTCTTTTAATTTTGAACACACAGCTCATTCTGAACATACAGGATGCGATGACGGAACTTGCAGCAGTTGAAACAAACTCCAATGCCCGACATTTTTCCCTTTTTTCTTTTGCTTCGAAGTCTGGAACCTATATAGCTTCAGATAGGTCCCAGTTTACGGTTTTCACATGACCCGGGTTGAACCCTGCGATTTTTGAAAGAACAAATACTGTTTTGCACAAATGTGGAGAAGGGCACAGCACTCTGAGCACAAAGCGATTTTTTGAAATTGAAATTGAGAATGATTTCTCAACCGGGTATTGAGCCTACAACTGACCACAGCCAAAATGACTCAACAACGGAAAACAAAGGTAGAACAACCTAAACACAACTCAACAAAGGAAAAACAAGGTAAAACAACCTAAACACACCGAGTGACAATCGAAACGACTCAAAACAAGAATCGAGAGAAAGCAAAAGACACGACACTCAGACGTATTGGAAAGACGAGAGAACTTTCAGATCACGAGGAGCCAGTTTCTCTGGGTATTTGTTTCCCACCCTTTCTAATTTGTGATTCTCACATTACTCGGCCCTCAGGCTTTGTTTTTCTGAAAAAGCCCTTTCCTCAACTTTTCCTCTCAGCGCACATCTCTCTATTCTTCAATCTCTCATTTTTTTATCCCTCCCCTGGGTGGTTGATGGATGAACAAGAAATTGCGGGGTCATGCCCCTAGCATTCTGCTAGATTCTTTTTCTTCTGCTCACAACAGTAAACTTTTCCACAGAGGGATTGTACTACAACTGGGTGTGTAGCAAATCTACAGTTGACATCGGTTGACGATGCTCCGCGGGGGAGTTTGGATGTAATCAGATGTGTCCAAACAAAGGAGTGGAATATCTCGATCCATTCCCGTTTGTGCTTCGCACTTGGCTTGATACCTCGTTGCTTGGAGGATGTGAGAGCTTTCTGCCCTTTTTGCGGTTAGCTTCCGTTGTGCCCCTTTCTGGCAAGTATGGTGCCCTTTCTGGCAAATGCGTTGATAAAGGGGAAAAGACAGAACACCTGACTCAACTGTGCCCCTAGGTCATCGTTTTGACCATTTTTTTTTTTTTTGTTTTCTACTAAAACAATTTTAACCAAAATGAGAGTTAGATTAACGCGCTTGTTCAATTTTCTGATTCAAAATCATGCAAGTTAGGTTATGAGCACTGAAAATTTTCCTTTTTGGCTCAAGAAAAAGGTCCAGTTTTTGGAAAAAAGTGGAATAATTTTCGAGAAAAATTAGTCAACTTCATTAAAAATTCTCAAAAATATTTTTGCAAACGGCCACTGCTCAACGAGCATAGAACCCACTCTCGAGATGCACAACCTCAGATTCGAAGGAAAATTGCCCCTTGCTTGAGGGGAGCTGCGTGGCAACGGAAAGTTGCCCCTTGTTTGAACGGCACTACAGCGCATTGAATGGCAACGGAAAGTTGCCCCTTGTTTGAATGGCACCGCAGCGCATTGTAGTCAGTCCTCAGAGTGACGAACATAACCAAATTCTCGGATACAGAGAAGGCGAAGATGATCAAAACCATTACATGGGCACAATCAATTTGAAGTGTTTTACGGCTGGACTTCAGAATGAAGTTGCCTACGTATCCCAAAGATGGGAATCAAGCCTTACGTAGTTCGGGATAAGGTACACTCGGGCATTGACCTCTCCTTTTGCGCTCTAACTTTTGCCAAGGCTGCCCTTCCAGGTTTTCAACCTTGCGAGCTATGTTTTTCTTTTCTTTTCAATTCTTTTCTATTTCTCTTTTTTTTTTTTCTTCTTTTCTTTTCATTTTTTTTTTATTCTTTGTATTTTTTTCTTTTTTCTTTTTTCTTTTTTGTTCTTTTTTTTTTTGTTCTTTTCATTTCTTTTTTTCTTTTCTTGCCCTAACTTTTGCCTGGGTCGCCATTCCGGGTTTTCGCCCCAGCGAGCCTCTCAAGGGTAAAAGTGTAGCTTCGTCCATGTCAAATGGTTTTGAGATCCTGAAGTCATCTGAATCCAGGAGAATGGCTGCTGTTTGCTGACGATGCAAGAGTCCATCCAATGGAGGGTGAATTTTCCCCTAGTGTTGTGGATAGGAACTAGGTTGTCCTTCAGCAATGCTTTCTTCTTTCCTCCCTTCTGGGATTTGGCATTCTTGTCGATCTTCATTGATTTGCAGAATGATCCATCTTCGGCTCTTCGAGCCATCTGAGATTTTTGTGCCCCTAGTTCCAGGGGTACTTCTGATCTAGCTTTGCAAGCTTCTCTTGATCACATCTGATATTCTCGCCCCTAGTTCATGGGCTGCTTCTGATCTGGCCACACAGGCCTTACATTGTAATTGACCATTGACCATTTTGAATCTAAGTTCAAGGTCTGAAAGCAAGGGGGTCGAGTCTCGAGGCTGAGAGCGATCCTAGGCTGCACAATCTCAAGAGCGATTCCACATAGGTCTTCGCAGGACAGCGCAAAACATTTTTTGAAATCTTTTAAGAAAGCGACTAATCGCTCGCGCGGAAGACAATGTAGAACCAATCTGGATCAAGCCAGGGTCCTTCTCAGTACTCATACTAACAAGCATGATCTCATTCATTAAGGGCTTAACACGTCTCTCTTTCTCTCAGTTGATCAAATTTTTACAAATCCCGAGGAATTCCTTCCTCTTTGTTTTCACCGCAGTGTTCAAAAAGAGTTTTTGAAAAACTTAGGTCGATGTAATGAATTCGAGGCACAAAAGAGCAGGTGAAATGCACTGTCGTTTCATTCAAGTTTGCTGGCACAACAGGCTCAATGCAAAAACACGCACAAAAACATGAAAACCACAGCTATTTCAATTAGATCTACTGGTGTAACTGGCTCCCCGGCAGAAACAGACTCAAAAGAAAGCGAAAAGACAAACACAAAACAAAATAGTGATATCTGAGGTAACGCCCCCGGGATCACCCAACTCTAACAAAATAGGACTGACTCGATACAACAAGACAAACCCAACTGACTCAGTAAGAAAAGATTGACTCTATACAAAACAACAAGACTGACTCAATACCCAAGTCAGAAAGCACAAAAACTGGTGTTTGCATATTGCTCAGAACAGTGCGTGCCATTCCCATGTCTGGAGTTAATTGAGTGCCGCCCGCAGGTGGTTCATCCCCCGATCACATAGTCACATTATCCCCCATAAGTTCACTGATCAAGTGCCGATAGAATTTGCAAGACTGGTGCGGCAATGACCCCATCGTCAATCAGATCTTGCACTTCGTGGCGAAGATGAGAGCAATTGTCAGTGCCATGACCGGTTTGTTGATGGAAGGCACAGTACTGGGCGGCATCATGCGTAGCCAGAAGAGGATTCGGGAGGGGCCGAGGCTCAAGGGGTTTGAGATGGCCTTGTCCAACAAGGATTTGGAGAGTTGTGGACAAAGGCATATAGAGGGCATGGAAGACCCTCTGACCTCGGGGTTGGTACTTCAAGGTTTGTGGATCTTTGCTGGACGCACCAGCAGAGGGATTGGCAGGTGCTGGCCTAGTTTGCTGATCTCTTCCAAGTGGAGGATTAGAGCTAACAGGATCGTTTCTGGTACAATATCCCTTGTCTCGGCTTGCCCCTTGATTCAGATTGCCCCCAACTTGAGTGGCAAAAGTATCATCCACAGTTTTTGCGATCACTGCGAGCACTTGCTGTTTGTTCAGTCCCTCGGCTTTCAAAGCCTCAACAGCCCACTGAAGGTGTTCATAGGGACCAATTCCTGCCCCTACCCTGTTCTTACCACTTGCCCCCACTTAGCTAAAAGATTTGCCTCCTTCCAATGCTGCCCGTCCCAAGACTGGGGAGCCTTTTGACATGAGCTCCCTGGTATGTGATATGGTTGACGACGGAGCCAAAACTCCAAAGGCCAGATCTGCCACAGTTCTCTGAAGATCTTCGATCATGCTCCCCAGCTCAGAAGTAGTGGGTTCACAGGTTTGAGATGATTGGGGTTCAAGTGCATCCATCGTGCTTAGGCCCATGCTTTCTGGGATAAACATCTCGGGCTTGAGTATATGGGTCGGGGTGTATATACTGGGGTTGTAGGTGGGTGGCAGTGTATGGCTGAGGTTGAGATATGGATGAGGTACTTGGTCCTTGGGGTTTTGAGATGGAACTATTGTTCGGTTGTCAATGAGATTCTGGATCTCATGACGAAGGCGGTAGCAACCATCGGTGCCATGGCCGTACTGCTGATGATATACACAGTATTTGCTGGGGTTATGTCTGGCAGGGAGTGGGTTTGGCAAAGGTTGAGGATTAAGGGGTTTGAGATGCCCTCTTTCCATCAGGACTTTTAATGCGCTGGTTAGGCTCATATGGAGGGGGGTGAAAAATCTACCCTGAGCTCGGGCTGGGCTGGCTATTTGTAGGTTGGCCTTGGCAAAAAGGTCGGCTATGGCGACTGTGTTGACTTTAGCGGGTTTGGAAACAGTGCTACCGCCAGCATTGGCAGTCCCGACTGGGAGCCTTACAGCAACCTTGGTGGACCCATCCTCAATGTCGTGAATAAAGTTAAGGCCCTGTGCCCTTTTGAATTGCTTCTCAAGGTTCGCAATTTTCACTGCAGTCGGATTGAATTCATTGACATCAGAGGGATGAAGCCTCTCAGTAGGCTGCACCAGGGGTGTGGAAACTCGAGCTTGAGTCAACCTTTCTCGGGGATCTGGACCCTGCAAATCTTCAGCTGGCAAAAGTGGGTCAAAGTTCGGCTGGGGTCCCAAAGCTGAATGCGAGGCAGATGCCCCAGATGGGCGTTGCGTTTCAGCACTGGTCTCATCCTGCATTGCAGTTCCCTGATTTAACGCTGCTATCATAGCCACAAATTCTTCCGAACCCCGTGCCATCACGGGTCTGCTGATGATGTGACTGGTGACTGTCGGATCAGATGAACAAATGAACCCTGTCTGGCCCTCCTTTGCCTTACCACTGGCGAAGGAAAACTGGTTGCCCTTGAACTGAATTTCTGACCTAGCAAAGTCTATCAGCACTAGTCCAATGAATCTGGGGGATCTCAGAGCCTTCTGGAGCTATGGTTCCAAGACTGCCCCCTAGCAAAAGAGAAAACAGACAGCATCTCAGCTCAACTTCACCAAAACAGATACAAGCAAAGCAGGATGATTGTGCCCTCTACTGAATTCTACCCTCAAAATTCTGCCTCAAATTTGATACCCTCGGGTAAAACTGATTCTTCACATTCTGATGCCTGCAGGCCTGATACCCCAACTTGCAAACTGATACATGCATTCCTATAGAGACGCACTCTAAAAGCACATAGCAAACAAGTGAGAGCTGAAACACCCCTATGGAGGGATAGGGTTTCCCTGTCCTATTTTGTCAAGAGCTAGGGTTTCACTACGCACGCTGCGGCTGCAAACAACCTATAAATGGGTAAGCAACCTGTCCTAGTTTGGAATGGTCACCATGGATTCTGAATATGCACTAGGTCGAATGGTCAAAAGGGTGCCCCGGTAAAACCGGGGTTTGTGTTCTCGTCGTGGCAGAGCCCGCAATCGGTCAGCCTTATGGCACGCTTCTCGAAGCGAGCCTTCGGCAAACCGTTCAGGAATAGCATACGGCAAACACAATGTCCTAGGCGCACCAATGCACATGCAATGCAAAGAAACACATAAGTGTAATCAAAACAAGATATCATGAGTTCGAGTCAAGCTCTCTAAGTCCCCAGCGGAGTCGCCAGAAACTGTAGACGTCCCCGAACGTCCCGAGAGGAGATCCTGTTTTGTTCGTTAGGCTCACTACAGTTCAGGACTCAATGTCACGGTCCTGTATCTAATCTCGCAGAGTACAATGCAAAACCGATGAATCATCAAAGAGTCTAAATCCGGCAAATCATTTTTGAAAACAGATTTTTTTTTAAAGAAGTGCCAAACATGGACTGCTTTGCCAGATACAGAGTCGCCACCTAAATATTTATTTTGGGGGAATTTAGGAAACCCTGACTCGTTGCCTAAGGCCACGTGTCCGTCATCACCAAAGTTGCCTCGGCTCGGGAACTTGGGTACGATTGGGGAAGGTCACTTCGTGAGCACCCCGCTCGCCCGATCGAAGATCGGCCTCTACTAATCATGATATCTAGTTTTGAAAACATTATGCGTTCTTATTCCGGTTATTAGCCTAGAATTACTATGTGATGCACACAGCATACAAGTATAAACTGGGTCGCCTGAATTAGAACGGAACATTTCATGTTTGCTTTGAAAACGGTTTGCTACTCGCAAGTAGGCTAAAATGTGGATTTGCCACCCTCAGGTGGGCTTAGAAAAGATGGTTTTGCCACTCTCAAGTGAGCTTAAAACTCGCAGTCAATGCATTATTCCAATTCAGATCATCCAACCTTCACCCACAGGCATTCAGGCAGGTACATCATATAAGCACATAGCCTCATGGTAAGCATGCTATCATGGCAGTCACTCACACACATGCAAGGATGCTAAAGCATAAACACTTACCGAGTACTCCAAGCCAAAACATAAACTATGTTAGAAATCCATGCATGATCCTAACTATACAGAAATGCTTAATGCAACACATGCAAAAATGCAACTACAATAGGCTCGGCTATTCTAAAGATGGCATGTGAAATGCTACAACTAACAAGTATTCAACTCGGAATTGAAATACAATGCAGTTAGTATGATGCGCCGAGCCGGTGCATGCAAGACAGATGAATAAATGCAAACATGCAAGCATAAGTATGCTAATTGAAACATGCCCTAATCTAACCATCATAAGCTGGTAAATAAAAGGGAGAAAGACGTGGGGTTGGAAGACATACATCACACACACGCACACTTATTATCGCTCGGAGGGTCCGAATAAATAATACAGTCCGAATAAATAATTACAGTCCGAATAAGTACAAAACCCTAATTAATTAACAAATTAACTAGGAAAGCAGTAAATTAGCATGCAAGCCCATGGACCGCCTCAGCTCTGTTCCGGATGATGAATGATGCATGCTTAAGTTGCCTTGCGCGGAAATCCAGTGCGATGCCCCAGTTTGCCTCTGTTTGCAACTAATCCCGGAATGTTGTGCAAAGCTCTTGAAAGATGTTGATCCTTGATTTACTGCAACAGAGAGCAAGAAAGGGGCATGGCAAAATATTTTCACATATGTATGCTCACCTCGATCCTCGCGCCATCAATCACGCATCTCGATGCATGATGGCCGAGGAGTCGAATTGCACGACTCGATATAAAATGAATGCACATGAAAACACAACAAGACCGAGACTCCATCATGGTTAATCCGGAGTGTCGGTGACCGGGAATTGAGACACGTTCCGTCACTCGGAGTACGAAACGTCCCTCGTTTCCCGTGCTTGGGCTAACTCCTATCCCAAACACAATGTAATATGCATGACATGCATGAATGCGACTAACATACAACCTAGCATACGCAATGCTATGAACTGGCATACACAATGCTCGATATAATATGGCATACACAATGCTCTAACATACAACCTAGCATACACAATGCTGTAGACTAAAATGGCATACACAATGCAATATGGGCTTACACCAATATGAGTGGACCTCAACCACACTCACATCAATGGCCATAAGATGAAAATGAGATAACCGAAATGCGTGCACACATGCACGCAAACCGAGGACCGAACCTAAGGCACAACATGCAACTCTAACAAGGCATGGCAAGGATGAAGCAATGGCATTCAAACATGTAAATTTCAGCACTGAAACATGATGCTAAATGGTCCCGAATCATGCAAATATGTCATACCCCGAAACTCAAAACTAGGCACATGTATTGAACCATAACCATGCAAAGCAAGCATTATTTGACTATGAAGCACAAAGACAGAGCCAAGGCAGTCCCAAAACATGTACATTACTAGTTTAAAGTATGGCCAAAAAATGCTAACATGATGGGCTAAAACAACATGCAACATTGGCTAGCAAGCATGGTTTACATGGCATGTATATGAAGCATATGAGAACTCATCAAACCAGCCAAAAATAGTGAATAAAACATGTTAAAATATGCCCAAATAACCACTGAAATGTAGCCAACACATGCAAAAATGATGAGTTCCTTTGAAAGGCCATGCAAGGGTTTACTTAACACATACAAGATAGACACTTAGCATGAGCAAACCAACTCTGGAAATGAGTTATGGTAGCCCTAAAACCCACCAAATTGGCCCTAAAATCAGTCTAGGAAACATGCAAAGAAAGGTCCCTTTGAAAGGCCTTGAATGGGATTGCTCTACACATGCATAAGGGACATAAAATATGGCAAAATGGGGTCTTGACAGAGCTTAGGCAGACCTTAAAACCCACAAAATGAGGCCTGAAACATGACTTTAATGCATGCAAAATAGAATCCCTTTGGAAGGCCAACAATGCTAGTAAAGAGAATGAGGGGTGAGAGGGCCACCCCTCTATGGTTTTGGAGCTCAAAGGCACATCAAAGCCACTAAAAATCCACTGGATTTTAGTGGCTAAGAGGCCAAAACAAGGCCAATGCAAATGCTCAAATGTATGGCTCAAAGCATGAGGAAATAAAGCATGCAAGGAAGGAGATGACTCCAAACAGAAAAGTGACCTCTATCAAACTTAAAGAGGAGGTAAAAACAAGACTTTTCCCAGTTTGTAACAAATCTTGAAAATGTTCACAAGTAAGGCTAAAATAGGATGCAAAAATAACCCTAAAAGAGAGATTGAGCAAACAAGGAAGTATATGACCTCAAACAGCAAAGTGTCCTTAAACAAAGTTGAAGAGGGGCTCAAAATAAGACACTTCACAGTTTAGGTCAAAGCCCAAAAATGCTTGCAAATAGGGCTAAGAAATGAAGCAAAAGAATGCAAGAAAATGGGAAATGGAGACTTACCCTTGTAGCACAGCAATGCAGCAGCTTTTGGTCCAAGATTGTGAGCTCTCAACCTCTGAAAATCAGCTTCAAGGGGCTGGAATGGATGGTGGAGGTGGTAGGCTAGGAGTTGTAGTGTAAAATGGCCAAGAACAAGGGTGTTTGGAGGCTTGAAGTAGAGAGATTGAGGGTTGTATGTATATATCTCAGCCCAAAGCTTCTAACCTTTGCAAATAGAGGTGGAAGGTGTGTTATATAGAGGGAGAGAGGTGGGGCTTCTTGGAGAAGCCATGAGAGAGGGTCAAAGCTTCTAAAAGAAGCTTGACCAAAAGGGTCAAGCTTCTTGAGGAAGCTAAACCAAAAGGGTCAAGCTTTCTCAAGAAGCTTGACCAAAGGGTCAAACTTCCTTTGGAAGCTAAGCAAAGGGTGCAAAACCACCTTTAAAAGGATCAAAACAAGGACAAAACCTCGAACACAGGGTCAGGTGCAAAACAGCTGGCACAGCTGGAATGCACTCAAGGAGACAAGACTGGCCGACCAGGTTCAAAAGGCCAAGGTGGCCGGCCGGCCACCTCCCCTGGTCGGCCGACCAGGGTCAAAAGGTTCAAGAAGAATTACTGGTCGGCCACCCCAGAAAGGTGGCCTCCCAGATGAGCACAACACAACTGTGTAGAGAAAAAACAGAAAAAGTGACCCAAGAGGGAGAAAAACCAGCTTTTTCGAGGGGTTCAAAAGGGTCAAGAAGAATTACTGGTCGGCCTACCCATATTGGTGGCCTCCCAGATGAGCACAACACAATGGTGGTATGAAAAACCAGAAATTGTGGCTCAAAAGTAAGAAAAACTAGCTTTCTATCAGAAAAACCGACTTTAGGAGAGAGAAAATGAGAAAACTGGTTTTTCAGGGGAAAAGGTGGCCTCCCACCACCCTACCATCTCCCTAGCAATGAAACAAAGGTCCATGCCAAAAATGAACCCAAACCGATGCAAAACGAAGGTTCGGGGGCCAAAACGCGCAGTCTGGGGCCCCGAAAACAGGCTGTTAAGCACCGGAGGTGGCGTACGACCACGAAGGTGGTCTCCCGGGCCACAGTGTCCCTCTAAGGAGAGGAAACAAGGTGTGTGCCAAAAACCAGAGCAAACGGAGGTCATTAGGCGGTCCCGAACCGAGGCGCACGGTCGACGGCTTCGAAAACCGGAAACTAGCCTCTAAACAGGAAAAATGGCCTACGACCACGAAACGTAGCCCACGGCCACTGAGAGATAGTCTATGAGACCTCTCCCTCCCTTTGGGAAGAGAAAACAAAGAAAATGGGACTCGGTTCGCAAACTGAGGCAGAGCACAAAAGAGCCCAGAAGTCCAGAGGCAAGGCTCGCAGCCGAGACTCTGAAACTCCAGAACGAGCGAAATATGCAACATCACCGAGCGCTCAATTGGTGACGTCTGAGTCTTAAGGCCGGTCAAAAATGGGGTGTCTACAGGGTGAAAACTTGGTTGTTTGTGAGTTACTCCCGGATGCACCGGTGAATGGTGTAGCTACAAGGGTTCTTAGGGTGGTGGTGGTGACCATGCCCACGTCTGAAGCTCTGGCAATTGCAGCACTGCTTGTGCCTGCATTAGCACTACGGTTGAATGCCCTCTTGGGCTACTCTCTGTCATGATCAATGAGGCCCTGTTTCATGGCGTCCTTAATTTGCACCCCTATCTCATGTAGATCTGCAAAGGTGGGGAGGGGGAGGACGATCATCTTTTGCATGAGCTTGGGCTGGAGGTTGCGCACAACGATCCGTATTTGGTCCTTGTCGACCAGCCTGATGGTCATCATCGAGGCCTTAGCTCTCCAGCGGGTCACAAAATCGGAGAAGCTCTCCTTTGGCTCCTGTCTAGTTGTCTCAAGATCACGAGTTGTGACCTCGATCTGCGTATTGTAGGAGTATTGAGCTATAAAGGCCTCAGCCATCTCCTCACAACTTCTCTTAACAGAGTCCTCCAATTTTGCATACCAAATAGCCGCTACACCTGACAGGGTCCAGCCAAACAGAGAAAGCTTCTGCAATCTGGAGAGGCCCATCGGCCTTAATATGTCCTAAAACAGCCGCAAATGCACCATAGGATCTCCAGACCCGTCGAAACGGTCTATGTACGGTATTTTGAACCGGTCTGGCAGAGTCACGGCCGAGTCGGTGTACCCATCCTCATTATCCGGACGAGTCGGTCTAGGTGCAGTATTTTAGGCTCGGCTATTCTAAGATGGCATATGAAATGCAACTTGATAACATGCTGTTGGACACGTATTCATGTAAATGTATTGAAACACAATGCAGTTAGTATGATGCGCCGAGCCCGGTGCATGCAATACAGATGAATGATGCAAACATGCATAGCATTAGGATGCTAATCAAAACATGACCTAGAACTAACCATCGTAAGCGGTTAAGTAAAATGGAGAAAGACGTGGGATTGGAAGACATTCACACACTCACGCACACTTATTACAAAATTCGCCCTCTCGACGGAGGGTCCGAATAAATAATACAAACCAACTAATTAACTAACTATCCTAGCTAATTAATTATTACAAAACCCTTAACTAATTAAACAAATTAGTTAACTTACAAAACCAGCTAAGTAAGAAACTAAAGCAGGCTGCCACAGCTCCGCCTCGAAGTGATGAATGATGCATGCTCGATCGCCTCACTCGGAAATCCGTTGCCATGCTTCATGTTGCCTTTGTTTGCACTGTTTTGTACCTCTGAAAATTGTACAAATCTCTAACACACTTCTGATTCACCCCATGGATATACTGAGAGGCCATCGGCCAAGAGATGAGGGTCATTGACCACTTATGATTCCATCAGCCAAACATTGATAGCCGACCGGCAGCCAAAATGGCCGGTCGGCCACTGATTTCTGCAAACTGCTCCTTTTGCTGCAACAGAGTACAAACAGAGGCATGGCAATACATTTACAAGAAAATGTTGTGCAACTACACCCCTTATCATGTTTGAAGCTCAAAGGAGTGTAGTGCTCGACTCTCGAGCCATCAATCGCGCATTTCGATGCATGATGGCCAAAGAGGCCGAGTCGCACAATTCAATGTGAATGAAATGCACAAAAATACATAAGGGACCTTAACTTCTATCATGTTTGATCAAGAGGCAAGGCATGGACACACAATGCAATGCAACAAGCATGCAAAATCATGCAATGCAACAAGCATGCAACAACATGTAATACACCAAGCATGGAATAACAACAAAATGGAGCGAGCATGCAACAACATGCAAAGATAAGCATGCAACAACATGCAAAAAGGAACGAGCATGCAACAACATGCAAAAGATGGACTTAAACCAAAATGGACAGACCTCAGCCATGCCTAAATCAGTGGCCAAAGTGATGAATTGAAGACATGAAATGCAAGACAAGCATGCGTATGTAATGGTCTAAAAATTAAGGCGTAAAGAGGACAACTCTCAAGAGCACTTAAAGAGTGAAAAGCATGCAAGTGTGACAACACTATAGGCCTTGAAATCATGCATGGAATGGTGCCAAACCACTCCAACAAGACAAGCATAGCATGCAAGAAAGTTCAAAACTCGAAACCAGCAAAGGGACTTAAGCCATGGCCATGCAAAACATGCCCCAAAGGGGCAAGGGCATCCAAAACAGTCCCAAGGCAGGTCAATACAAGACCAAAAGCATGCTTGAACCTAGCCAACACAAGCTAGAACAAAAAAAAAACCAAAAGAATGAAGCATGCGAGGCCACAAAGGGGTATTATACTACACCTATCAAAACCGAACATGGCATGACTTAACCAATAAAAATCAAAGTTATGGCATGTCAAAATAAGCCCAAAAACCCACTGAGATAGCATCCCAAAGGCCTAAGCATAGAGGCATGCACAATGATCTACACTTAAGACATGAAACACTAACTCTTCAAAGCATTGAAAGGATGACAAAGGCAAGTGTTTGACCATGAAACATGCACTGAAATATCATTTCGAACGATGCCAAATCATGAGAATATTCTAAGTAACGCATGCTAGTAACTTGGACACTCAAAGCTAACAAGCTAGATTGAACCATGGCTATACAAAACAACGCATGCATGACTAAAACAACACAAATCAGAGCTTAAGCATGGTAAAACAAGGCTAAAAACTTCTTTGAGTTGAGCCAAAACATGCAAGAATGATGGTCCAAGCACAAGATGCATGTTAAGGCAATAGAGAGGATTACACTTCAAGTGCATGGTGCGTGTAAGAGGCTATCAAGCCAACCTTAGACAGAGGTATAGCATGGCAAAATAACACCAAATACTTGCTGAAATGGAGCCAAAACAAGCTAAGCAAACATGCTACTATTATGAGCCATTTATACTAGCATACAAGACACAAGGAGAGGGGATGACCCTCTCCTATTTGGGACCTCAAAACCACCTTTCCACTACTAAAAATTCTCTGGATTTCAGTGGTGAGAAGGTCCAAACAAAGTGGTCCCAATAGCTCAAAAAGGAAGGCACAAAGCAAGGCCAAACAAGGCCTAAGATGGGGTAGACTACCCCAAACACAAAAGTGACCTTAAACAAACATCACAAGCATGAAAAATCAGAACTTTTTATAGTAGAAAGTTAAGCTTAAATCAGCATGCAAATAGGTCTAAAAGCTTAAGCCAAAACAAGGGATTAAAAGGTAGTTTACTCACCCTTGAAGAACACCTTCAAGAACACAACTCCAACACTCTTCTTGGATCAAAACCAGTCCAAAACAACCAAAAACAAACTCAAGAAGCCTCAGCAACAAAAGGATGGTGTTCTAGTGGGTGCTTTAGTGCAAAAGTATGAAGAAATTACACTTTTGAGCTCAAACTCACAGAAATATAGAGAGGCAGAGAGAGAGAGAGATATAGAACTTGTATCTCAAGATTTCAGAACCTCTGGAAAGGGAGAGGGGTCTCCCTTCTTATAGACTTTCAATTCTCAAGCTTGTTGAACAAGCTTGAGTCTTGATGCAATCCCTCCATACACGTGTATGGAGGATGAGAATTGCACTCACCAGCTGTCACAGCTGGCACAAAAATATCTGCAAAAGCAGGTGGAGAGGTCTCAACTAGAAAATATGGCTGATCGACCAAAAAGAGTGCCGATCGGCCACCACTTATGGCCGATGGCAAGGAAACACGGCCGATGGTGCAAGGCCTTAGCCGATGGGTTGTGGGGATGGCCAACAAGCCACTCCCTTCCCTCGGAAGCAAAAATCACAAGTCCTTGGTCGACAACGAAGCACAAAACAGGCAAATTGAGAGATCCTAAGGCAAGGCGCGCAGCCGGGACCTTCGGGAACTCAAAACGAACACGAGCATGGATGATCATCGAGTGTTCAAACGATGACATCCAAGTCTTGAGGACGGTCAAAAATTGGGTGTCTACACATGGCTATTCTCAACCGATAGCCCAATACAATAATTTCAAAAGAGATGTTCAATCTCAAACAAATATTTTATTCAAAACTTACATAGGTGAGATAATACATATCCAAAATCACCATTTATAATCACAACCTTCCAATTTCACATTTTCAATGTTTATCCAAATTATTTATGCAAAATAATAATTTAATCAAAATTAGGGCAAAACCCCCCTTTCACCAAATATCAACCAAAACACCAAAATCAACTATTTTGGCACAACATGATCTTATATTCAAGCCTCATACTCGTTTACCTCATATTCATCAAGACCCCTCTTTTCATTTCACACCCAAATCCTAGATTTGTCCAAATCACAACCGAATCTCATCATCTATACACAATAGCAAATAACTAAGCTAAAAACCATATTAGAGTGTAGAAAATCCCTACCTCAAGTTTGAAGAAGAAACGAGTTGAAACCCTAAAATCAACGATGCCTAAACTCGATCTCCACCGCACACAACGTAGCCCTCGCCTAGATAACCAGCTTTGATGAAGGACTTGGGTCTAAATCCCAATGAATTTGGAGAAATCAAAGATCTTGTGAGGTTTTTGGTAGGAAATGTAGAGAGAAAGGAGAGGAAATGTTTTTAGAGAGAGAGAGATATACAAAAAGTAACATTCAATCAGCTCAAAGAGAGAAGAAAAGGAAAAAAATTCGAGATCTACCTAACTTCCCGCACCTCCAGCCACACCTGCCTTTTTAGCAGTGTGCTTCAGCCCCCTGCCCTGTTTTTCGCACGTGCGGCCTCATTCCCCGCACGTGCGGACAAGCAACTTCGAATGCGTTTTGCATTTTTGTTTTGAGGGGCACTGTCGCCAGGGCGCTGCCCTTGGACCCGCGAAGGGGCGCTGCCCCCTGGACCCCCGTGAAGGGGCGCTGCCCCCTTGACCCCCGATCGGCCCAATCGAAGTGGCAAAGCATAAAAGAAGGATCGAAACTGGGATTGCTACACACACAGAAACTTCTTTGGACATATCAACGTTCTGATTATCGGCATGAGATACTACTTCTCCCAACAACAAGAAAGCTCAATAACTTGTCTTCCTGTCACGCCGTTCTAGCCTTTATCATCCCGGTGCCACTCAACTTTCTACAACTCATGTATCA
Source organism: Camellia japonica (assembly GCA_030407325.1). Lineage (NCBI taxonomy): Eukaryota > Viridiplantae > Streptophyta > Magnoliopsida > Ericales > Theaceae > Camellia > Camellia japonica. The sequence goes on along the minus strand of JAPPVO010000024.1, from coordinate 45,227,656 downwards.
AAAACTTGAAATATCCCCATTTGAAACTCACCGCAAATGAATTAGTGTTGCCATTGCTAGTTTGCTTATGTATTGCTTAGCCTACGATGCTGAACTGAGATTTTCTGCAAGTCAACGCACTCAAACTTATGCTCGCCGTGGGGTGGTGGTGTTTGGTTGGCTTGGTTTGGTCTCTCTGGCTTCAATTCTTTTGCCAGACTCAGTTGGGCCTCTTCTCTACTCTCTCTACGTGTTGTTCTCTTCAGGTGAGTTGTTGAGCCGCTGACTTCAGATGCTGTGGAAGTGGGTGCATCAGATAATAATGGGCAGAAGAGTTCCATTGATGCTTCCGAGTCGGCTCACTGCTCATTCCTTTTCCAACATAGGAGCTATGCCTCGGCTAACTCAACCAAATTAAAACAAGTGAGATCTTGATCAGCGTCAGCTAATGGTTCCTTTTTACGTGTCAAAAAATAATGTTTGTCTCATTATGATGCAGCCATATATATATATATATTTTTTTTCTTGTTCTTTTTTTTAAAAAAATTATTTTAAAAATCATATGTAGCTGCCAATGTTGTTTAACAAAAATGATAGTACAGTACAATACGTGGTACGTAGGTTGTTCTAACTTGCAAGTACTAAGAAACAAAATCAATTCCTGATTTACTTAGTTTTTTTAAGAAGGTGGTCAATAACCAGAATTGCAAGTGTTGTTGATGGTCATAGGGTTTATCATAGGTTTTATTTTGATGATTTAAACCGTTCTTTTTTTTCTTCGTATATATCATCTGCAAAAAAAAAATAATAATAATAATAATAATAAAAGTTGATCTAATAATCGTAACAAATTTAATTTATCACATTTGTTATAAAAAAAAAAAACACAATTGTCATTTATTTTTTGTGATAAATACAATAAATTAAATATATTATAATTATAAGAATAATATGAAGTACCCGATAAAATAAGTAAATTGAATCATTGAAACATAACACATAATAAGTCTCACATACCCTTGTTAATTCCTTCACCAGTTCGAAACATTCCTTGGTCCATGCTCAATCCTGTTTCAGCAAGTTATCCTTGACACACTGATCAGCTCCTATCTGTATTGAAACCAGCTAGAAAAATTACTAGAAATTTTTTTTTTTTGTGAGTGAGAATTATTTTGAATGTGATCCATGTCACAATAAATTTAAAATTTAATTATAAATGTATTTGGAACCTAACAAATATTTTTATTTGGGTTTTTATACCCATATCAGAAAAAATTTAATATATATTTTATAATTTATTCTCTAATTAAATAATATAAAATATAAAATTATTATATTTTATAAACGAATTTAAAATTTTGCCCATTCTAATTTGCAGACAAATAATTATTCTAAATCAAAAAAATTAGGTTTGTTGGACTAGAAGGGATATCCAGCGCGTGGCCACCCCTAAGATTAAAAAATAATGCTATAAAACTAATTTAAAAACTTAAAAATAACCCCATGAGACTACTAATCAGGGAAATTTATTTGGCGCTACACATTAATTACCAATTGGATTAGTTTGTGATTTGGATTAGAGTGTTGTTTGAATCCATAGGTTCATCACAAGTTTCGTTTTGATGGTCCGAATTATTTATTTTATCGAATTTATTATGTATATCATTCACAAAAAAAGAAAAAAGAAAAAAGAAAAAGTCAATTCGACAATTGTAGCCCATTTAATTTATAGCGTTTCTCTCTAAAAAAAATAGACAACAAATTTGTTTAAAAATAGACCATCTACATTTTTAGTGACAAATACAATAAATTGAATAGGTTATGATTATTGGATCGACTTATTTTTTTTTTATAAATGATATATATAAAGGGCTCTACAAAATAAATACTCGTTTAGATTATTAAAACAGAACCCGTAATGAACATCACCCTCCAATCTAGAACACGGACTGGTACCTGAATTATTAAAACAGAACCCGTAATGCTCGGAAAAAGGAGGAGCCCATAATTGTGTTGCCTGTCAAAATGATGATGTCTGTAATAAAAAGCCATAGCTAGGGGTGTGCACTGGTCGGTTCGGTTCGAGTTTGCTATTGGCCTGTCAACCGAACCAAATCTCTCTGGTTGGAAAACTTCACATCTATTCTCGACCGCCTAATCCTTCGAAATCGACTGAAACAAATCTTCAGTTTGGCAGTCGGTGTCGATCAGGTGCAATGAAGAACACATCAGTAGGAGTGGATGATGATTTAAAATAAAAAATAAAAAAAATCCACACATACAGATCTACTATATGTCAAAATAGTTACAAATCTAAGAGATCTTGAACACTACAAAATTTCGTAATATAAATCACAAAATAACAAGACTTTTCTCATCACAAAAAAGGATAACTTTTATGACAAAGTGACATAGTTTTGCTGTTCATAATTTTAGAGTGCGCATCATAACTTCACCACTCGTAACTTTTATCATAATATGGCATAACAAATCATAAAAAATTATAACTTTCACCACAAAAAATCTAAACTTTTTTTTATGATGTGCGTCTTTCTAAGGGTGCATATATTAGCCTTTCTTCTTATGGCCACACCCCAATCCTCCCGCGGAGATTTACGTTCGTCTAAAAGATCTTTCATATTGTGGCCAATCCCAATGTTTGTTCTATACATACGAATTATTACTCAAACAAAAATGGATTAGGCAAATGAAACAAGAGGAAGGGAGTAATTACATATCCTTATGTATCCCATATAATTAATATATATAACTATATATTTTGAAAATCCCTCAAGTGTCATATCCTACGCTACATTTTTTGAAACATATCTTTATTGTGTCACATGTCACATGCCTGTGTTCGTTTTTCTTATATCCTGGCCTAATATTGTACATATGCGTGCTTATGTCTGTATTAATATGTAAGGAATTTGAAAAAAAAATCACTTTGCTTGTTTGGGTTTTTTAAAAACACTTTTTAGAAAATTATACTTTCTTCGTATTTTTTTGTTTTTATTGAATTTTTTAATATTTTAAACAAATTTTTTTTTTAATTTTTAGACACATCTAACAAAAATACACTTAAATAGTATAATTTTTGTGAAAAAAATCTTTAAAAAATTCACTAAATACCAAAAATACAAAAAAAAAAAAATGAAAATTCAATGCATCTTTCGTATTTTTGTGTATTTATTAATTTTGTAAAATATTTTTTCACAAATATTTTACTTTCTAGATACGTCTAAGTAAGATGCATCTAAAAAAGTAAAAAAAATATGTAAAATTTTAAAAATATTCACTAAAAACAAAAAAACACAAAAAATAAGAAACTCAATTTTAAAAAAACTTAATTCAAAAAATTCAAACTAAACATTCTTTTTTTAAGATTCTTGATAGGAAGTACTTTTGCTCCTTGGATTTAGTCAAGTATCGCTTATTTCTTTATTTATTTTCTTTCAAAGTAGAACCTACAGCCCCATTTGGTGTAACTCTTAAAATAGCTTATAGGTTATAGTTTAACAGATTATAGATTATGACTTTAATCAGAAGTTGTTAATCTGTTTGATGTACCTGTTGGATTATAGATTTAAGTTGCTGAGTAGTATTTGTTAAATAAGTTGTGAAATAGTTTTTTCAATTAATTTTTATTTTTTGTTATTTAATACTTGTCTACATTTCTCATAAAAAAAATAATAATAATCTATAGTCCATTTGGATCTTTTTCTATTTTAAAAAAATAAAAATAAAAATAATCTAAGAGTATAACCATAAATTAACATGTCCATAGCAAAAGCTGATAATCAGAAGCAAGGGGTGAGCAGTTTCTTAGAATCAGCTTTTTTGAGTTAAAATAAGCTGTTAGAATAAGAAGCTGTTTGAAATAAGTTTAACCAAACAGTCCAAAATAACTTTTTCAAAGCTAAAAGCTATAAGTTAGCTTTGAAAAGCTGAAACAAACACCCCCATAAGATACAACTTTAAACTTATTGTATTGATCTTCCAGGGATAGGGAGGACAGTGCTTGAAGCAGCTTGCTCAATTTTATGGTTCGCCTCTGTAAGATGCAGCCCGATTGATGTGAAAATTTTGTTGGTTGATATTGGTCACCAACTCTGCACAAATTGGAAAAATGCCATGGGGATTGCCAAACAATGATCTCAAAGGCCTGATGGCGCACTTGTCTCTACGAAGGAGAGAGAAGGAAGAGAAGTTCCATATCTGATGGTGATTTGTAGTTACATGGTAAAGATTATTTGTTGGGGAAAAAACTTGTGACATCCTTACCAACTTATATAGTAGTATAGAGAGAGAGAGAGAGATAGAGAGAGAGAGAGAGTATAGATATGAAATTAGAGAAAGAAAAAGTTTAAATTAGAAATAAAAACAAAGAAACACTTTTGAGGCATTCAATCCATGAAATGTTTTATTCTCATGATTTATCCAAAGCCCATGAATGCAAGGAACTGAATATAAAAAAGAACTTATGGTTCTCTCTGTATTATACTATTTGCCACTGTTGGGGCAAGTCTAATGGTGGAGAAATTGCAGTTTTATTTTTATCTTGGTCATCAACTGAAATATGGATTGCTTTCGTTGCGTGAATGAGTGTGGGTGGGTTATGAATGTTGGGAGTTGGATGTTCAATTGTAGTTGTTTCATGAGCCACTTGAAACCTTATTGAGACTCCATCAACTTTATTAACCAAGATAACCTTTGGTAGCTAAGTGATGATATTGATGGTTTGCTGAGTGGTTGATAAACTGTAAAAATGATATTGTAATAATATCTATCATGTTTTGTTTGTCTAATATAAGTAGTAAGATGTTGAAGATTGGCTCAGATTTCTTTGTCAACGATGGCTGTTGATTGAAGAAAAAATGAAGAAGCTAGACATGGTAGGGTGGCTAATCTTGTTTGTGGTTGATTGTTGATGGTTGCCATGAATGTTATTGGTGGCTTGTTAAAGGCTTTGGCCCTCCCATTTCATCTATAAATGGTTACTGAATGGAAGGGGTTCAGTGTGGTGAGTTGAAGAGAGAATACAGAGCAGAAAGAGAGAATTATAGAGTGTGAAATTCTTTGTTCCAAATATAGTGAAATCCGCTGCCTGTGGACGTAGGCGACTTGCCGAACCACGTAATTCTTTGTGTGTTCTTGCTTGTGTGCTTGTGTGTGATTGTTTTCTACCTCCTAGGCACAACAAATTGGTATCAGAGCATCGTTGTGCCAAAACAAAGCATCCGCAACTTTTGTTTTCGGTAAACTGAAAAATTCGAAGTTGTCAAAATCAACTTCTAAATATACCAGGAGGTCTTTCTCAATGAGAGGAGTCCAGAACCAGAAAAAATGGCCAAAACGGACTTTTGGGTGATCTACACGCACCGGTCAAAGTGTGGCACGTAAAGTCAACTCTTAATCAGAAGACCCACGCGCAGCAAGAGGCAGAAGACGACTTTGTGGAGCCAAAATATATACTTCAAATATATATTTGAAGAGAATACCAATACCAAGTGAAGCTCTGTCCAAGTGGTTAAGTTTGAGCATTGCTCTCCCTTGGCCAAGCTTCAAATCCTTGAAGCAACAATATTACAAATTATTTTTGCAACACGCCACATCAGCGCCAGGTGTCAGCCTAGTCACTGCCACGTCTAAAACCACATGTCTACTAAGTCACTGCCACATGTGAAGCCACGCCAGTAACAACTCAACTGCCACGTCAGCATACGTGTTTGCCACGTCAGCACATCTGACATGTCATCAGCCTAGTCAGCCAAAATTTCTGAAATTGCAGAGAGGCCCCTAAAAGTTTAGAAAATTACATTTTAGCCCCTAGTCTTGTTGAAATTTTACTTTAGCCCCTGGAACTTCTATTAATTGCAGTAAGGTCCTTAGAGTTTTGAAAAATTACAATTTGACCCCTGGATTTGAAGAAATTTCATTGAAGTCCCTAGAGAGGTAGAGAAAGTGCTTTCCTAGCTAAATCAACCGTTCCGGACACAACTGCGGATTTCGTTTTTTGAGATTCAGACTCAAAATTTCAGTGAAGGTTTCGAGAGCTTAGAAGTTTTCGTGTCTCCTGTATTTCAAGCATCCGCTGTTGTTGTGGCGGAGTTTTTTTAAAAAGTCTCAATGACAGAATCTACAGAGAGGAGATCAGCTGAGTCCATAAGCCGCCCCGCGGTTACAAGCAGCTCTGGGCGTTAGACCCCTGTGTCCCACGCTAAGTTCAAGGTAGAGAAGTTTGATGGTAACAGTAACTTTGGCATATGGAAATGTGAAGTTAAAGATATGCTTGTCCAGATGAACCTGCACTTCACTCTGGGAGACAAACCAGATGACTTGAATGAGATAGAATAAGAGAAAGTAAATCTCTTGGCCTGCAGTTCCATCCGACTTTGCCTTGCAAAAAAGGAGAAGTATGCCTTCACAGAATATGATACTGCGAAGGAGCTTTGGAAGGCGCTGGAAGACAAGTTCATGACAAAGAGCATTGAGAACCGGCTCTACTTGAAGATGAGGTTGTTTCGTTTCGACTACAAGAAAGGTATTTCGATGAACGAACACCTGAACAATTTCAACAAAATTATTGCCGATTTGAAAAACTTAGATGTTCAAATTGATAATGAAGATAAAGCCCTATTATTGTTGTTGAATTCCTTGCCTGACACATATGATCATCTCACCACCACTTTATTGTATGGTAAAAAAAATGCCTTGGTAAATAATGAGTTCAGAAGAAAAGATAAGTCTGCAAACAGGGACTCGGCATCAGAGGCATTGACAGTCAGTGGCAGGACAAATAACAGAAGATATACAGGGCGAGGAAAGTCTAGCTCAAAATCCAAAGGGAGATCATCAGATAGAAGACATCTTGCAAAAGGCGAGTGTGTTTCTTGTCGCCAGAAAGGGCATTGGGCAAAAGATTGTCCCAATAAAGACAAGAAAGAGAAAAAAGGTGAACGTTGAACGAGATGAAGATAATGGTGAAAGATCAGCCTTCATAGTTTCATCACTTGGCCAGTCTGATGAATGGATTCTAGATTCTAGATGTTCCTACCACATGTGTCATAACAAGCAGTGGTTCTCGAGCTTACGAGAGTTCGATCGAGGAGTTGTGTTGATGGGCAACGACCAAACTTGCAGAACAAAGGGGATTGGAACAATTCGACTAAAGATGCATGATGGAACAATTAGAATTCTTGAAGATGTTCGGTATGTACCAGATTTGACGAAGAATCTCATCTCAGTGGAAGTTTTAGACTCCAAAGGTTATATAGTAACTGTGGAAGATGGAGTCCTCAAAGTTGTTAGAGGAGCATTTGTTACAATGAAAGGTACTCGAAAGGGAAATTTATATTTCCTAAACGGCTCTATAGTCACAGGGAGAGTGGCTGTCTCCACCAGCTTAGAGGATGATGCGTCAGACCTTGCCAGACTTTGGCACATGCGCTTGGGGCATACTGGAGAAAAGGCTTTACAAGGGTTGGTAAAGCAAGGACTGTTGAAAGGCGCCAAAACAGGAAAGCTTGAGTTCTGCGAGCATTGTGTACTGGGCAAGCAAACAAGAATCAAGTTTGGTACTACCATTTATCGTACCGAAGGGATTTTGGACTACATTCACATAGATGTTTGGGGACCTTCCAAGAATGCTTATTTGGGAGGTAAACACTACTTTGTGTCATTCATTGATGATTTCTCAAGACGAGTATGGTTTTACACAATGAAGCATAAAGATGAAGTATTAGATATCTTTCTTACGTGGAAGAGAATAATTGAGACCCAGACATGCAGGAAGATCAAGAAGAGTATGGGTTTACACAATGAAGCATAAAGATGAAGTATTAGATATCTTTCTTACGTGGAAGAGAATGATTGAGACCCAGACAGGCAGGAAGATCAAGAAGCTCAGATCTGACAATGACGGTGAATACACATCAGATCCCTTTTTTGAGGTTTGTCGAAATAAAGGGATAGTGAGACATTTCACAGTTAGTGGAACGCCGCAACAAAATGGAGTTAGAGAACGCATGAATCGCATTTTGGTGGAGAAAGTCCAGTGTATGCTGTCACATTCAGGATTAAGCAAGGCATTTTGGGGCGAGACATTGAACTATGCTCGTCATCTTATCAACAGACTACCTGCTGCAGCACTAGATGGCAAGACTCCCATGGAGGTATGTGTAGACACCCCATTTTTGACCACCTTTAAGACTTGGACGCGACTGATGGTTCTGGAAGTTGTGCAGTGCAAAGGTTCAATTTTTTCGGCAAGGAGAGAGAGTCAAATCTCAACTTCATACCCCTTTTTTTTTTTTTTTTTGGGACCAAAACGATCTTGATCAAAAGATTTTAGTCTTAAAACCCTCTCTTTCAAAACGTTTTTGAAATAAAGTTTTTACGATGTTCCGAGGCTCGCATTTTGTCAAATATTGCGCTTTTCGGTAAACCGAGCAAGGACAAAGTGGAAATGAATGAAAGAGATATGAAATCTTTGAAAAATCTTTCAAAACACCTTACTTAGGGGTTTGGAGTTGAAGAAAAGAGGAGAAGAGGGAAGAAATCCAGTTGGGGGAGAAAATGGGCATGAACCGTTAATAAAGAGTCGAGCATCCCTCGCCGAATCGGGCCTATTCATTTGCATACTTGGAATCAAGCTATGAGGCCACCACCGTTGGAAATAAGACTTCCGAGGCTTCATTTTGCACTCAAGAATCTCCTAAAGCCAAGTCCGGATGGGGGAGATATGATTGGTTGAAGTTGGGCATCATCCCGGTTGGACTGAAACTGAGCAACCTTTACCAAAACAAGCATAACTTTTTGCACAGTTGGAATTTTGATGTGAGGTTGGCGCCATTGGAAAGATAACTTCCGGGGCTTCAATGTGGCCACATGGAAAACCAGAAAATCAGATGGTCGACCAGCTTTTTTTGGTCAAAAGTGGTTCAGCATGAATCTGGAAGGAGAGAAAACATCTGCGCGGCTTCACCGAAACAAGCATAACTTTTTTCACAGTTGGAATGTTAATGCAAGGTTTGCGCCATTGGAAAGCTAACTTCTGAGGCTTCAATTTGGACACAAGAATGACCTGAAAAGGGGTTCACATGAAGGAGTTATGTCCGTTTGAAGTTGGACCTTCAGAGTAGATTTTTTTTTTCTTGTCACCGGCCATTGGTGGTCGGCCTTGATGGTCGGTCGGCACCTTTGGTGGTCAGCCTTGGTGGTCGGTCTTGGTGGTCGGTCGGCACCTTTGGTGGTCGGTCTTGGTGGTCGGTCGGCACGGTCGGTCGGCCATCAAAATTTTTTTTTCTTCGATTTTAGCTTCTTGAGGAAGCTTGAACCTTTTGAACCTTTGTTTTAGCTTCTTGAGGAGGCTTGAACCTTTTGCTTTAGCTTCTTCAAGAAGCTTGAACTGTTTGTTTTAGCTTCTTGAAGAAGCTTGATCCTTTTGCTCTAGCTTCTCCAAGAAGCTTTGACCCTTTCTTGTGGCTTCTCCAAGAAGCCTCACCTCTCTCCCTCTATAAAACCAACCCTTGAGCTCCATTTGCAAGGGTTAGAAAAACCAGCTGGAGCATTTTGCATACAATCCTCCATATCTCTCTCATCCAAGCCTCAAAAACACCCTTGTTCTTGCACCATTTACACACCAACTCATAGCCTACCACCTCCATCCCCCATTCCAACACCTTGAGGCTGATTTTCAGAGGTTAGGAGCTCATTTTCTTGGACCAAAAGCTGCTGCATCGCTGTGCTACAAGGGTAAGTCCACTTTTCCCCTTTTCTAGCCTTATTTTGCTTCATCCTTTAGCCCCTTTTGCTAGCATTTCTGGGCTTCGACCTAAACTGTGAAGTATCTTATTTTGAGCCCCTCTTCAACTTTGTTGAAGGGCTCTTTACTGTTTGAGACCATCTTCTGCCCCTTGTCCTTTATCTCTCTTTTAGGGCTATTTTTGCATCACATTTTAGCCTTACTTGTGAACATTTTCGAGATTTGGTATAAACTGGAAAAAATCTTGTTTTGACCTTGTCTTTAAGTTAGCTTAGGTCACTTTTCTGTCTGGAGTCATCTCCTTCCTTGCATGCTTCATTTCCACATGCTTTGAGCCATGCATTTGAGCATTTGCATAAGTCCTGTTTTGGCCTCTTAGCCACTGAAATCCAAGGGATTTTCAGTGGCTTTGATGAGGTTTTGATCTTTGAAATCATAGAGGGGTGACCCTCTCACCCCTCATTCTCTTTACTAGCATGTTTGGCCTTCCAAAGGGACCCTATTTTGCATGCATTGAAGTCACTTTTCAGGCCTTATTCTGAGGGTTTTGAGGCCTGCCTTGGCTCTGTCCGAAGCCCTCTTGGCCATATTTTATGTCTATGATGCATGTGTAGAGCAATCCCATTCAAGGCCTCTCAAAGAGGCCTTTCTTTGAACGCTTCCGAGACTGATTCCAGGGCCTATTTGGTGGGTTTTAGGACTGTCATAACCCATTTCCAGAGTTGGTTTGGTCTTGCTAAGTGTCTATCTTGTAGGTGCTTAATAACCCCTTGTATAGCCCTCTAAAGGAACCCATCATTTGTGCATGTGTTGGTTGCATTTCAGAGGTTATTTGGGCATATTTTGACATGTTTTATTCACTGATTTTGGCTGGTTTGATGAGTTCTCTTGTGCTTCATGTACATGCCATATAAACCATGTTTGCTAGCCAATGTTGCATGCTATTTTAGTCCATCATGTTAGCATCTTTTGGCCATGCCTTAAACTGGAAATGTGCATGTTTTGGGACTGCCTTGGCTCTGTCTTTAGACTTCATGATCAAATAATGCTTGCTTTTCATAGCTATAAGTCAATACATGTGCCTAGTTTTTGAGTTTCGGGGCTTACTTCATGCATCGGGTGTCATGTTTTCATGTTTCGGGACCACTTTGCACACTGTTTCAGAGCTGTAATTTATGCTATTGCGTGCCATCTTGCATCCCTTGTCATGCCTTGTTAGAGTTGCATGTTGTACCTTAGGTTCGGTCTTTGGTTTGCGTGCATGTGTGCGCGCATTTCGGTTATCTCATTTTCATCTTATGGCTACTGATGTGAGTGTGGCTGAGGTCCACTCATGTTGGTGTAAGTCCATTATGCATTGTGTATGCCATTTCAATTCATAGCATTGCGTATGCTAGGTTGTATGTTAGAGCATTGTGTATGTCTTGCTACATCGTGCATTGTGTATGCCATCTCATAGCATTGCGTATGCTAGGTTGCATGTTAGGATTGCATTCATGCATGTCATGCATATTGCATTGTGCTTGGGATAGGAGTTAGCCCAAGCACGGGAAACGAGGGACGTTTCGTACTCCGAGTGACGGAACGTGTCTCAATTCCCAGTTGCCGACACTCCGGATTAACCATGATGGAGTCTCGGTCTTGTTGTGTTTATATGTGCATTCATTTCACATCGAGTCGTGCAATTCGACTCCTCGGCCATCATGCATCGACATGCGTGATTGGTGGCACGAGGATCGAGGCAAGCATACATATGTGAAAATACTTTGCCATGCCCCTTTCTTGCTCTCTGCTGCAGCAAATCAGAAACCGGCAGTCTTTTGGGGCTTCGCGCAATATTCCGGGCTTAATTGTAAACAGAGGCTAATTGGGACATCGCAATGGATTTCCGCGCAAGGCAACTCAAGCATGCATCATTCATCATTTGGAACAGAGCTGAGGCAGTCCATAGATTTGCGTGCTAGTTTACTGCTTTCCTAGTTACATTTGTTAATTAATTAGGGTTTTGTACTTATTTGGACTGTATTATTCATTCGGGACTGTATTATTTATTCGGACCCTCCGAGCGAGGGCACAATTGTAATAAATGTGCGTGCGTGTGATGTATGTCTTCCAACCCCACGTCTTTCTCCCTTTTATTTACCAGCTTATGATGGTTAAATTAGGGCATGTTTCAATTAGCATACAGTATGATAGCATGTTTGCATTCATTCATCTGTCTTGCATGCACCGGGCTCGGCGCATCATACTAACTGCATTGTATTTCAATTCCGAGTTGAATACTTGTTAGTTGTAGCATTTCACATGCCATCTTTAGAATAGCCGAGCCTACTATAGTCGCATTTTTGCATGTGTTGCATTAGGCATCTCTGTATAGTTAGGATCATGCATGGATTTCTAACATAGCTTTTGTTTTGGCTTGGAGTACTCGGTAAGTTTTATGCTTTAGCATCCTTGCATGTGTGTGAGTGACTGCCATGATAGCATGCTTGCCATGAGGCTATGTGCTTATGTGATATAACTGCCTGAATGCCTGTGGGTGGAGGTTGGGTTATTTAGATTGGAACAATTCATCGACTACGAGTTTTAAGTCCACTAGATAGTGGCAAAACCATCTTTTCTAAGCCCACCCGAGGGTGGCAAAATCTGCATTTTAAGCCTACTTGCGAGTAGCAAACCATCTTTCAAAAAAACAAACATGAAATGTTTTGTTCCAATTCAGGCAACCCGGTCTATACTTGTATGCTGTGTGCATCACATAGTAAATCTAGGCTAATAACCGGAATAAGAACGCATAATGTTTTCAAAACTAGATATCATGGTTAGTAGAGGCCGATCTTTGATCGGGCGAGCGGGAGTGCTCACGAAGTGACCTTCCCCAATCGTACCCAAGTTCCCGAGCCGAGGCAACTTTGGTGATGACGGACACGTGGCCTTAGGCAAACGAGTCAGGGTTTCCTAAATTTCCCCAAAAATAAAATATTTAGGTGGCGACTCTGTATCTGGCAAAGCAGTCTATGTTTGGCACTACTTTCAAAAAAAACTGTTTTTAAAAACGATTTGCCAGATTTGGACTTTTTGATGATTCATCGGTCTTGCATTGCACTCTGCGAGATTAGATACAGGACCGTGACACAAATCGAGTCCGAACTGTAGCGAGGCCCAAGGGCGTGTTTACAGTTTCTGGCGACTCTGCTGGGGATTTAGAGAACTTGACTCGAACCTATGATATTTGGTTTTGGCTACACTTATGTGTTTCTTTGCATTGCATTTGCATTGGTGCGCCTAGGACACCGTGTTTGCCATCTGCTATTCCTGAACGGTTTGCCGGAGGCTTGTCTTGTCAAGGCATGACCATAAGGCTGACCGGTTGTGGGCTCTGCCAGTATGGGAACACAAACCCCGATTTTACCGGGGCACCCTTTTGACCATTCGACCTAGTGCATATCGAAATCCGTAGTGACCATTCCAAACTAGGACAGGTTGCTTACCCGATATAGGTTGTTTAAAACCGCTGCGTGCGTAGTGAAACCCTAGCTCCTGACAAAATAGGACAGGGAAACCCTACCCCAACATAGGGGTGTTTTGGCTCTCACTTGTCTGCCATGTGCTTTTAGAGTGCGTCTCCATAGGAATGCATGTATTAGACTACAAGTTTGGGCATCAGGCCTGCGGGCACCAGTTCAGCAGTTTGGGCATCAGGCCTGTGGGCACCAGCTCAGTGCTTTGGGATTCAGTTCACCTGAGGGTATCAGTTTACGGGCAGAATTCTGTAGGAGGCACAGTCATCATGTTATGCTCATATCTGTTTTGGTGAAATCAGGCTGAGATGCTGCATGTTTTCTCTTTTGCTAGGGATAGTCCTGGAACTATAGCTTCAGAAGGCTTCGATATCCCCCGGGTACATTGGACTAGTGCTGATAGACTTTGTTAGGTCAGAAATTCTATTCAAGGGAAACCAGTGTTCTTTCGCTGAGGCAAGGCAAAGAAAGGCCAGTCAGGGCTCACCGGTTCATCTGATCCGACAGTCACCAGTCACATCATCAATAGGCCCGTGATGGCACAGGGTTCGGAAGAATTAGTGGCCGTGATAGCAGCGTTAAATCAGGGAACTACCGTGCAGGATGAGACTAATGCTGAAACGCAACGCCCATCTGGGGCGTCTGCCTCACATCCAGCTTTGGGGCCCCAGCCGAACTTTGACCCACTTCCGCCAGCTGAAAATTTGCAGGGTCCGGATCCCCAAGAAGGGTTGACTCGAGCTCAGGTGCTCAGACCCCTGGTGCAGCCTAATCAGAGGCTTTATTCCCTTGATGCTAATGACCACGATCTGACCGCAGTGAAAATTGCGAACCTTGAGAAGCAATTCAAAAAGGCACAGGGCCTTAACTCCATTCCCGACATTGAGGATGGGTACACCGAGACTGCCGTACGGCTCCCAGACAGATTCAAAATGCCACATATTGACCGTTTCGACGGGTCTGGAGATCCAATGGTACATATCCGACTTTTCTTGGATGTCCTGAAGCCGATGGGTCTGACTAAGCCACAAAAACTCTCTCTGCATGGAAGAACCCTGTCGGGTGTAGCAGCCACTTGGTACGCTAAGTTGGAGGACAAAGTGAAGCAAAATTGGGAAGAATTGGCTGAGGCCTTTGTCGATCAGTATTCCTACAATACCCAAGTTGAAATGACCATCCAAGAACTTGAAGCAACCCGCCAGAACCCAACAGAGCCTTTCGTGGAATTTGTTACAATGTGGAGAGCAAAGGCAGCACAGATGACAGATCGCCGCCCTTCTGAGAGGGATCAAGTGCAGATGATGGTGCGAAACCCGGAGCATGATATGTTGCAAAAGTTGATAGTCGCTCCGCTGTTCACTTTCAAAAGTTTGCATGAACTGGGGGTTCAAATCGAGAATGCGTTCAATAGTGGGATCATTCCCAGAACAAGTGAACCGACAAGGAGGGTGATTTCAGGGAGTACCAACGCTGGTAGTAGCGTTATTCCCAAACCCACCGAAATCAATGCAGTCGCCACAGCTGACCCTTTTGCCAAACCAAGCCTACAAACAACCGGCCCAGCCCGAGCTCAGGGCAGGACTTTCACCCCCCTCTATATGAGCCTGACTAGCGCACTAAAAGCCTTGATGGAAAGAGGGCATCTCAAACCGCTCGATCCTCAACCTCTTCCTGACCCACTCCCAGCCAGACATAACCCCTCCAAGTACTGTATGTACCATCAGCAGCGCGGCCATGGCACCGACCGTTGCTACCGCCTTCGTCATGAGGTCCAAAATCTCATCGACAACCGGACGATAGCTCCACCTTCAGACCCCAATGACCAAACATCTCTTGCCTACCTCAATCTCATCCATATACTGCCATCCACCTATGACCCCAGCATATACATCACCCCAGCCCATCTACCCAAGCCTGAGGTGTTTATCCCAGAAAGCATGGACTTATGCATGATGGGTGCACCTGAACCTCAATCATCTCAAACCCGTGAACCCACTACTTCTGAGCTGAAGAGAATGATCGAAGATCTTCAGAGAACTGTGACAGATTTGGCCTCTGGGACATTGGCTCCGTCATCAACCACATCACATACCAGGGAGTTCATGTCAAAAGGCTCCCCAGTCTTGGAACGGGCTACATTTGAGGAATGCCAATCCCTTGGCAAAGCGGAGGCGAGTGGAAAGAACAAGATAGGGGCGGACATGGATCCCCATGAACATCTTCTGTTGGCTGTTGAGGCTTTGAAAGCCGAGGGACTGAACAAAGAGCAAGTACTCGCAGTTGTTGCAAAAACTGTGGACGACATTTTCGCCGCTCAAGTTGGGGACAATTTGGATCAAGGGGCAAGCCGGGAGAAGGGTCGTTGTATCAGAAACGTTCCTTTCAGCTATAATCCTGCACTCGGAAGAGATCAGCAAACCAGGCCAGCACCTACCAATCCCTTTGCTGGTGCGTCCAGCAAAAATCCACAAACCCAGAAGTACCAACCCCGAGGTCAGAGGGTCTTCCATGCCCTCCACATGCCTTTGTCCAAAGCTTTCCAAATCCTTGCTGGACAAGGCCATCTCAAACCCCTTGAGCCTCGGCCTCTCCCAAATCCTCTTCCGGCTACACATGATGCCGCCCAGTACTGTGCCTTCCATCAGCAAACTAGCCATACTACCGACAACTGCTTCCGTCTTCGCCATGAAGTACATGATCTATTTGACAACGGGGTCATTGCCGCGCCAAGCTCTGCAAAGTCTATCGGCACTGAATCGGTGAACTTGGGGGATAATGTGACCATGTGATCAGGGGATGAACCAGCTGCGGGTGGCACTCGATTAAACTCCAGACGTGGGAATGGCACGCACTGTTCTGAGCAATAGCCAAACACCAGGTTTTGTGCTTTCTAACTTGGGCATTGGGTCAGTCTTGTTGTTTTGTATAGAGTCAGTCTTTTCTTACTGAGTCAGTTGGGTCTGTCTTGTTGTACCGAGTCAGTCCTATTTTCTTGGAGTCGGGTGATTTCGGGGGTGTTACCTCGGACATCACTTGCTTGTTTTGTGTTTGTCTTTTCGTTTTCTTTTGACTCTGTTTTTGCCTTGGAGCCAGTAATGCCAACAGATTTGAATGAACAGCAGTGATTTTCACATTCTTGTGTTCGCTTCTACCTTGTGCCAGTTATGCCGGAAGTTCTGAATGAGATGGCAGTATTTGACTAAGAATTCTATCTTTTCTGTGCCTTGAAGTCATTGTAATGACCTGAGTTTTTCAAAATTTTTTGAACACTGCGGTGAAAACAAAGAGGGAGGAATTCCTCGGGATTTGCAAAACTTTGATCAAACTGAGAGAAAGAGAGGCATGCTAAGCCCTTAATGAATAAAATCATGCTTGTTAGTGTGAGTACTGGGAAGGATCTTGACTTGATCCAGATTGGTTCTACACTGTCTTCAGCGCGAGCGACTGGTCGCTTCCTTAAAAGATTTCAAAAAATGTTTTGCGCGGTCCTGCGAAGACCTGTGTAGAATCGCTCTTGAGATTGTGCAGCTTAGGATCGCTCTCAGCCTCGAGACTCGCCCCTCTGTTTTCAAAACCTTGAACTCAGACTCAGAAAGTTCAAAGGTCAACCATAATGTGAGGCCTGCGTGGCCAGATTCGAAGCAGACCTCGAACTAGAGGCAACAAAGTCAGATCAAGAAGGTCAGGCGTCGTCAAAAAAAGCTTACAGAGCCAGATCAGAAGCACCCCTCCAACTAGGGGCAAAAAAAATGTCAGATGCGCTCGAAGAGTCAAGAAGTGGGATGTTTCTCAAGCTAACAAAGACTGGAAAGAATGCCAAATCCCAGAAGGGAAGAAAGAAGAAAGCATTGCTGAAGAACAACAGAGTTCCTATCCATAACACTAGGGGCAAATTCACCCTTCATTGGATGGACTCCTGCATCGTCAGCGAACAGCAGCCATTCTCCTGGATTCAGATGACTTCAAGATCTCAAAACCATTTGACATGGACAAAGCTACGCTTTTACCCTTGAGAGGCTCGCTGGGCCAAAAACCCGGAAGGGCGACCCAGGCAAAAGTTAGAGCAAGAAAAGAAGAGAAAGAACAAAAAAAGAGAAAAGAAGAAAAGAAAAAAAAAGGAAGAAAAAAAATGCAAAGAAAAGATGAAAAAAGAAATGAAAGAATTGAAAAGAAGAAAAACAAAGCTCGCAAGGTTGAAAACCCGCAACAGGCGCCTTGGCAAAAGTTAGAGCATAAAAATGAGAGGTTAAATACCCGAGTGTACCTTAACCCTGAACTACGTGAGGCTTGATTCCCATCTTTGGGGATACGTAGGCAACTTCATTCTGAAGTCCAGCCGTAAAACACTTCAAAATTCGACTGTGTCCATGTAATGGTTTTGATCATCTTTGCCTTCTCTGAATCCGAGAATTTGGTTGTGTTCATCACTCTGAGGACTGACTACAATGCGCCGCGGTGCTATCCAAACAAGGGGCAACTTTCCGTTGCCATTCAATACGCTGCGGTACCGTTCAAACAAGGGGCAACTTTCCGTTGCCAGGAAGCTCTCTTCTAGCAGGGGGCAATTTTCCTTCGGATCTGAAGTTGTGCATCTCAAGAGCGGGTTCCGTGCTCGTTGAGCAGTGGCCGTTCGCGAAATAGTTTTTGAGAATTTTTACTGAGGTTGACTAATTTTCTCTCAAAAATTATTCCATTTTTCCAAAACTGGACCATTTCTTGGACCCCAAAAAGGGAAAATTTTCAGTGCTCACAGCCTAACTTGCATGATTTTAAATCAGAAAATTGAACAAGCATGTTAATCTAACTCTCATTTTGGTCAAAATTGTTTTAGTAGAACGCCAAAAACAAAAAAATGGTCGAGATGATGAACTAGGAGCACAGTTGAGTCAGGTGTTCTGTCTTTTCCATTGCCACAATACTTGCCAAGAAGGGCACTCTACCTGCCAGAAAAGGGCACAACTGAAGTTAACAGCAAAAGGGCTGAAAGCTGTCTCACTCTCCGAGCAACGAGGTATCAAGCCAAGTGCGAAGCACGAACTGGAATGGATCAAGATATTCCACTCCCTCATCTGGACAGATCTGATCACGTCCAAACTCCCCAGCAGAGCATCGTCAACCGATGTCAGCTGCAGATTTGCTACACACCCAGTTGTAGCACAGCCCCTCTGTGGGAGAAACTCACTAGCTGTGTGTAGAAGAAGAAGAATCTAGCGGAATGCTAGGGGCAAGAGCCCACAACTTTCTGTTTATCCATCAACCACCCAGGGGAGGGATTTAAAATGAGAGATTGAAGAATAGAGAGGTGTGCGCTGAGAGAAAAAGTGAGGAAAGGGCTTTTTCAGAAAAACAGAGCTTGAGGGCCGAGTGATGTGAGAATCACAAATGAGAAAGGGTGGGAAACAATACCCGGAGAAACTGGCTCCTCGTGCACCGAGAGGTCTCTCGCCTTTGTAACACAGCTGAGTGTTGTGTTTGTGCGTTTTGTTTGTCTCGATTCTTGTTTTGAGTCGTTTGAGTGTCAACAGATGTGTTTAGGTCATTCTACCTTGTTTTTCCTTTGTTGAGTTGTGTTTAGGTTCTTCTACCTTTGTTTTCCATTGTTGAGTCGTTTTGGCTGTGGTCAGTTGTAGGCTCAATACCCGGTTGAGAACCCTTTTCTTATTTCAATTTCAAAAATCGTTTGGTGCTCAGAGTGCCGTGTCGTTCTCCACATTTGTGCAAAAAAAGATCAGTTCTTTCATAAAGCCGCAGGGTTCACCCAGGTCATGTGAAAATAGTAAAACAAGGACCTATCTGAAGCTATTTAGGTTCCAGACTGCAAAGCAAAAGAAAAGAGGGAAAATTTGGAGCATCTTAGCATGTTTCAACTTTAGCAAAATCCGAGACTGCATTCCAGGTGCACCTTCTCAGGCCTCGCTGTTTCTCTGGAGTATGAGTGTATCTCGACCCCAAGTGTAAGCCTGCTTCAAGTCAAAATGGCAGTCCAAGCAGCACCCGAGGGTTTCACATACAGATGTTATCTCTCGCCAATATGAACATTTTTTGAGCTGAGTGAGTTGCGAAGCCCTCTAAGAGGCAAATCAGAGGCACCAGAGTACATATTTGATGCTCCTCTATTGCATAGCATGTGAACTTTCATATACACTGTTGTTGCATGCGTGCCGCGCATCGTTATGATTCATGCATAGAATGTGCTTTGCTTGTTTCATGCATAGAATATACTTGCTTTCAATATTGCATAGAATGTGCTTCCATACTTGCATAGAAAATGCTCGTATCTTTTGCATGGAAAATGCCCCATACTTGCATAGAAGATGCATTTTATCGCACTTTCTTGTGCATTTTATCTCGCTCGCACTGTCTTGTGCACTTACACTTTGTATCTCACTAGCACTGTCTTGTGCATCTTGTGGTTGTATCTCACTCGCACTATCTTGTGCATTTCAAATCACTCGCGCTGTTTAGCGTATCGCACTGTTTTGTGCATTTCTAATCACTCGCGCTGTTTAGCGTATCGCACTGTTTTGTGCATTTCTAATCATTCGCGCTATTTTGCGCACCACAATCGCACTGTTTTGTGCAGTTTACATTCGCGCTATTTTGCGCATCGCACTGTTCTGTGCAGTTTATCACTCGCGCTATTTTGCGCACCACAATCGCACTATTTTGTGCAGTTTATCATTCGCGTTATTTTGCGCACCTCCATCGCACTGTCTTGTGCATTGCATTCATCGCGCTATTTTGTGCTTTGCATATCACATCGCACTATCTTGTGCATTTCAAATCAATCACGCTGTTTAGCGTATCGCACTATTTTGTGCATTGTATCATTTGCGCTATCTTGCGCGCCTCACCTGCACTTGTTAGTGTATTGCATCGCGCTATCTTGCGCCGTGACCATTACTTGCATTGTGCATGCATTTTATCGCGCTATCTTGCGCACCTCACCTTTAGCATCGCACTGTTTTGTGCATTCACCCTACTCGCACTGTTTTGTGCACCTTTAGTTCGCACTGTCTTGTGCACTCACCTGGTCCAGGAGACCTTAAATCCTCCGGTCTAAGGAGACCTTAAATCCTGCATCATCATTCGCGCTGTTTTGCGCATTGTACTTGCATTCTACTTGCATTTCATCGCACTGTCTTCTGTACTCACCTGGTCTAGGAGACCTTAAATCCCCTGGTCTAGGAGACCTTAAATCCTGCATCTTCATTTGCACTGTCTTGTGCACTTTCCGGTCTAGGAGACCTTAAATCCTCTAAAGGTGCAATTCCTTTGGTGTTTGTCGTGCTCGAACGACTTCCAGTGGTCTGGTATAGCCACCTGCCTGTGTTTGCGGTGAGTTCCTAGGAGACCAACTGAGACGGTGGAAACTAGAGTTCGAATGGCTTATGCCTAGAACGCAAAGGTTTGGGATTTCCGAGACTAAAGTCTGGTTTAAATACCCAGGGGTATATCCTCGGCTTGAAATCTGTATGGCAGCCCCATAGATTGAGATAGCATATGTATGCGCCTCAATTCTGGATACCGAATCAACCTAGTCTGTCACCCAGTTGGAGAATAGGGAAAGCTGCGACCATAGTCAGGGGGAAAAGTAGTACTTGTGGTTCAACCAAGAAGAAGCGGAAGATTCCCACATCAACATGAGGTAGGACATTGCCGAGGTAAGTCATTGCCAATTGCCCCTGTAAGGTACCTTCCTTTCCTAGCTATTACATTGCATATCATTTGCACTGTTTCATTCCATTGCATTACATAAATCCTCAATTTTTAAACTGGCTTCGCGTAGCGTATAAGTCCAATTTTCAAACCGGCTTCGCGTAGCGTATAAGTCCAATTATCAAAATCTTTTTGCATATCATTTTATCCTGCCCCTGAACTACGCTGGTTTGATTCCTTGCAAAGGGATACGTAGGCAGCCTGCGAGCACAACCATTTATTTATCTATATTTTGTTTGTTTGTCCAAGTCTTCGGCCTTGTCAAAAATGGGTCGTCTCTGGGCTTTGACATTCACTCCCGTCATTGTTATGACTTCCGAGTTTTGTCAAAGAGGGGAAACTGTAGACACCCCATTTTTGACCACCTTTAAGACTTGGACGCGACTGATGGTTCTGGAAGTTGTGCAGTGCAAAGGTTCAATTTCTTCGGCAAGGAGAGAGAGTCAAATATCAACTTCATAACCCTTTTTTTTCTTTTTTTTTTTGGACCAAAACGATCTTGATCAAAAGATTTTAGTCTTAAAACCCTCTCTTTCAAAACGTTTTTGAAATAAAGTTTTTACGATGTTCCGAGGCTCGCATTTTGTCAAATATTGCGCTTTTCGGTAAACCGAGCAAGGACAAAGTGGAAATGAATGAAAGAGAGATGAAATCTTTGAAAAATCTTTCAAAACACCTCACTTAGGGGTTTGGAGTTGAAGAAAAGAGGAGAAGAGGGAAGAAATCTAGTTGGGGGAGAAAATAGGCATGAACCGTTAATAAAGAGTCGAGCAGCCCTCGCCGAATCGGGCCTATTCATTTGCATACTTGGAATCAAGCTATGAGGCCACCACCGATGGAAATAAGACTTCCGGGGCTTCATTTTGCACTCAAGAATCTCCTAAAGCTGAGTCCGGATGGAGGAGATATGATTGGTTGAAGTTGGGCATCATCCCGGTTGGACCGAAACTGAGCAACCTTTACCAAAACAAGCATAACTTTTTGCACAGTTGGAATTTTGATGCGAGGTTGGCGCCATTGGAAAGATAACTTCTGGGGCTTCAATGTGGCCACATGGAAACCAGCAAATCAGATGGCCGACCAGCTTTTTTTGGTCAAAAGTGGTTCAGCATGAATCTGGAAGGAGAGAAAATATCTGTGCGGCTTCACCGAAACGAGCATAACTTTTTGCACAGTTGCAATTTTAATACAAGGTTTGCTCCATTGGAAAGCTAACTTCTGGGGCTTCAATTTGGACACAAGAATGACCTGAAAAGGGGTTCACATGAAGGAGTTATGTCCGTTTGAAGTTGGACCTTCAGAGTAGATTTTTGTTTTCTTGCCACCGGCCATTGGTGGTCGGCCTTGATGGCCGGTCGGCACCTTTGGTGGTCGGTCTTGGTGGTCGGTCGGCACCTTTAGTGGTCGGCCTTGGTGGTCGGTCGGCACCTTTAGTGGTCGGCCTTGGTGGTCGGTCGGTACCTTTGGTGGTCGGTCTTGGTGGTCGGTCGGCACCTTTGGTGGTCGGCCTTGGTGGTCGGTCGGCACCTTTGGTGGTCGGTCTTGGTGGTCGGTCGGCACGGTCGGTCGGCCATCAATTTTGTTTTTTTTTTTTTTTTTTTTTTTGCTGAACCTTCGATTTTCGCTTCTTGAGGAAGCTTGAACCTTTTGAACCTTTGTTTTAGCTTCTTGAGGAAGCTTGAACCTTTTGCTCTAGCTTCTTCAAGAAGCTTGAACCGTTTGTTTTAGCTTCTTGAAGAAGCTTGATCCTTTTGCTCTAGCTTCTCCAAGAAACTTGACCCTTTTGCTTAAGCTTCTTTGAGAAGCTTTGACCCTTTCTTGTGGCTTCTCCAAGAAGCCTCACCTCTCTCCCTCTATAAAACCAACCCTTGAGTTCCATTTGCAAGGGTTAGAAAAACCAGCTGGAGCATTTTGCATACAATCCTCCATATCTCTCTCATCCAAACACCCTTGTTCTTGCACCATTTACACACCAACTCATAGCCTACCACCTCCATCCCCCATTCCAACACCTTGAGACTGATTTTCAGAGGTTAGGAGCTCATTTTCTTGGACCAAAAGCTGCTGCATCGCTGTGCTACAAGGGAAAGTCCTCTTTTCCCCTTTTCTAGCCTTATTTTGCTTCATCCTTTAGCCCCTTTTGCTAGCATTTCTGGGCTTCGACCTAAACTGTGAAGTATCTTATTTTGAGTCCTTCTTCAACTTTGTTGAAGGGCTCTTTACTGTTTGAGACCATCTGCTGCCCCTTGTCCTTTATCTTTCTTTTAGGGCTATTTTTGCATCACATTTTAGCCTTACTTGTGAACATTTTCGAGATTTGGTATAAACTGGAAAAAATCTTGTTTTGACCTTGTCTTTAAGTTTTCTTGAGGTCACTTTTCTGTCTGGAGTCATCTCCTTCCTTGCATGCTTCATTTCCACATGCTTTGAGCCATGCATTTGAGCATTTGCATAAGTCTTGTTTTGGCCTCTTAGCCACTGAAATCCAGGGGATTTTCAGTGGCTTTGATGAGGTTTTGATCTTTGAAATCATAGAGGGGTGACCCTCTCACCCCTCATTCTCTTTACTAGCATGTTTGGCCTTCCAAAGGGACCCTATTTTGCATGCATTGAAGTCACTTTTCAAGCTTTATTCTGAGGGTTTTGTGGTCTGCCTTGGCTCTGTCCGAGGCCCTCTTGGCCATATTTTATGTCTATGATGCATGTGTAGAGCAATCCCATTCAAGGCCTCTCAAAGAGGCCTTTCTTTGAACGCTTCCGAGACTGATTCCAGGGCCTATTTGGTGGGTTTTAGGACTGTCTAAACCCATTTCCAAAGTTGGTTTGGTCTTGCTAAGTGTCTATCTTGTAGGTGCTTAATAACCCCTTGTATAGCCCTC